>CM017571.1:6125327-6477827 GCA_007844125.1 Sinonovacula constricta | reverse complement strand
GGGCTTTGTCAGAAAAGTTACCGGTTACATGTCTCTGCTTGTAAAATACTTCACATCACTGTTGAAGCTGCAAAATACAATTAGTGCATTTTTGTATATATCCTTTAAGACATCTAAATAAAGATTGAAAGACGGTAATTGTTGACAGTTTGTGAATTGCATTAAGCTAAGTTTATAATAATTATATATAAATAATACTTGTCACCTGAGAAAGTAAATAATCACAAGCAATTAAGTCCCTACTTACCTGATATTTTTACATTTTGAGTCCGTTGTTCAAATATTAAACGTGTAAGATTTTGTTGACAGTTCAAAGAGCTTCAAAGAACACACCTATTGGAGAACTCGAATAATTAGGAACTTCTGATCTGATTGTTTTTATTGTTCACACATATTCAATTAACGTTAAGGTTTGAAAACAATACTTAATTGAAGTTACTGTTTCCACTGTTACACAGCAATGATTACATAGAATTCATATTAATTGGCTTGAGTTTGTGTTCTGTATTGTTTAGTCAACGTCAGCAGTCTACATTTCATCGAAATTACACATAGGGCATAGGCTTCAGGATATTGTCTATCTTTATATAACTACGTGCCTCTTATGGAGAAATCCTCGGTATATCGTATATTTTGGGAACTCGTACATACAAACCCTTACCAAAATCTATTCTTTACAGCCTTGTCGATCTTTATACTAACTGTCTGTCCCTATTTTTGTAATGTTTTGTCGCATTTGTCTGGCGTTTGTATGTGCTTTATCTAGTCGTTGTTCAATAGTGAATATATGTGTTTATTCCCAGGGGACATATCCATATGTTTTCATTTATTAAACACCATTCATACTTAGAAGATCAATAGTATTTGTTGGGATTCCACATTTACTTATTAGTGTAAGTTAAAGGTATGGATTGCTTTGGTAAACCTGCCGAATCATCTAATATTTTATACAGCTCTTAAAACAAAGTTGCTTAAAGATATAAGTACTTCTCTGTACATGCTTTTTGCTCTTTTAGTAAGTCCGAAGTTTTATATATGATGGTTAGATCACACACTCTATTCGAAAGTTGTAGTACCGAAAGATGCAATCAACATTAATTGTGGTTTATAAAGAATACTATTTAAACCTTATTAAAGAGATATTAAGTACATTCACAACATCATATTTGACCTATGGATTTTACAGTAGAGCAAACCTATTTCTTTGAAGTTAGCCCCCTAAAATCCTGAATCACAGTCGTTGTAAGTTTTGCTTAAAGATCTTAAATAAACTTTCATCCATTTTACGTTAGAATGACGTTTGCATTCAAGAAGCCTGTTTTGTATTTAAAACATACTCTTTAGTAATAAGGTGAACTCTAATATTATCAACCTTGACGTGTCTGCTAACAAATCCTTTTTCAAAGCAAATAATAAATATTTAGCACGTTTGTCTTAGACCAAAATATTGGATGTAAATAACCATGTAAACAATTAGTGTAAATTTATTGCGTAAGTACAAGCCGTAGCATCAGAGGAAACGAGGATTTTTTAAATTTATATAACAACATATTTTTTATTTCCAAATAATGCATTACTTTTGGAAGTCATTAAATAAAGTATTCATTTTATGTGTCATTTTGCTAATGTATTATTAAAATTGTTCAAGGGGGGAACATTATTATAACGTTTTAAATTGGAAGAGGTATGCCTGAAATCGACGCTAGAAGGGTAGACACTTGTTTGTTAAATAATGCAAAACTTATTTACTTATTTATAAGATTTATAAAGTACGTACAAAGTAAGTGAGTATATGTACGAACTAATGTCTGTACGAATTAACATGGTAATGACCGAAAATGACCAAAAAAGACAGGCAAAGACGAAAACTTTGGGAAATTTAAAGGACAAGTTATTGTGAATTAATAATATTTTATGGATGGTTGATTTGGATGATTTATGTTTTAAAACAGGACCTTAAATATACTAAATGAGTTGTTATGTTAATTAATATTGAAATGTTAGTCCAAGATATAAGATTGTTGGTCATAAACACGTGAAAATTAAGGCTTATATATGCAACTGCATTGCGAAAACATGTTATTTTGTTGAATGCTCTGTTTACAACATTTTATTTTTACATTAATTTCCAGCGTCTTCGATGATCTGTAGCAACGTTTTCTCTTCTCGTGTTTTAATATACAATAGGTTTAGTGTAGATGCAAGAATAAAGAGTATGCCTTTTGTCGTTCTGATTGAATGAAGATGATTTCAAAAGACCGCATCTTTCGGGCAACACAGTGTTTAGACAGCAGAGAAGTATGCTTACACCAAATTCAAAGTGTTCAAAAGTGTGTTTATAATGAGTTCTCATAAAATAATGCTACCTTGTTATTTTCTCGGGAATGGCCTTTTTAATTAAAATTGATTGTTTCAAATATTTTACAGGGTCCTTTCTAAACAAACAAGTTATGCAATAAATGAAACTTTAGATTTACCTAACTACAAAAATCAATGTCTGATTATTTTATTTGTATCGGATACGTGTCGAAAGATATTTCATCACAGTATTAAAAAAGTTATATCATGTTTGGATTATGGGCTTGTCAAATATACCAACGTGGAATGGGAACCTTTGAGTACTTGCATAGTACTAACTGTTACAATCGTTCTTTAAAAGTAAGGCTGGCTTGCAGTGATAAAGTATGTCTTCATGTTGCACCAGCCCTAGGTAAAATACCGTTTATTTGATCATAAATTTCTTCATTCTAGGTAGTTCATTTTTCGTAATTACAAAATGAATGTAAGATTTGACAATATTATTTAGATAAAAAAAGTTATATTTAAAAGGGAAAAAATATAGTATATAAAGTTGCAAATTAAATAGAAACGATACCGATGGATTGTAAACTTCAATACATCATTAAATGAAATAATTTTTCACCATGTATTCTCTGATTCGCCTGAATTCGCTAATACGTTACTTCTACTTATAGCTTACTATCGTCTTCTCGAAATGTATCGTTGACTACACCTGATTCGAATGGCAAGTTCCCAATTGTTCAAACGGAAGCATTAATGGCGCAATTACATTTCAATGTTGTCGGATCAGGTTGGTTAAGAAGTTTATAGATTTCGCAAATTAATAAATGCGTTATCAAGAAAGGATCACAGCCATTACTTGTTTGCATCAAAATATAATAGCAGTTTAACATGCTTAGGGCAAAACGCAAAAACATCCTGCAATATATGGAAAGTTTTTATGTAAAATGTGCAAAATCTGGGGTCTCAATACTTTTTCTTGCCTTCTTACAAAACTTATCCAAAATAAATAAAATAAATTGCTGTTAGTTACAACCCAGCAATCCTTAGTAGTAATGCATTACCTGCAGTTTTTCTTTAACCGTCAGGAACTAGCATTGCTTTTAAATTACACGATGATATGACACGTTGTTGAGGCTTTATGAAAACGGTATGTTAAGCCATTAATTGGACAATTGCAGTTGGTATTCCGTCTCTTCATCCCTCAAGTCGGTCATGCCCTATATAGGTGACAGAGCTTATGAGGTCTACATACCCTTTACATGATATTTCAATGTAAGTAAAACTGTGGGATTGTGTTTACCGTTTTATATACGTAATCTGCCAATTGCGGATAAATCCTCAGCTTGTTATAACAAAACGTTTGGATTTCATTCAACAACTGCTAAGTTGCCGAGGTTTGTAGTTTCTGTACATGTACATATAGTGTGCACATGCTAATAGTTCAATATCATTAAGGTTTATTTTGTTGTTTGTATATTTTATCAGTGTTATCTTCTAATGCAGGTGCCTCTGTTAGTTGTCTCATTTTGATGGGGTGTTATTATCTACACTGTTAGTTTGTGAAAAAAAAACTTTAAGATGTTCGACGTTGTTGGAGCGCTGCATAAAATAGGTTTAAACACCACAGTCTTACTTTTTGCCGACTGATCGTTCAAATGCGGTAACTGAATTTTGGTATCAATCATACTTGGTACACATGCATTTATAATGAAATAAAACTTGTTCGTTTACATCCATAGTTATTATTATTGAAATTATTATTTTCATTGATTATAATCTGTTTCTATTTGTATAGCATTGAAAAAATTTCTGTGCATTATCTAAATTTCAAGAAATAAAAATTTAATTTCAATAAAGGTGTCATAATTGTTTTGGTTTTAAAAGGTTATTGTGTTACAAGCTCGCATTTCGTTTATGAATTACAATTTGACATATCAGAACTGTGTGAAAATAGCTCAGTCCGTAACGTAGACGTAACGTAGCCGTCCAGTAAACCATAGTAACAGCGTTAGGTCGGTGGTTCGAGTCGCGTTCAGAGCGAAAGAAATTATTGTGTTGAAAGTGCATATAAAATGCTTATCTTTTACCAGAAATTAATATATATCCGTAAAAATTATGGAATTTAAAAATAGATCTATAACATAATAATACAATAACACACACTTACACAATCAACAATGACAGTAACCGTGGGAACGGCTAAAGAGATGTAACTGCTGACACTAAGAAAAAGTAAAGCAAAGAGAAGTAAGCCTGTCAATGCGATACGCACACAAGAATGAATAGTAGTGAACAGGATAAAGTAAAAAAACACGCACTGAATTTAAAGAAATGCAATTTATTGAACATTTGCAACCAGAGAAGAAGTTAGATAAAATACACAGTTGTCGAATATTGTGTTTTGAGAAAAATGGCTGAATATATTTCACCGAGTAATTCAAATCTCTGAAAAAGATAAATGAAATGTATACTAAGGACAATGATAAATATATTAAAAGGAAGACAAGGAGAGAGAAAGTAACGTACACCTCACCAGATGAAGATGATTATGTTGTAACAGGAAAGGAAAGTAAGTGTGAACAAAGGAAAGTAATAGCTTAACCAACTGTCGAATGAAGAGGGAATTTATGTTGTAAAAAAGACAGACGAGAGAAGGTAATAGAAAAAGTGAAATATTAACTTACCCATCTGCGAATGAAGATGAAGACATTGTATTTGAACTTAGTACGGAAAGAGTTGGTATTACAATAGGTAAAAGAGATAAACTTGGAAAGATACGAAGACAAAAAGAGGAGAAGTAAAAGAAAAAAAGAAAAGTAGAAAAGAAGAATAATATAGAAATAAGAAGTTGGAAAGACAGAAATTGGAATTAGAGAAGAGTAAAAGAATGCCGAAGGAATCAAATATGTATAACAAAAGAAGCTGAATCAGAAAAGTCGGGAGAGAAACATCGACCAATCCAGTGGTGGATAATCGAAAGTCCCAGAAAAGATTCAGAAGATAGTAATAGGGTAGAGACAGATACTAAACTTGACATATAGCTGAGATGGTTAGAGAAGAAAGTTGAAGAACTGGGAATTGGAAACGAACGTCATAGAAAATATATAAAGCAACCAGAATTAAGCAAGAAGTAGGAATACGTAGGCAACCACGATGGTATACGCCACACTGGCCATTACAGACTCATTCTACATACTCATAGACAATGGAAATAATGTTTTATTGTTTTATAGTAAATTTATATTAGTATATTTTGGTATAAGTTATACTAGTTTTCACATACATTTATACCATAGCATTGATTTTGTTATTAAAACATATCCGCATTAACGATAAAATTGCATTGATTACGTGGTTATCACAAATGTATAGTTAAACAACGTTGTATGTATGCGTAATGTGTCATTACGTGGTTTGAGTATCAGATAATGCAGATTTTATTAATAACATAGTATTACGATAGTAGAGATAGATTTATTTGTTCATTTTTGTTTTGTTTGTATTGTATTCTCAATTTCTTTAAGATATACAAAGTTATGTACGACATGTTGTGACCAGAGGGAATATGTAAAAGGACTAAGTAATAGTCAACATTATGATATGATACTTCGTGAAAGATGTAATAGAATTAAGTTATTGTATAGATAAGTTGGTAGCTATGAAATATTAAAGAAATATTACTCAGTTTAGACTAATTTAGTTATATATGTGTTACTTTTCTTGAGGTTATGACCCCTTACTTGACTGGATTGACATGCAATTAACTAACCAGTGATCTATAAGATCAGTTATGGATTAGCCAAAGAAATTGCATACAATTTTATTTAAGTAAATACGTAATACTTTGTTATTCAATTTACATTAACTAAACATTGTCAGATCTCTTTGTTTTTATATAATTTACGATTATTAACATTTAAATGATATTAATTTATTTAATTGTGTAAAGAATTGTAACCCATTGTTAGCAAGTGCTTTGCTAAGCCATTGCCCAGTTTCATATATGTACTTTATGATATGTTATTTGCGTTATACTGTCAGTTGTTTGTAAGTTTATTGATTGCACATGTGGATCCTTGAACCACCATTTTTAAAGGATTGAAGAAGACACTAGCCCTTACAAACTTTACCCCCACAACAAAACATGTCCGGACATAAAGTCATATTTATGGAAATGGAAGAACGTCGAAAAAGGTACAAATACTAACAGTAATAGTAAAATAACAAAAATGCCTAGATTTTGTGGCATTTCTAACCTGTGACATATTTACGTCCAGTCTAGTGCTATACTAACTGCATGTTATATAATGTGTTTTACTGGAAAAGTCGTCCGGCATACTGTTAAGGTTTCCACTTCAACATAACCTATGGTACGATTTTGGACGGCTTCAATGGACGCTTATCAGTTTATCAGTTTATTTAGTTTAGATTGGGGCTAAATGAGGTATCAAGCTTGTTAGTTTTAGTCAGTCGTCTGTGTATATTGCTATGTGTTTCATATTTTGAATTTCTTTATACATTTATATATAATTAACATTGTGTTTCCAGACATAGTACTGCTTTAATTATAAAATATAACAAGGTCTGTGTATGTTTGGCGATTTTAGAAATGAGGTTTTCGTTGTGTTTGTCTTCATGGTACCTCTCCTATGTTAATGTCGTTATGGACGCATAGTGGGTTGTTTCTGTCACTTCTGCATGACTGGGCTTACAATATGAGGGCCGTCATGTAAAATGGATATTTGACGTTGTCACTTTAATAATCGACAGCTTAAAACATTAAAAAAATTGTAATAATTTAGTAGATATAAAACGAATAAGTCTTTGTAGAAATCAAGAAATCATTGTGTCCAAGCAAACAAGCAAAATAATATACAAGTCAAAACATGAAATTAAGACAGTTTTTTACATGAAAGTCATTTCGAGTTTCGAACTAGCATTTCTCTTATCATTGAAAGCATGTACAGGCGCCTGTGTTATCATTGTCATTAATTGCAGAAGACGGTTTATTTGAAATAAAACACATGTTTAAAACTTATTTAAAACAGCAAGCTTGTTTATCACTTTACCAAGATCAATCTTGACTATGTCGTGGATTGGAATGTTTTGGCTTTGCCCGCTACACCCCACCCCTTGTTCAAAGAAGGAAACATTTGTGAAAACATATAGCATTTCAACAATAATCGTCCATTTTCGAGCACTTATGAGATCTTACGACTGACCGCCGTGAAATAACCATATAAAGATATAATTGGCACGAAGCAGTATTCGAAACCGGTCGAGAGACACAAGGCTGTCACAGAAAACCTAAAAGGTCGACTTAGTATTGGTTGTATACACACAAGCACGGAATTTGTTTTCTTGAAGACTCTGTCACGCCCTTAATAGTAGTGAGGAATATGTTTTGTTTCTACTTTTGCTAGGCCTATTTACATCGGATAAATTTTACCAGTATTGATATACGGGCTTGTCACGTCTATATCAAAACTAGAACATGCAAGATCCCCTGAGAAAATCAATTTTCAGATATTTTCTGAAGATATTAGCCAATTTTGCATAACACCAGCAATGTGCTAGGTTGATCATGAGATATATTTTACATTCCTTGCGTGAGAGTTGTCTATTCCCAAAAAATTGCAATGTCAACAATTGAACACATTTTGGAAAGTGCATTATGATTCATTGACTGGCCTTTTTTTTAAACCCTGACTGAATTGTAGACAGGCTTGTTAAGAATCTCCGCCGCCCCCCCGCCCCCCAACCCCCACCCGTGGTAGTTACCACGAAATGGTCAATGGTGGACAAGAGTGGTCAATTGAACTTTTAACTTAAAAACATTTGAGGGTTTTACGTTTCAAGCTGCACGTGTCAATATTTGTTTGCATACAAATAACCGCATCGTAAACTATACAATAAGAATATATGACAAAGTCCTATGAGTATTGCAACATATACCAAACTCTGAAAATGCACAAAACAAAGGTATTTCACATGCAAGCCAAGCGAAAAGTAAGAACAAATTTGTGATGAGTCATTTAAGGAAAAGAGCAAACCCGACAGTTACCGCCTTGGAACGGTCAGTCGGCAATATGGACCGACTGGGGTGCTTAAACCGGTTTTACAGAGCTCTACCCTCGCACTTCTGACGAGTTGCTCAAATGCAAGCAACGAAAAGAAAAAAGATCTATTTGAAAACAAAATGTCCATGCGCAGATATTTTCTATACGTTATTACGAAAGTAGTGACGTCATCGAAAAATAATGTCCACATAGTGTTCAGAAAAGGAATATGGTATTATTTCAATTTGAAAAACAACATAAAAATGGTTGACCACAAATAAAATTAACTTTCTAAATCATGAACAAACATGACCAGAGACGAATAAATGGTTTCTAGCATCCTGTTCAGGTGAAGATGGAATTGAAGAACCAAAGTTCAATGTCCATCAAAGGAAATACACGTAACAATCCTTATAGGATGAATTAAATGACAACATATATTACATGCACGGGGAGATTTTTTACGACCGCCACACTGCACAAGTAACATTGTTGTGATCATGAATAAGAATATATGACAAAGTCCTATGAGTATTGCAACATATACCAAACTCTGAAAAGGCACAAAACAAAGGTATTTCACATGCAAGCCAAGCGAAAAGTAAGAACAAATTTGTGATGAGTCATTTAAGGAAAAGAGCAAACCCGACAGTTACCGCCTTGGAACGGTCAGTCGGCAATATGGACCGACTGGGGTGCTTAAACCGGTCTTACAGAGCTCTAACCTCGCACTTCCTGACGAGTTTCTCAAATGCAAGCAACGAAAAGAACGATCTATTTGAAAACAAAATGTCCATGCGCAGATATTTTCTATACGTTATTACGAAAGTAGTGACGTCATCGAAAAATAATGTCCACATAGTGTTCAGAAAAGGAATATGGTATTATTTCAATTTGAAAAAACAACATAAAAATGGTTGACCACAAATAAAATTAACTTTCTAAATCATGAACAAACATGACCAGAGACGAATAAATGGTTTCTAGCATCCTGTTCATGTGAAGATGGAATTGAAGAACCAAAGTTCAATATCCGTCAAAGGAAATACACGTAACAATCCTTATAGGATGAATTAAATGACAACATATATTACATGCACGGGGAGATTTTTTACGACCGCCACACTGCACAAGTAACATTGTTGTGATCATGAATAAGAATATATGACAAAGTCCTATGAGCATTGCAACATATACCAAACTCTGAAAAGGCACAAAACAGAGGTATTTGACATGCAAGCCAAGCGAAAAGTAAGAACAAATTTGTGATGAGTCATTTAAGGAAAAGAGCAAACCCGACAGTTACCGCCTTGGAACGGTCAGTCGGCAATATGGACCGACTGGGGGTGTTCTAACATGTATGTTATAAATTTGAACTTTGATTGATAAATTTGAGACTCTCTCAAAACAATGAGAATTATGGGCTCAGGTCATGGTGATCTCTGGCATGAAGGCATTTGTGATGATGTAATAATGATCACAAACATTAATGAAATGTCAATACGCAATTAAAAAACAAACTTTATGGAATGTTAGAATTCACAGTTTTACATTTTATTATCATGAATTTTACAATAGCTGTTCTTTTAAAAGAGGCACATTGTTTCTATTGATGTATTGTAGCCAACTTATTCATTTCGCTATTTTTTCTTAGATCATTATTATTTGCACATACATCCATTCATGTTCATACATTGAAGTAACTTGTCCGTTCTCGTCAAACAGACAAAACATATTTACATAAATGACCACACTTTACCATGAACAACCATGGACGGAGAGAACAAATCGATTTCCAGTTATCTGTTGATGAAAATGGCGTGCCGTAGATTTATGCAGCTGCCATAATCAAGATAAACAGCTTATTGATAAGTACAGCATAAAACAAACGTGTACTGATCGATGACCACGTAACACATGCAAAACGAAATATTACTTAGGTTACACAAAAGAAAAATGAACAATGAATATTCTGTGCTACCAATATTATATGCAACAAAAAAACCCAACAACAATCGTTTACTAAAAATAGGTGAAATGTTAATGATATTTGCAATGGATCCATGAAAAGTTATACTCGTGTTATTAAACCGATTGAATACAAATGAATATTTCTGTAATGAATAAGACATATTAATACAGCCTAATATTTTTGTTCATGGCGTTTAAGAAACTTATTTTCCATGTTTCTTCCGCTGGAATATGTTCATTGACCTTTATCCTCCGTTCGGTGTACGGCCCTTAACCGCTACACATCCGATTTGTCGCTTAAAATCCGATTGCACGTCACGTAAAACGGAAGCGAAAGGAGGCAGTATCAGACAATAATAGGATAAGGACAATTTTAGCATGAGTCATATAACCACAGGACAATAATTAATTACAATCCAGATTATCCTTTCCAACATAGTCAAAACCAGCAACCTGGCTCAACGGACAGCCGGACATAGCCGGACAACGATGGAGAAGCGGATGCAAACGGATACGAAGAGTCTTGCGCAACCCAGTGTAATGTGACAAAGCCACTAGGCTTATACTGTGATTGCATGTCGGTTTGAAAATTTGAAATTTAATTGAAATTAAATTGCACATTGTTAACAGAAAACGCCATCGGACATGTTTTGAAGAAGGAAATATTAAACTGTTAAAGACTTTGAAAAGTATTTTGTTTAATTGCCATGAAAATTTTCCTAAGGATATTTTAAGTAAAAGAATTAATTTAAAATAAATGGTTGCCCGCTGAATCGCCTTTTTATTGGAATTGTGTGTTATTTTTTCGGATACGATTTTCAGAAGACCCTTAATTGTTTCTATTTTACCTTGCTTTTCAAAATAAATTTTCGATCAAAGTTTTATTGTCACTCAGTATTTCAAGGTAATTTGGTTGTCAGCAAATGTAACAGATATACTAACAGCCAGGGTCATTACACACTTTAAATAGTGTAATTCTTCTTAACATAAAATTTTGCAATACCACGAATGAAAGGAACGTTCATTTTTATGACCCGACCTAAAAATGTGACATTATTTCAGACATTAAAAAATGCAAAAGTTTAAACAATGTTAAAAACTGTAGTTTGTAGTTATATACAACGTGCTTTAAAAAGCGAATGACGAATAACCAGAGAAAGTAAAGTATATTTAAACTATGTTTTGTATTGTTATTGTCATAAAAAAGTCCCCCTGTGGTGTTTTGGTTCGCACAAATTTATTTATTTTTATATATTCTCTTATTTTTTATTTGGTTTATATATATATATATATATATATATATATATATATATATATATATATATATATATATATATATATATATATATATATATATATATATATATATATTACCTTGGCACAAATAATTTTTAAGATAGTTATGTTTCTCGTTAAGCATCTTCAATGGATCCACTGTAGCACATGTATACTTGTAAGAAGAAACAAAATACCACAAACGAGTCAAAAGTTCTTTCTAGCGTCCCTAGATCTCAGCTTCAAATCAAATTTGTAATGACCAAAACAATTAGTTCATATAACTTTTAACAGAAGCATGACGTTATTCTTCATGATTTCCATATATTGATACAAATAATACTTGTTGTTCCTTCTAATTTAAAATATGTACTGCTCTCTCGTGTTTACGTAAATTCATTCTATATCACGATTTGTGGGTGTTTTAAGGTAGGTAAAAATGCCACGTCAGATCAATAATGGGACAAAGATGCCATGTGTCAATGAGTATTTGATTAAAAATGAAATTAACACTCTTAATAGTGTTTATATTGAAAATTAAATAACTCTCTCCTTCTAGAGCATGAATTTATAAGATATAAATAGGATTATTCAGGTCACTACAACGCAATATGCAACAAATAGTCCGTATGATAAATGAAATACCACTTTCAACTATTAAGTATAGATGAGCAACATTTTTTTAAAACCCTATTTAATATTACAGGCATATATTAGATACCTTACCTTTTAGAAGAAATCACAAATAAATTAAAACAAAAATATTTAAAAAATGAAAGAGAAACAACTAGATATCATCTATATCCCTATATAAAAAGGAATAAACTGCTTAAGGCGTACATGTAGTGTAAAATCGAAAGGAAAATAGATTAATGAAGGAAAATAACATATATAAAAGGAATTATTTTAGAAAGACAACTAAAAAATTTTAACGAGACAAAACCACTACGAAAACATACGTGGATTAAGAATGATTTTTTACAGCTATAAAAACTAGAAAAAGGGTCTAACTGGGCACCTCATAAGTGCCACTGTGATATAATGATAGAAATGTCGCTGCACAGTATCGGCAAAAATGCCGAAGAAGTCCATCCCAAAGCCGTCCCAGTTTAAAGAAGATATGAAATAATACTTGCCCAGGAAGTGATAGATTTACGGTGGAATTCTTTAAATTCTCCTGGAGGGACTTAGGATCCTTTAGTGTAAGGCCAATTAATCACGCATACTCTATTGAATAACTATTAATCACACAGAAACAGAGTATGATGACATGTGTTACTAAAGGTAACAAAGACATGACGGTTAAAACTGTACACCAATCTCACTTTTAAATGTAACATACACAACTTAACATCCTCTATTAGATCTAGAATCAAACACATGTTAGGAAGAATTATCAAAGAAGATGAACCAGGATTAATTCCCCGTAGACTAATGGCAACTAACATACGATTACAATATGATACTTTTTATTTTACACCGCAAAACGTAATATACCGGTATTGTTGCTTTTGATCGACTTTGCAACCGCTTATGGTACGCATAGCAATTTAAAGGAAAACAGTTTAAGAGTTATTTAACTTTGGCCTGTCAATAAAGTAATGGATATTCCTTTTACACTAACATTGAATCTTGTGTACTTGTTAATGGTAACATGTCAGATACTATCCCGTTCTATTACATGAAAGGTTGTCGCCAGGGGAAAAACTTTCACCCTATTTGTTCATTCTTTGTAATAAAATATTGTCTATAATGATCAAAAATAACATACATATTAAAGGATAAATATTAAAGGATTTGAAATTAAAATATCTCAGTATGCCGATAACACAATAATTACATAAGATGGTGCTATAGAATCTCTTTCACAAACAATGCAGTCAATAAAGAAATTATAGAAATATCTCCAACCTGAACATTAATGCTTATTAAACAAAAGTTATATATTTGGATCTTGTAAAAAATAATGTGCATTCTAAATGCACTAGATATAATGTGTATTACAAAAGTAACAGATGTGCAAAATGGTTCTATAAATTTGTCTAAGGTAATTAAAAAGATAAGATAATCACACTGAGACGACAATTATGGGGATTTAAAATGGTTAATGGCAAACTGTTTTTGAAAAATTGTAGTATTTCCTGGTTTATGGAAATTCTGAAAACAGACAGCAAGCTTACTCATTTAAAAGAAAACATCTGCCCTATTATTTAACGCATGTTAAGATATGGACCAGCCAATCTTGAATATCGAATAAAGAAGGAAGAAACTTGTTTTAAAAACAAACCGCAAAAAACGTTATTATAAATTACTACTCTTGGAAACTTCTGACAGCAGTGTAAATGTCAGGCTTAACTTATTGTGATATAACCATGATATTCAGATCGGAGGTAGAAACGTATGCTTTAAAAGACGGCTTACGGCTGGGATTATTTTTTTGAGGCATAATCAAGGAAAAGGTAAATTTTATACTTATGCAGAACTTTTAACTTCATTTAACTTATAAATAAACATTCTTAAATGCAGGAGCCTTATTTCTTCCAAAAATACTACCTAAATGCAAAACAATTTAAATCTTTAGAGAAAAACCCTATAACACCTTTCTCCTAACACGTATACTAAAATATGAGAAAGGCTGTAGTGCCTTTAAGCGATAAGGCTGTAAGCTTATTAAAATTCATAATTGGTGAATCTTCAACATCTCTAACAATGGACAAAAACTGTCCCTATAGAATGTCAATTATAATAGCTTGTATAAAAAAATAGAGTTAGAAACTACATACAGTGCTTTGAACACAAAACTTATGTGTAATATTACAATGGAAAATATGTTTTAGGCATTAATGATCATTACACACTGGATGAAGTACTTTGAACATACATTATGTAACTTAAGTGTAATATTACGGTAGAAAATACGTTCAGACATTAATGATCATTAAATGCTGGAAAAGTATACTGGTTTAATCATACGATTCCTATGTAGCTTTTTAACAAAGAATTTCATAATATATGATACTGCAAGACCAATGATTATCTCATATTCTTATTTTCCTCTCTCGAAATAAATATTATGCGCTGTTAAATAAATGGATTATGTTGTTTTCAAGCCATCTCAAATTTTGAATGTTTTGCAATTTGCATTTTAAATAGAAGAGAAGAAGTTGATTGAGCTCAGAGATATTAATTTGTTGTTAAATTAGCATATGACGAAAACGGCATTCCAAATTCTTCGATATTTTAATGACAGTTACAACCTGCTTTCTTTACTTGAAAAATTGATGCTGATGTTGTTGCTGTTGTTTTAATCGAGAAAATGTCTGTTGTTTGTAATGTCAAAACCAGATGCATGTACATGTAATTTGTTTCAAAGTGAGTTAGATTTATAAAATATACAAATTTATCTTATTTATCTTTTACTAAAGTGGTATTGTGTTTCCTATTAAATATATTTAAAAGCTATAGTTACTATGGCACAATTATTTAACTTGATAGTGGCAAGATATGGACTAAAATGTAATACAAATTATTGATTTTGTAATATTCGAACACAGTACACTACTGTTCAACTAAGTTTTGATCGATCCTTGTTGAATGATTGTATTATGCATTGCTTATAATTCTTGTTTCGAACTGTATAGTACCAACTTCATAGTAATTGTATTGTGGCTTTGTTTGAACGGTTAAGATGACAATTTGAAATGATATTATATATAAATGTATAGTTATGAAGCCCACTATAAGTAAGATAACTGAATGGCATACACAGGACATGTATAATATAATTTTGAAATGTGTTGCTTTTTTAAAGTCATGCTGGCATTTTTGTGGCGTGTCTTATACTGATTTAATTTAACATGATAAAAACATTTTAAAGTAATACATTTTGCCAAAACCTAATATATATTTAATAACTATTGTATATAATACATTTTGTCAAGTCGAATAAAATAATTCTTACTCTGTCAATCCGTCAATTAACCGTGAATTATTTTTGTATTTTCTTTGGGTAACATACAGAGGCTTGACTGTTGGTTTCTGTGTATGAGTTTGTATATATGTATATTTGTGTGTGTAAGAGAGAGAGAGAGAGAGAGAGAGAGAGAGAGAGAGAGAGAGAGAGAGAGGAGAGAGAGAGAGAGAGAGAGAGAGAGAGAGAGAGAGAGAGAGAGAGAGAGAGAGAGAGGGTGTGTGCGTGCGTGCGTGCGTGTGTGTGCGTGCCGGTTTCTGCGGGTGTATGTGCGTGTGTGTGTGTGTGTTTTGTGTGTACGTGTGTGTGCATCAAATCAACAGCAATATTCAGTATATGCGATTCATCGCTATATAATATAAACGCTTCTTCGGTTATCATCTTTGACTGTATACCAATTCTGATTCCGAACAGGTCTGTTTTAGCTAAAGGCTTCAAAATTTACTTGAATATTTACCATCTCTCGGAAGTAATGAATGTTAACATCTAGAGTTGTTGGTCTGCTTCTAAGAACTAGTTCATTATTGGTTTTTACATAGTTAAAACAACCATAGGTACATGTAGGAACCACTCTTAACCATTTCTAAAGATTTCACCGTCAGGTGTAAATAAAAACTATAATTGATTTTCTGTGTTTAATAACCGAATAATAATAATATTTAACCATCATTTATGACTTGCAAGTTTTAAGCACCCCAGTTGGACACTTTTGCCGACAGACCGTTCCAAGGCGGTAACTGTTGGGTTTGCTTTTTTGTTGACTGACTCATCACAGTTTTGTTCGTAATTTTACATTTTGCTTGTGCGTGAAAACATTCGTCCTGTGCCTTTCAAATATTGGTATATGTTGCAATGCGTATAGGACTTTGTCGTATATTCTTATTCATTATTACAGCCATGTAACTTGCGCAGTGTGGTGGTTGCAAAAAATCTCCCTGAGCATGTAATCAATGTTGTCCTTTAAATCATCCTAAAAGAATTGTTACGTATATTTCCTTTGATAGACGTTGGTACCCCAATCTCATCTTCACATAACAGGATGTTACTACCATTTACACTTCTCTGGTCATTTTCTTTTTCTTCAAACTTTAAATCAATTTCCAATCAACAATTTTGTTTTGTTCATCTAATAGAAATACTGCTCTCTCGTCTAAATGGACATTTTCTTTTTATTCGTGTCAACACTTTCGCGTAACTTATCAAAGAAAATGTCTGCGCTTAGACATTTTTCATTCAAGTAGATCGGTTTTCTTTACATCTTGCATTTGAGAAACCCGTCAGGAAGTGCGAGGGTATAATGCGTAATGATGAAACAGCAACTCGATTTCCAGGATTTGTATAATGTAAGGAGACGCCAAACGTACTGTTTTTGGCACGAGGAAAAAAAATATGCTGGCATATACTGTCATAAATGTAGAACGGATTCTTGAAAATATTTACTACTCATAGACCAATGCGAATGGTAAAGATACTATATAAAATATATCAATGAACCCACTTGCTGTCATGCTAGCTTAATGTAGACAATATAATAGGAAGATGCGTTTGTTATGTTTGGCGGCAGACCTATTTGACTTTATTATCGGCAAGCAATTGCCATATCGCGTTTGTTTGTTTTGTGTGTCGTCATACAAACAATTATTTGCCTTAGCGCTGGAGCGCTGTAATCTTATTGAAATACAGCCTTAAATTTGTCATTGGGCTGTTGCTGCAGTTATTAGGTCATTCATAACAACTCGTCGGCATTCCTAACAGGAATCTTGGAAGTTCCGAGTGAATTTATTTATTGTGTGTTAATGTAACATACTTCGTATCATTTTGTTCCACATGAACAGCGAATCGATTTTGGCAGTTTCAAACAGATTAGCGTTTTATTCTCACTTCCAAGCAAATGTTGTACGGGGTTTCTACGATCGATGTGCATTATAAATTCTTTAAATTAATTACATAAAAGTGTGATAATAATATTATATCTTTAAACCACAGAAGTTTGTTTGTGTTCTTGAATGTACTACGAATATTTCGCGTGATTCTGATGATCTGTTTTAATGGTCAAAGCATAAATTTGGTTCCGCTCGATGCTTTACATTAATGCTTTGTTGCAAATATTTTGGTATATTTACAAACGAACATTCTTGATAAATTGTTAATGATGAAAACATAAGGTCGACTCAAACTTCTAGCATACCATATCAAACTACAGCCAACGGCAAATTTGATCTGTTTTAATTAACTGACAATAACACATTGAATGCATTATTGTGGATAAAATACTTTATAAAAGGATGAAATGTTACACACGAGATCCAAATTTTCTGTCACTTTGGAATCATTCAGGCTAATCAATGTAAAATGTTTAAAACTATTTTATTAATATACATGTAGCTGGCAAAACAGAAATCCACAACACTTTCTCCCCTCATGTGCTGCAGTTGAATTCCCCAATGTAAATTATCAACAAACAGCAGTAATATAACGTGGCTGTCATTCATAAAGAATAATTTATCGGTTAAGTTACGTGAATACTCGATTAAGGGAGCAGATAAATTTTTGTCACTGTGGACATCACGCGTATAATCGTTTATCTTTGCCTGAATATACCACGTGTTTTTTTCTATACGTTACTTGTTGAGAATATTCGATTCATATAAGAATAAACATTTGGAAAGGACAGAAGACAAAGGTATTGTATTTACATACCAGTAAAATATAAAAGTTACGAAGTGAAAACTGATATGAACCAGTGCATTACACCTAGCTAAGTCCGGATTGAAGCAGGTGAAATTAAGGACATTTTCTTTGGAATACTGTATCCATCTTACAATCTGAGAATATTATGTTAGTGGTATATAGCCCTTTTGACATTATAACATGTACAATCATCTGTCAAGAAAACACTTTTAAAGTATAGGCTAGACTCCCTTCTGGTCCTTAGGATCACCGAGGACGAACGTCCTTTTTGTAACAACAGCACAACAATCAAAATAATTGATTGCATCAATATATGGTTATATAATAGAATACGAAAGTATGATATTAAAAGCTGTTTTCATTAAAAGTGCTGGCGTTAGGCCTTTGAACACATTGAGGATATGAAAATGACCTTCCAAGATTTAAACTAAAGACAAATGTGTAAAAAGTAAGTTTTACAAAGGTTCCGTGAACGAAAGTAACACTGGTTCAATCCTCAATCTCCAAAAGGTCTTTAATAAATATTTTGCTATCATTTAAAAGAAATGCTTGCATAGATTATATTTGCTTTGTTACGTATCGATTTATTTGACCGTCGTTGATTAAACATTTTAGAAAGCCAGGTGACACATGTAAGCCGATGCTTCCAGTCGAAGGAACAAGAGTGTCCAATAACGGTTATGTTTAGAAACATCTATATATTAAATTACTTTGAAAGGGCAATAACTCAGTTTAATTTGTTAGTTTTTATTCAATGTTATTGTCACAAGTAACTAAATAATTTGTATTCTAAAATTGTTAGCCACGTCGTTTTTATCAGAAAGTACAGACAAAACAGAATTTACCGCATAGCATATTCTATTTAACAAAAAAAATTGCGACCTACAAACAGATTGGAATTAAACCATCAGAACTATACATGATTTATCTTAGTTTAATATAAAGCAGCACAGTCGCTGGAAACATAGCTGAAAAACAGTTTAAACATAAATCATGTATATAAAAACTAAACAAAACACGGCCCTGCCAGAAGGGGCATAGAATACTCCGGCTGCCGCTACATGTAGCTGGGTAAAACACGCTAACTGTAGCCCACCTGTGTCCGTGGGTGGCGACCCAGCTTCTCCCTAATGACGGGATCCTGATGGTTGAGGATAGTGGAGACTTGTCAATTATGTCGACATTGACCAATGCACCATTTTGACCCTGAGTTATGGAGTAGACGGGCGGTTAGATTGATCCGGTATTACCAATCGGCTGGTCGCGTTCTTCATAGGTTACAACTATTTCCCTATTGTACACGCTTACTTAGCCCACTCCTTCTCTCCACTCTATTGTCTTCTTTTTTTCTTTTATTGTATACCGCGTAAATCAACCTCCTCAACCTCCTCCCTCTGAACTTCTACTTTTACTTATAATCTTATGGACAGCCGGCTACAAGGATCAATTTGGCATCATTTACATTTTGTATTTCATGTCAGAGATGGCACTCTGGTTTTACTGGCGTTAGAAGGTCGGAAACCCAGTCCATATCAACATCCCCTTGCTGGGCTCCGAGGCGGGTGGTGAACCAGAGTGCTGAATTCGTATCAATAGCTCCATGGATCGAAAACGAAAATATTAAATATTCGTACAAACCAATCCCAACAATGTAATGTAATCAAAAGACACTGGCACAGACACAACTTCATCAGAATCAATTTTTCCTCTTTACTTTTTATCTTACAAAAAAAAAAACTCCCATTACCAAAATATCACCAGTTTGTATTATAAAAAAATGATTCCATTTTAACGTTGATGTTGGTAAATAAAATTCAGTGACTTTGCTTAATTACCAATGAGGTAAAAGCTGAAGGTCAGGGGAAATATAGCATTAACTCTTATAACTTATTTCAAACTTTTATAGCGTAATCTTTGGGGAAATTAAAATGACAAATCCTATCAAGCACGAAAGATAATATTAAATAAAGAAATATTGAACAAAATATTTCAGCAGCCATTAGGTAAGGATAACCAACAAAGTGCATGAGACAATGCTTTTAAATTGGGAGAAATCCTGAAGGACAGTCACTCTATTAGTTACTGAACTGAATTGTTGCAGTTGACGTTTAATCATCCCTCTTGTGAATAATGTTCCGTGTGACGGTCTTGCGTTAACAACATAAAAGACGGAGAATTAAACAATGCACTGTTTATTACTAAGTGTTATTGCTGTTTGGCTTTATGATTAACAGTTTTATAAAGATGACACATACTTTAAAGTTGCATCCAAATTCTGAAACTTTTAAACAGATGGACACTTTATTACACAAATCGACAGCCAGTTTTTTGACAACGACTTAAAGCTAAATCGATTATTGTGAGCAAAACGTACCGGAAAATGTACCGTCTTTCTTAAAACGTTTAAAAGAAACTGATATATTGGCGGGATATCTTATAATAAGGCATAACATACAATAAAATGCATCAAGATAAAGTAGACAAGATATAAGACACGCAACATTTTGTCATTTATTGAAACGTGGGAAAATAATTTGTTTCAGTATGACAGCCCAAATTGCAAACACATAACGCTTAATGATATAATTTTATACAGGAACCAGTAGTGAGCCATCTACAGATCAGGACTTTCTTCTTGTTTATATATATTAAATATCACAGAGACGAAACTGAACACCCAAAAAGAATTACCATCAGTTACCGCATTGGAACGGCCAGTCGGAAAAAAGTACCCGACTAGGGTGCTTAAACCTGGTTTGTGGAGCGCTTCCATCCTCGCACTTTCCTGAATGTTTTTCTATCAAACAAATAATGTAAATGAAAATATCCCGTCAAAGTGGAACAGCTAACAGGTAAGCACCTGCAGTCGGTAGTTAAAAAGATATAATGAACTTACATACATACCAAATACAGTAATGTACAGTAGATAAAAGCCTCAGCAACCAAACAAATCCAAAATGAGAGAGTAGTTTGAAATAAAACAGCCCACGTGCTGATATAATAAGAACAATTTAATGACGTCATACAATGCCATGACGTCATATACCAAAAGTTTCAAAAGTGAAATGTAAAAAATATGAAAGGAATCGTCCGAATTTTAGAAAACAGTCCAAACCAAAATAAAATGTATTATTATGTATGTTAAGAGTTAATACGTAATAAGTTTTAAAATATTATATCATAAAAAGCAGAAGATTTATCCGCAGTTAGCATATTACAATATAATAAAGGTACAAAAATCCCGATGTTATACCTACTGTGCAAGCTCATGTAAAGGGCATGAAGAATGCTTAAGTTGTCTCACCTATATAAGGTACGACTGGAGAGATGAAGAGACTAGAAATCCATCAGAGACTTCCAATTATGACTTTAAGTCACTGTTTTCATATAGTCTCAACGATCCTGTCCGGTCATCGTGTAATTGAAAAGCAATGCAATTCTTGACTGTAAAAGGGTCAATTGCAAGCAATGCAGTGCAATGGGGGATTCCCGGGATGTAACCGTCAGCAATAAATTTTCTGATAAGTTTTGTAAAGTGGACAGAAAGGTTATTAAGACCCTTGATGTTATTTAACTTGTATAAAACATTTCCATAAAATGCAGGAACCAGAAAACGAAAAGAAATAATAATAAAGGATAATTTTAACTAGATGTAACAGAGACACGATCACTTTGCTAGCTTGTTTAATCTTTTTAAAATAGACTGGTTTAAAAATTAAGTACGGAAGTGTGTGTAAGTATGGAATTTTAGGGGCCATTTACTTGTGTTTCGGCAAATTGATGTAGCGCCGTTGCTTAGGTACTATGCAATTTCGATATGATGAAGTATTTTAAATATTTGTTGTACATTAACCAAATGTCATATCTGATCACTGTGTTGTTGTTTTCTCGTTAAGTTGTTGTGATAAACGTGTGCTCGTACGCATTTAAATGCTCTAAATTCAGTACACAAAAATCACAAAGGTTATCAAAACTAGATATGGCAATTACATACTTTGAAACCAACAAAGCATGCACAAGACTTCGAAGCAGCCGAGCAAATGGACCTTATTGTTTAGTTAATTATTTTAATATGTTTTGGGAGAATTTATACACGCTATGTTAAATAAGGTTTTTTAAATGGAATAGGAGAGACTTGGAGTAACAGGTTTAACAATGCTGAGAATGATAAAGGCATATCTTTATTGAGCTAAGTCATTTTGGAAAGTTATTAAGTAAAAGACAAAACAGGTGGGCAAAAAAATGACTGTATGGAGACACAAACCGTTTTCATAAAGAAATGAGTACAATAGACAACATATTTGTTTTAAATGTTTTTGTAAGCCATATGTTGAATTCAAATTAAAGATTATACAAAGCAATAGTAGATTTAGATAAGGCTTGCGACCTTGTGGTTAGAGACGTGCTTTGCTACAAATTATTTATATTAGTACCTTAAGGTTAGTAAAAGTATGGTCGTAATTTCTGAAAAGGGAGGTATATAAATGCATTTCTTATAGGCAACAACAAACAGTTTGATGTTGTGTCATTATTTACTTGCCATGTTGGGGTTAAAATGTCAAGCGGAAGATTCTGTCATGCATCTGAAATTCTGGCAGAACAAGCTTAAAAAGCAACGAATTAAGCAACTTAGTCACAGGCTTGAATTGTAAGATAAAATTGTTGTGTCAATACTCAAATGTTGTGCAGACTTCTTAGTTAACATTAATGAAAGCTATCTGGAGAGAGGGCACTTAAAATTCTCCAGGCATAAGGCGAAAAATTCAAAAACTAAAGATTTTTTTGTAAGTTAGCCAGAATGTCCTTAGTAAAGCACAAATTAGTGTGCATGATGAGGGCAGAGCAGTGAAATCAAATAATATAAAACATACATGCAGGCTATTATTATATGATATACATATTTTCTCCACATAACAACAATTGGCATAGAGTTATAAGACAAACGTTGAACTTCTTAGATTTTGGCGATATTGGACTAAACCAAGGAGCTATAAATAATAATATATTCATGTCACTGTTAACATACCGATACATGTACATGTATTTCCACTGATTGTTTGTGTGTTATGTCTCGTTTCTGTGTTTTCGTCACATTTACATTTACCCTGGCTGCCTTTGTCTAGAGGTAGTTTAGATTTAAATACCTGTGGAAATTTTGATAGGACCTTCTCTTATTTACCTATGTATACATATGTTACGATGTATTTATATGGATAAGACAGTCGCCTTATGTATCACTAAAGCATATATATCTATAATATATCCTTTAATGATCATAAACGGTTTCTGGATGATGTTGTTCATTTCATAAAGATGAATACAAAATGCACGTTGTTATCCTACATCTGTTTGTTTTAATAAATAAGTAATTGCTTAACCCAGAACCGATCAGTGTTTCAACAGAAAATGGTGCATATCGTTATATTACTTTTTTTCTTACGGGTTTATACCATTTATTTTATAGAAGCACATTTTCAGTGCGTTATCAGATTTTGGATACGGATACGTTACTGCTTTTTAATAGCAATCAACTACCGAATAAATTGCGTTTTTCGGGATTTTTAGATACATAAGCATGCTTGGGTCAAGTTAACATAACCTGTTAGGCTACTCCCGGAGATTATTTAGGGAATGACTAAGAGATGCCCTGTTGAGTAGTTTTCAGAAATCATTAAGTATAAGCACATACGTGTTGTCATGTCTAGTTTGAAAGGGAGAAAGCTGACTGTTGAAAGATTTTCTAGACTTTAGTGCTCGCCCCAGTCAACAGGAAATGCGTCACAACTAGTGTACATATTCGAACTCAAAATAATTTATTGTATATTGCTTATTATTAATTATAATAGATTGGAACATGTGCAGCTTCATCAAATTTGTATATTTCATATAATTATTCATTTTTAAACTCAATAATTTAAACCATCAAATAGTACGTCGAATTCATACAAAAAATACACAGCAACACTATAAGAATTAGTTTGCAATACTTAACGACATAATACTTCATGCTGTTATCAAATTGAAAGGAATCAGTTATAGAGAGATAAGTAAGTTAAGATATTGCATGCAAACATTATTTCGGAGACAGCTGAAGAAAGGAAACAGGTGAGAAAAGAACGATTTTGTTGCTTGTCGTGACAGATGTCTGATAAACACTGTCTTACTGGTATGTCGTGATAAGCACGGGCACTGTAGAAGTAATTTATAAAACAATGCGGTTTGCTTATTGGAAGCAGTCAATATTGCAGAAGCATACTTAGTTAAGAATAGATTCAAATGTACAGCTTATACCTTGAAGGTTGTTATTACATCATATGCATACATATTTAATGACAATTGTTTATCGTTTGTACTCTAAAGGAATACCTTTGTGGAGTTATGTTATATTGTTTCGAGTCATACTATAAACGCGAAAATATTGAGCGGTCATATGCAAACTACAACATGGGTTTACTTTTATAATAAAACATGTTAAAGATGAAAATATTTAAGTGTAAATTTAAATGTAATGGCGTAGGCTTATTAACAAGTATTTGCAAATACTAATTTCCACATCATCACTCTATTCATATTTATAATAAATATGTATAATCTCGTATTGTCTAAAAATAAAAGTAGATTCTGTACATTAAAATATTTGCACCATGTTCCTTCAAATCAATGGTTCTTTCAGCGTCATCTAATAAATATGTGAAAGGCAAGAGTAGTGCCAGTTTTTATATTAAAATTACATGATTTAAATTAGCTCTGACACTGATTCCTAGCTGTTTAATCATCATGTTTTGGAATACAATTCTACTGCATGTTGTCATATTGTATTGTTCTCCGTAGTAAAAGGCTAGTTTTGAAAGACACGGCGACACTTCACTATGTCTGTTACAACGCTATCCGTGTAGAAGTGTTTACATAGCATAATTTGCTTAAAAAAGTATATTCTTATGTCTGTGTATTAAAGTATTTTGTTATGACACCAGGCAACTACGTCTAACACTTAGATAAATTGCAATAGCTATGTCTTTATTAGAAGAAATCGTCTATGGTAAACAAATGAACGGAAATGACAAAACGGAACATTTATAAAATGTGTTAATAAGTATTGCAAAATATATTGTAAACTTTGCTTGAAAATTAAAACAATTTTTCTCCGATGCCATCTCTCATAAGAGAGTCCAAGTAAACCTAGCGTCGAATCTTAGCTAACAATCATGTTAGCGAAAACATAGAAACGATAGTAAATAGAAACAAATTGTAATCAAATGCAAACACACTCATATTGAAAGCCGTGTTTAACGTATAATAGGGAAATGAAATATCGTTTACACGGGAAAGCTTGGGCTAAAATATGTAATACATGTAACACTGCAGATGTAAGATAAATGTAACATATTTTCTTTGTTATGATCCCAATCTTGGCAAACAACATGTCATTTTAAGTTTATAATACAGTTTCCAGAATTGATTTGTACTGTTTACATGAAAAAAATGAGTGATTTACAAATGAAAAAAGAAGTGTTGCTTTTATTAGAACAAAATGGTATGTTTGTGCTTAAAGGATTGTATTTTATAACAACCACGTTTTTGTAAGTGTTATTTCTTTTACATTTAACCGCTGTCTTATGCTAGTTTTGAGCTTAGTATTTGTTTTGATTCACTAAGGGTATATTTTCCTATTTATTTAGAATGTAGGTGACATTTCAATCTATACGATTTTTAAAATGATTTAAAGACCCAATGATAAGGAAACACGTGTACGAATGTAGGGTGCTTTTACAGCTTGAACATCTAAAAGAATCCGACGTACACTTTGTCTTTTAGCGGAGAAAAATATCAAATAAACTATAAAAATATAAGATCACATATGTTCATACAAGTATTTTTTGCAAACCTTTATCTATCATAAACAAAGACCAGTAGGATGTTTTGAGTACTGATCTAACAAATCACATTGACATTGTATCCTAATACATTGTTTGATGTATGCTACTCCATCATTCAACGTGATACTACTGATGGATGTGCCAATTAATGTGGTATTTCATAGCCATTTACAGGCCTGGAAGTATAGAAAAAGTGGTAATATAGTATATAGTGTAGGCTGGTAACAGGCCTAATGAGAAATATAGACTGCCTTCCATCAGTGTTCATAATTGCTAACAGAATAAAAAATAGCATTTACTACCAACTTCAAACGGAAAAGTTGTTGAGAATGATTTGTAATATGATCACATGACAGAAACCACTGACGTTTGAAAAAATACATGCCTTTGTTCATTTGCACACTTGAGACGTGATTTTCAATTTAATGTCGCTAATTTCAGAGATGTTTACTCCATCTCTAAGAGAAATAAGGTTGCTCTTTTTCATCATACAATTTGTTTTAAATGAGTTTCCTATGTTCTGGGCTTATTGAAAATGTGTCATTTTCGTAGATTTACTAACTATGTTTCACCATTGCAAAGTTGTGACAATGTTCCTTTTTTAATGTTCTTCTGTGAAGGAAGATTGTATTTAGGAAGGCTGAATGCATCTTTGTAGCCGAAATTCATCATTTTGGACCGGTTATCATGGAAACAAGGCAAAGGTATCTTTAAGACCTTACGACGGAGACCACAATGTTTGATATCTTACCAATTAAAGCAAGTTGTTGATCTTAAATGATAAAAAATAATACATATTTACTGATGTTGTTTTTGTTTAATTACCTTATCACTTTATTTTAATGACCCGTGTGCTCTAAGAAAAAAGCCATTGGTTGGACGGTATTGTTTCAAATTGATGTCTTCTTTTCGTTGTTTGCATTTGAGAAAAACCTTAGGAAGTGCGAGTTTATACCTCTGTAGAACCGGTTTATGCATCCTGGTCGGACCTTCTGCCGACTGACGCTTCCAAGGCAGTAATTGTTGGCTTAGTCCTATTTCATGTCTTGTCACAGTTTTGGTGTTGCTCTTACATTTAACTGGCATGTAAATACGTTTCATATATGTTGTAATACACTCAGGACCTTGTCGTTATTATTTATAGTATAAGTTATTACAACTTCATACCAACACACAGAAAAGTGTAAAGTCGATAGTAGGTAACACCAACACAATATAAATCAACGTGTTTGCCATACAGAATCACTAACCATCATAGAATGCGTGTAACTAATAATATTGAATGTGAATGACGTATTCTCTTGTCATCAGGGAAACATATCTCCTCTATAACTATACATTTAGAATGTCAATGCGAAAAGCGATATGTCCGAATTTAAACACGCTTACCTTTATCTAGCTGTAAATTCAAGACTTTATTGTCGTTATAAGACCTTAATGGAATGGGATAAATAGTTATTATACATATTATTTATTTATTGTTTTCTTGCGTTGTTGGTGCTTTCTTTTATATTTCTGTCGATTTGTGTTATTTGATAATTGTAATAAGTTCTAAAATATAATCCGTTCTCCTTTAAATTGCCGTTATGCCGTCATTTTAGGGAACACCATTGCTGAAAAACGATATATATATATATATATTCGAACACAAACCACGTGTCATTATCTTAATGATATATGTACGATCAGGCGTACACCTTAAACTTGTTTTTTAACCATATATTTACAATTTTGACAATCAACTTATTGTGTTGTCACAGTTGTATTTAATGCCCTGGTCATGACTTCAAAATGTCTGGGTCTAGCGTGTATGACATCGGTACCTTCCGTAGGTGTTTCCGACAATTTCCATACATTTAAGTTATAATCCATTCTATAATTTGTGAAATTAACGACACCCTTTGCCCGAAATGACAAACATATAACAAACAAACGGACACGGTACATGCATCTTTAGTTTGTATCCCTTGATTGGAACAGGGAAAATGTATGATCGAAATGTTAGCCATTTTTATAAACCTCTCATCTTATACATAATGTATGGATACATCCACTCAATAATGTGTGAGTGGCAAAGATTCATTTTTAAATTAAATTATAAATAGAGTGCATATCAGACAATGATTCAGTTCTTAATAATCAATAATTTTATTTCATATTCTTTAATCAAAATTGAAACTACAAACGATATGAAAAGTCAGATTGAGAACATGTCATTAAGTCAGTTTAATACAATGGAGATTACAAACGAAAGCTACATGAAAGCTACATGTAAGACGCCATAAAAGATATAGTCAAAGATTGGCATGTATTGATTGCTGTTGTAGTTTTTCATAAAACCAAAGACGCCCGGAAATTGAGATTCACAATTGATGCCAAGTAGATACATCATTGTCAGGCAAAGAGTCGTATAGCTGTAGTGTAACTTTGCTATGATGGGTAAGGCTTTTGAATATTCTGGACTCCCGATGGTTTTGTACATGAAAAAGATATCATTTTATTTGCAAAAGTGCCTCTTTTTCAGATGTTTTTTTTTTCAAAACAATGCATTTTGCAAGATGACAGTTCTAAAATGATAAGTTGAGCGCAATTAAAAACACTATTCTCAAAGTTTTACTGTATTTTACTTTATTTTTGTATTAAGCATTTGTAAGGAACGTAGGACAAATAATGCTTATTCATAATACGGACATATTTGGCAAATTTCAACAGCAACATAAAAAGATATGCATACTAAAAACAATTTAAAATGAAACATGCTAGCTTTCTTTCACATTTTCTGTGTTTAGTCAATTGCAGACCACTCATGTTTTAAGTAAAGATGTATTAAATACACCTGTAAATGATTTTGTTTATTGGGTTCATTGTCCATTCAACAGAATTTTAGTTATCTGTAGACGTTGGAAGAAGATATTGTGCTGCCTCAACTATGTACTGTATACCGTGAACACCTAGCATGATACCACACCCAGTCAAATTATCCTGAAACCAGGGACACCAGTGGTGTAACTACCCTTATATTTGCTTGAGCGCTAGCAAGAGAGCTATACATTAAACACTTTAACGACTTTGGTATGTCGGGACCAGTGATCTAACCCGTGGCCTTCCGTACCTGTAGCTGACGCTGAACCGATTGCGCTACCATAAAGCGATTAATAATACATGAGGTGATCCGAAACAAATAAAGGGATGTTTTTGCTTAAAACTAATAACAAAAATAGTTTTTAATATCAGAAAAGAATTATATCATCATGTTCTGGTAAACAATTGTCGTACTGTTGTAAGGCAGGAATCGAATATAGACTATAGGATTTTCAATCCGTAAGTAAAGATGCATATTGACTTCATATGAACAAAGACAAATCAATTTGAAATGATGTGTATGTTTTAAAACATTTTCCCATAGACGGCCTGTAGCCACACTCGATAGATACAACGAAGATTCCCTGTTGTTAAAAGGATAGACCAACAAAACTCATTTTGACTTTTTTTATTATGTGCAACGAAGTATTCAGCGCTTTTGTAATAACTGTCTATCATGTCAGCCCAATACTAAATGGCTTGTCTATCAATGCCCGAGGGATAATCAATTGTTTAATAAGTTATAACTTTATTAGCGCGTATAAAGAAAACGATATGACGTGTTTTGATGCCATAGTTAAATTAATCAATAAATTGATTTGATTACAAGAGCAAGACTGGTCAAAGTAAGTTCATGACTTGCAAATAAATGGAAAAAGACATGCTATTGTACATGCCTTTTATGATTTCCTAGTGCAACGATGTATCTTCAGAAAAGTAAAGCTTGATAAATTACAGAAAATCAATGAGAAGCTGTTAAAAGAAGAAAACAGCGTATGTAGACCAAAAGAGCACAACAAATATTGCGGGTTTATCCTCATTGTGCCAGAATCGAATCTCAACTTATAAGCGCTAGTTAAAATAATTCAAAACTATAGTATGGGTCATGGTGATATTTAGATACAGAAAGTATACCAATCAAATGTGTGATTACAACATAATAGGAAATAGATGTCCGAAAGTAATTTGAATTACCACTTGTCATACAATAGCTATCGGGTTTGTATCCGACAAAATTTAAGTTTATTTAAATGTGTTTTGTTTCGCCTTTTCACTGCTTTAAATTATCTCAAAATAATGTTATAGACTCGTTGTTTCAGATTTTAATGACTCCTTGTTTAAATTATTAGCTAGTGAATTTTATAGACGAAATAGTTTCAGTAATATCTTACGTACCGGTATGAATATTACGTCAGGAAATATTTACATAGGATTTCAATTCCATATTTCTTCATATTTTTAATTAAACTCTTAATAAATGACACATATTTAGATATTTAAACTTATCTACGTTGCTAGTATCATGCCAGTTGCAGGTTCAGCATTATTACATAGACAGGAACGTCGACTTATACGTAAAACTAGTAATGAATTCATCATGAATGTATGCCAAGGTCTAGCTTATTTCGATGAGTTACATGAATTAGGTAAGTTTGGCTTGTAAACATTTGCTAAAGCCATTGGTGAAGTGCATATAATATCACACAATACATTAATTTACAGCTCACAAATCATTTGGGGAGTTTGTTAATAATTTGCAAAAGAGTGAATGAATTATTTACGATTGTGTATTGATTCATATCAATCAGTAGTCTAGGATCATTGATGATTTTATATGTAATAGATAAAGAACAGTTTCAAAATATGTATGAAATAATCATGATCGTGTTGTGTATACAAATATCATTCAATCCACACTCTATGGTAATTTTATCTGGCGCTTTTATAAGAGTTTAGGATTATTTTAGAAGAGGCTGTTAAGGCGTTTGTGAGACTGATTTGCAAAATACAGTTAATTTATCGATACACATGTTGATTGGAAGCTACACCTTATTGAACATAACAATCCTTATAGGATGAATTAAATGATAACATAGATTACATGCACGGGGAGATTTTTTACGACCGCCACACTGCTTAGTTTTGTTCAATAGAAATGACTGGACATTTTGTTTAGTTTGTTTGCCAGTACCACAAATTATGTTGCAGGTTACCATTATGTTACTTTATTATATGTCAAATTTCAATTCTAAATATTGAATTATAAAGGTTTATTGCAAAATAGTCATTGATAAACATCGATTCTATGACAAATTCTATATTGTTTAGTTAATTCATATTTTAAGATGCCTTTAGGGTTCATCAGATTATTAGATTATTCGTATCTTTTTGATGGTTTAGTTCATACTGAAATTTGTCAACACACTTGTCAAACATCGATCCAATCTGGTCATGTGATTTCGTATCTGTAAAAAAGCAGGATATTTGTAAGCATGTTCCTGAACCTCTTTCCTAGACCGTTTCACTAAGTTTACGCTCGTGAGCACCGATAAATGCCATGTTACTGCAATGTTAGGTTTTGCGCACAATGGGCGGTCCTCTTACCTTGCACTGTGTTCTGTAAAGCACCCTGGTATTTTTCGTTGTTGTTCTTTGTGGGGTTTTTTTGGTGTTACATCGCCCCGTTAGTCATATTAGCGACGTCCAGTTAATTTTTGCTAGAGGAATACACCAGACTTATGTCTGGATAGAAAGAACCACCCGTGCACCGCAAGTTAGCTGAAAAGAAAATCGCACAAAAACGTATATAAAAATATTTTATATTTTTATTGAAAATCCGAATGTCTTTATTTCATAATATTTCTCTGATCAATTACCCCCCCCCCCCCCCCCCCCCCACCTACCCAAACACACACACACACGCATATAATTTTGCAACTTCTGCTGCTTTGTGTTGCAGATCTTTTTTTTTTTGTTAAATATGTTTTGTTTTCTTTAATGGTTAAGACGATGACGGCATCGTCTGATTGACTGTTAATGTGTTGTTGTTTTTAATTTACGGAACACATTCAAGTTTTGACAATTTATGTGTTATTTTATATTGAAAAAAAAGCAAACAATAAGTAAATGGATATTTAGATTGTAGAGAAACATTATGTGTGAAAAAAGTCTTCTATATTTGACATCATTTGAAATGCAATTTACTGGATTAAATCAGCAAGGTAAATAATATATTTAAGAGAAATTCAAAAGGTTTCGATAAAATGAGACAGCAAATATAATCTATCAAGAATAATTTAAATGGTGTTTAGATATTAAGCAACCAATACTCAAAACAGTAAACACGCTATCAAAGTTACTTTCAGTGTTCATGTTATGACAGTTAAATAATTTAAGAGTTATTAAAATCTTTTGGCTTCATCCTCTAAAGATTGCTCACAGATCATAAAATATCCAACATTAATGCCTGTTAGAAGTAGCGTTGTGTATATATGGCTTCCATATAAACCTTTCTAAGATTTTTAAACGTAAACATAGAAGACAAAGTATAAGTCATAAACATAACTAAAATATGATTACTATTAAATGTATTGAGATTATCCTGTTTATTTATAGCGTAATGTTCCATGAAATAGGTTTACAATGCCGTCGTCAAGAGATATCTCCATAAAACAACCGTTGTCTAGCGCAAGTGAAATATTGTGGATATCAGGCATCCGCCACAACAAGTCACAAAACCATTCGCTTTTCACCTGTTTTCCTGCTGCAGTCATTTCCGTATTGTCTGCATGCCAATATTGAAGGCAATAGTATGCAAAACCGACACACTTCTGCAAATCCTTTGTCTGGATGAAGGTTCTCTTCATGGACTTTAAACGACTTCAGACAGAATTAATCACTGTTGTTTATATATAAGTTTAAACTTTGAAATTCTTTATCTAACAACCTTATTTAAAAGAGCAGTTCCAATTTATATTTGCCTGTGAATGATAAGTATTTTCCTTGTAGCAAGTGAATCTCGGCAGTGGAAATTATTTATGAAGTTGCAAAATGTTCATTGATTCAATTTTACTTATGTCATGCTTAATTGTTTTGTATATTGTGGGAATTTTATTTTATATACATGTAAATTTCCATCTAAGAACCCAGTCAAAGAAAAGAGTACCTGGCTAAAGTCTTTAAAAAGGAAAGGTTGATTTTGCGGCGAGGAAAAACCCTATCAAAAAGTGCATTTTTACATAAAAACTGGAAGCTCATCCACGGATTTCTAATTTTATACCAGGATGGTTTTATGGAAATAAAAGTTTATAAGAAGGCAAGTATATTTGTCTGAATGTTCCGTTCATGTTTTTTTAATGTTTTGCAGAAATCAGCATTATACTAATGTTTTAAGCTTTCTGTTGAAGAAGACAAAGACGACAGAAGTTTCCACCAGAGGCAAAACAACTTAACTAAAGATGTTGACATTTTAAAAGTAACTATCAACCTGTCAATGCATTTCAAGCTCAATTTGTTGACTTATTTTATTCTGCAATTTGGAACGATCCAGAAGGAAAACCCAAAAGAATATAATTCATTATAAGACAACTTGGAAACATAGTCTCATCAATTTAAGCAACTCTGGGGCCCTTTATTACTTGTTTTATCTGTTGACCTTTATTGTCTTACAATTTCTACGACGATACAAAAAGGTAATATAATTGCGTACGCCATTAGAACAATAATAATTAAGCATCATTATGTTAAAAGTGTAATATTAAATTATATTTCAAGTACATTACTGTTAGAAGTGAATGCGTATTGTTTCAATGATTTCAGCACTATACTAGTATATAAAACGTCAACATTTATTTCTTATGCAAACAAAACATTTTCTTGCCGAACAGTCATACTTAAATACAACTATATCATACGGAAATTATATGGTCAATGAAAATGATATATTTGACTTAAAAGTGAGGATGTAAAGTCTTTGTAGCAAAATTGAGAAAGAAATCGGATCGATATGGCCAGTTAATGTATTGCAACAAATCAAATGCTTATCCGCATATCATGATCACTGATATTTTTCTTGCGTTATTTTGGAGTAATTAACCTTCCGATAAGATTACTGTTTAATACTTGTAGAAAACCTTTAAACCAAGACTTGAAACAACCTTTTGGCCTTTGCATTGACTCTCAAATTGCGTAAAACATAACAAACTGATGGTATTACTTATTGTTTCTTATTTGATGAGATAAGAGATGTAGCCCGATTCGTCGTACATATATACGATAACCCGGCGATAACTGTTGATGCTACGAAATATAGTTATCAAAAATGATCTGAAATCTGAAATATCACCCGTTGTTATCTGGCTTCTTCATCGTTTGTCTGCCTTGATACATGTTGCCAATTGTTAGAAATAATAGCTTGTCTTCCTGACAGTCTAGCAAGCTTTTTATAGTTATAAAACTTTACCTGTTAAACAAATCTGAAATTTCTTTTTTCCCAATGCACGAACACTCATTAGGTCGCAAATGACTCAAAGAAAAGGGAATGCGATATTTGTGTATGAACATCTAGCGTTGGCATCAAACGCTCTTTGTAAAACAAACAAGGATAACAGAAACTGCAGCTTAAAATCAATAGGTAAATAAGGAAAGGTCCAATAAGAATTACTTCATATTTAAATCTAATCTACCTCTAGACAAAGGCAAACAGGGTAAATGTAAAAGTGACAAAAACTCAGAGACGCGACATAACACACATAGAAAATCAGCAGTTGCCGGCTTGGAACGGTCAGTCGGCAAAAGGAACGACTGGGGTGTTTAAACCTGCTTTGTGGAGCGCTCCAACTATGCACTTCCTGGAGGTTTTTCTATCAAACAAAGAGGGTAACAATATCCCAGCGAAGTGAAACAACAGTAAGCACCTGCATCGGGAGTTAAAACTGATACAATGAACTAATATATCGACACAAAAACTAACAATATAATAAACGTAATATAATAAAATAATAAACATATGTACAATATGTACAGTGGATGAAAACTTCGTAACAATTGACACGTTTTAAGAGAAAAGAAACGGCTACGGTGATACTGCTGCACTTTAAAATGATTCACAGATTTCGAAAATGTTGACACCAACCAAATCAACAAAAACAAAATGCTACACATTCACAGTATATAGGCCAAGTTAATATTTATAATGTCCGATACCTCTGTCTGGTTATGTTTCATTCTTTGAAAATAACCTACTACAAGCCAGATTCACTGCAAGTGCTGCGCAAACATACTTTTTGCACGAAAATCATTCCTTATCTAATATACATACAAGATTATACAGTGATTTGAAAAGCCATCCATTCCTTCTCCATATTTACAAAGATAATCTTTGAGTATTATGTCAAGCACTCGAAACTGTAAAGCGTTATATTTTCATATGCCAACCCTACACAATAAGAATGATTTTTTTACGCCACTAAAAAATATCAGCCGTAAAACTGCAACCTTTTTTTATCCGACAGTCCTGAAATATTGTTACAAAACAACTTGGCAATAGTTTGTTCTGTTCATACATATATTAAAAGCTTTTTTGTCATAGAAGTAACAATAATATCAGATCAAGGCCATCTCTTTCTTTCTATCATTATTTCTTTCTTCTTTCTCTTGCTCTCTCTTCTCTCTCTCTCTTTCTCGCTCTCTCTCTCTCTCTCTCTCTCTCTCTCTCTCTCCCTAGCATACCATTTCAAGTACTACCATTTAGTTATCATATTTATGTATCATGTTCCTCAAACAAACAATATCAAAAAATAACAAAAGTTGTCGCTTGTGTTTTAGATAGTAAAATATATACAGCCTTATATATATATATATATATATATATATAAATTATTTAATTATTTACATTTTGTCTCAATTTAATTACGTTAGCTAGCTTTATTGATAACCTAGGTATGCTGGTTGATCTTATTTTCGTAGCGCCCGTATTTCAACCCTCGACATCTATCGTACGATGTAAGTTTTTGTCAATACATGGTACAATATACAACATGTACTTACTATCTGCGTGCAAGTTCTACACAGTGAGCGGACGTGAGAGGTTAAACACTTTGATATAAATATAAAAATAGCAATAAGTATATGTTATATGTGAGTGAAACGTTGAACCAGTCTATTTAAATTTGAACTGTATATGTGTAAGTCGACAAAATGTTAAATGGTGTCAAACAGATGCATGTGGCTACCTTACAAATAAACTTATACTATAAAAATAGAAAATTATGGAAATAACACGATGCTAGAAGAGACATTTTAAAATAAAGTTATTGCATACGTTGCAAAGAAAATCTAACTATTTTGAAAACAATTGATCTATTCTTGAATCAACAAAACCAGAGGACCAGTAGGTAACAAGGCATTTCAGATAAGCTATTCGTAAAACAATTATAAGATCTTTCAAAAACAATGTTCACTTGGGTATAGTTGTGTTTTAGGCTTTGTCATAAATGTTACCCGGTGCATGTCTCTGCTTGTAAAATACTGCCTTTTACGGTCGAAGCTGCAAAATACAATTAATGCATTTTTGTATACATCCTTTAAAACATTTTAATAAAGATTGAAAGACGGTAATTGTTGACAGTATGTGATTTCCAGCGGACTTAAAACGAGCATTAAGCTAAGTTTATAATAATTATATATAAATAATACTTGTCACCTGAGAAAGTAAAAAATAACAAGCAATTAAGTCCCCACTTACCTGATATTTTTACATTTTGAATCGGTTGTACAAATATTAAACGTATAAGATTTTGTTGACACTTCAAAGAGCAACAAAAACAAACCGATTGTCGATTCGAAAAATGTATAATTTAGAAATATAACTTTATATTTTTAACATTAAAAAAACAATAAGATATTATTGTTTTTAAATGTAAAAACTGTTCTATTAACGTTCAGGTTTGAAAACAATACTTAGCTGAAGTTAGTGTTAAAATTGTTACATCAATGTTTGCATCAATTAAAAAAAATAGTTTGAAATTGTGGTCTTTATAGGTCAACGTGAGCAGTCTACATTGCTCTTACACTAAGATTACACATATCGTATATGTTCAGAGTTGTGTCTGCCTTTATTTTAATATGTGTCATTTATTGAGAAGACCTCGGTATATGGTATATTGTAGGATTTTGTACATCCCTAAACCAAATTTACTTGTCCTAAATTAATAATATGTTGACTTTTCTCATATCAAATTCATTTTTAAAACTAAATCTTTTTTAAGTACATTGTAAGAAAATAAAGTCATTTCTGTTTATTATTTGTTTTTATTAAATAACTCCAATTGTAAGTCGTTTGGCCTATTATCGATGCACTTTTTGAACAAGAACTTTCAGGAAGTGCATGTCAGAGTGCTATTATAAACCGTTTAAACACCGCTTTTGCCGCCTCACTTTCTTGTTTTTATATATATATATATATATTTATATATATATATATATATATATAGAGAGAGAGAGAGAGAGAGAGAGAGAGAGAGAGAGAGAGAGAGAGAGAGAGAGAGAGGGAGGGAGAGGGAGAGAGAGATAGAGAGAGAAAGAGAGAAGAGAGAGAGAGAGAGAAAATAAAATAAACTTATTGATGTATTTGCCTTTGTCTCGGTAGATTAAATTTAAATATATATATATATAGACATTTTGATATGACATTTTCTTATTTATCTTATACTATGTATGCACATTGCTTGCCGATCACTTCGTAAACTTTTATGCAAACAACCCTTTCGGTCTTTAAACAACTGCATGTCCCTTTTGTGTAATGTTTTGTCGCAGCTGATTCAATGGCGTATCTGTCTTGCGTGTGTATATGCTTTGTCCAGTCGTTGTTTAATATTCAATATATGTGTTTATTCTCAGGGGACGTGTTCATGTATTAAACCTAATTAAAGAGATATAGGTTCTTTCACACCATCATATTTGACCCATTGTTTTGAGTCGTGCAAACTTATTTCTGCAAAGTAATCCCGCTAAAATCGTGAATTACAGTCGTAATATTTCTTGCTTAAAGATCTTTAAAGTCCCTTTAACTTTCATCCAATTTAACGGTTGGATAACGTTTGCATTCAAGAATCCGGTTTTTTATTTATAACATACTCTTTGGTGATAAGATGCACTCTAATTGATACTCATATTAATCTTGACGTATCTGCAAACCAATCCTTTTTCAAGCAAATACTCACGGAAAATTTGGCACGTGTGACCATCACATTAGATGTAAAAACCGAATTTAACAATTCTTGTAAATTTATTGTGTAAGTACAACCGTACCATCCGAGAAAACGAGCATTTTTAAATTTATATAACAATTTCTACTTCATTTCTAAATAATACATAAATTTTCAAAATCATTAAATAAATTATTCATTTTATTTGCCATTTAGCTTATTTATTATTAATAATGTTTAATGGGCTACATTAACAATTCGAATTTAAATTGTAAGAGGTATGCCTGAAGTCGACGGAAACATTTAATTAAGAATCCTTTTCTCATTTTAAATATGTTTAGCTAGGAATGTAGACACATGTTGTTAAATAATGCAAAACTTATGACTTTTTATAAGACCATTTTCCGAAATTGCCAACGATTTTGTTTGTCAAAGTTGTGTAAAGCATTTGTAATGACAATTGTGTTGTCAGGACAGACAGGATTTGTATTAAAGGTTTATTTTAAAGTCTTGAGATTTGTACAATTTCTTTGCCTGGAAGCGACGTTAAAAATGTAAAAGAGACGAAACATTGATCAAGTACATTACACACATACACATATCAACAGTACCCACCTAGGAACGAACAGTTAGAATAAGTACCGGCATTTGTGCTTCAACTGTTTTAAGTACAAAAATGTTTCAAATAACTGATACATAAAACAGAAAGCAGAATCCAAAGTAGCTTTATGGGTTTTGCTGAGAACGGCGGCCCTTATATTCATAATTGGTTTTGGAAATGTGTATGTAGTAACGTCACAGCTTTAAGAATCGATCGCTTTTAAATATTTATGTTTATGCTATTTTGGCAGTAATACAATCGATTATGGTGTTGTTGTTTGTTTTTTCTCTCTTAAACAACTACAATTTTATGTAGAAAAATCTATACAAAAGTAATACAAAAATAAACGCCAGAACAAAAATCAAAGTCATTTTAATATCAATTGTTGATTCTTATTTGTATATTACATGACTGCACTTTTTCGTCTGCAAGGGCAGATTGCACTTATTGTCACATACTTCTACAGAATCATTTTAATAGATAGATTTGTAAAGAAGTGTTGACATTCAAGTTTTGTTCTGATTTAAACTGTTTGATTGTACTTCTTATGATAACTATGTATTTAGTGCCTGCGCACTTTATACAGCCATGGACTGACAGTTCGCGATTGGTACACAAGTTACTTCCTATGCATTTTGTACTGTCGTAGAGTTTTTCCTTCTATTTGGACACAAATGTGACGTCGGTTGCGCGGTACAAATGTAAAATGTGTCTAATATGAATTTACAGATAGATACCAAGTTCTATTTGTTTAATATGTGTAGGAATTAACGTTATAATGACCGAAATTACCAACAAAGACCGACACAGATCAAAAGTTTGGGAAAGTGAAAGGGTATATTATTGTTTTATAAATACTAAGGATGGTTGGTTTGGATGATGATTTATTTATTAAAACATGACATGTACATATACTAAATGAGTTGTTCTGTTAACTAATAATGTTAATGTTAGTGCGAGATATAAAGTTGTTGGTTATAAACATGTGAAAATTAAGGCTCATATATGCAACTGCTTTGCGAAAACATTTTCTTTTGTTGAATGCTCTGTTTACAACATTTTACTTTTACATTATTTTCCTTCGTTGGGACGATAAACCCAATAAATAATAAACAATAAACGTCTTTGACGGTGTCTTTGATGCTCTGCATCAACGTTTTCTGGTGTTATTTTAATATAAAATGGGTGCAATAGTAAAGATATGACACTTGTCTTTCTGGTTGAATGAAGATCATTTCAACAGTCCGCATCTTCCTGGCCGACAGCAGAGAATAATGGTTACAGCAAATTGAAACTGTTAAAAACTGTGTTTATGATGAACCAATCTTCAACATTCGTTTAAGATTGATTACTTTTTTGTACATTCTGCACTTCAAGATCTGATTGGGTCAAAGAAAAATACTTCGTTGTTATAGTTACTATTTTGTTTTAAAAGATGCCTTTTAATAACTTATCTTGTTTGAAAATAATAAACTTGACACACTTCAGGGGTATTATGTCGAATATCAAAGAAAATATGGAATTTAAAATATTTATTTTTTGTATAAAGGCAAACGACAAACAATATCTGAATGGTTGGTATATCTGAGTAATGAAAATGTCGTACTTATTGCCCATGGGAACTTTTAAGTACTTGCATAGTTCAAACTGTCACGATCGTTTTTAAAAGTAAGTCTGACTTGAAGTGATAAAGTCTGTCAATGTACTTGATGAAACAGCTGTGGCGTAGTAATGGATTGATGAAGACGTCGGGATGGAAGCAGAAACAAAGTATTTTGTAACTTTAACATTTTATTCATGGCTCGAACCGGGCCTCGGGCAAGCCAGTCGCCGGCTGGATTGACACTCCCCTGTATCTCGTACAAAACTCTTATTTATATACCCGCTGTAAACTACATTACAATATTTCTGATGCAAGCGTACTGCATTCGTTCGTGACTGCCTGAGGTACCTAACTGTATAACAATGTGAGATATAGATCACGTTTGCACTCGGTGACCTGGTCTAAATGAGTGCGGCAGTCTATCTATCGAGTAACATTATGTCACACCAACCCTTGGTAAAATACCGTTTATTTGGTCATACATTCTTTCATATATTATAATTACAAAAGAATGTGAGATTTGATTATATAACTTAGATAGACAAAATTACATTTAAAAAAAGAAACAAATAGTAAATAGAAAGGATACCGATGCACTGTCTTCACGAAACGTATGGTTAGCAAAGATAGTTTTGATTCGAATGGCAAGTCCTCAATTCTAAAAAAGATAGCTTTAATGAGTGCAATTACTTTTCGAAGACAATGTTGTCAGATCAGGGCGGTTAAATACGTTTTATTGAGGCTTATTACTCCGGCAGCTTGGTATGGCTGCCGCGCACCCCCACCCCTACACCATTTTGCCATGGGTACCAAATGTTCGTTAGACTATCTAGAAACTTAATCTCCAATGTACACATAAATAAACTCATTTTGGACTATATAAAAACCTAAAGGTTTCTAAGGCAACCATCATGAAAGTTTGAAAGGATTGAATGTTTAGAACAATGCTTATTATTATTCCAAAAATGGAAAATTGGCTGTCATATAGACCAAATATGTTTCAGTACATTGGAGATTCTATTTCTAGACACCTTAATGAACATATTTGCGTCATGATTTGTTTCGTCTAATGATATAAAGTACTTTGTTTTATAAACAACCTGTCATTTATAGGATTCTTACCCTTTTTCACTGTTTGTGTCTGCATATTAACGTATGTCACGTCTACACAGGATATTGTTTCTATAAGGTATAAAACATGAAACGTGGTTTTCAATTAAAGTCATGATATAAATAGCAAGGACGTTGTTTTTCCACATTCTAAAAGTTCCTGTAGTCTGTAGTCAATGCTCAAACATAAACTGTCGAAAAGGTGTTGAAGCACTTTACATAAAAGTTAAAAGGACATGAAGGTAAGAAGGACCGAAAATGAAATAAAACGCACAAAAAATTGCTACTGACTCGACCATGGACCTCTTGGAAGATAGCTCAGTGCAGTTCTTACAGCGCCTCTTAGTTTTGACAGACACTTTGTTGAAACAATGTTAACGTTCAAATTTTAAGTCCTTCTGCGTTTTGACTCTGAGTTGTTTAATCCGCGCTTATCAGTTTAATTGGAATTGGGGCCGATTGATAATTGTTGCTGACAAATAGGAAGTGGTTTTTGTGCTTTAAGTATATTTTCAGATTATTTGTAAGAAAACTTTGATATAATATAAGAATTTGTTCGATGTTATCGTTAAGACGTACAGAAGAGCACACTGTATGTACGTACGTGTATAATTATTTAATGCATTTTCTGCGGGCCCACCTGCATTTGCAGACCGTGCTTGCTCTTCTGTTGTTTTTTTTATTCTGGCTGCTCTATCCTTCCATCTTCTCTCCTTGCTAGTTGCTTTTCCCTCCTCGGATGGACCCTTGAACCAATCCCTTTCTTTCTTTTCATTCCTTCTAAGCAAAAGAAATGACACATTTATTTTATTATACATTTAGGAAGGTGTGAATGTCCTTATTTTTAGAGCTAAATTATATGTCTAAAATTTTGATAAAGACCTCACAAAAACAAATATGTAATAAAATGACATAGAAACAAGTTAGCTTATGCTTGCGTTAATTGGAAACCTGCCCATGTGATGAAGAATGACAATGAATGACAAACTGTCGTAAAATCAATGCAAGTTTTAAAAGCATTTTAACTCTCATGAAAAGTGACATTTATACAAACTATGTGTTTCCTTTTATTTTGGAATTTCTTCACAGCTGGATATTTAATGTATCTACTCAAAAACAAAGCAGATGCTCCTTGTCGAAATCGTTAAGATGCAATCTACAAGGATAAGTAAAACAAGATTTAACTAAGATAAAATAGACGACGTTTGGTATATGAATTATTACTAAATTGAATAATGTATAATAATCCAGTTAAATATATTTGAATATCTAAAATAAAAAAATATATATTGTAAAGTACTATATACCTTTCTTCAAATTTGTAAGCTAAATCAGCATACAAACACTTGTTCGAATCGTATAAACTGCATGTGGTTTAATGCATTTCTAGACTGCAATATACGTTAAAAATGGTGTAATTTTCTTCCTTCATCGTTAAATTCCTTGCCTGTAATAACTGTCAATATCTTTTGAATAAACAGCGCAAAATTATCTCGAAGTTAAATCCAAGCTTTTTGCTTATAAATTGTACATATGACTTGCAAAGTTAATTTAGAGACGAAGCAACAAATAGTGTTGATCCTGATTAGACAGATCCCAACAGCGATTTGGATGATCTACATCTACACTGTTTGCCGAGGGTTAATTTACTTTTTCTTCTTAAAGCAATCAAGCTGCTCATTTTAAATATATCTCGTGGTTTATTACCGCTTGAAAATGGAAATAATAAATACGTGCGACTTCTCTTTTGTTAACCGATATATTCATAAGATGTGAACATATGCACTGCTTTAAACGACTCAACATACTACTGGAGCTGGAATTCCAAAACGAAACCAGCAAGCTCATAACAAATACACATTAAAGCAAATATTTAACTTTTACAAATAAAATTTGCACTTTTTAGTGATCAACCTTGAGGTTAAAAGCTATACATGAACTAAACTGGAAACGGCAAACAAATACTGGTTTGAGAACTCATAAATTTTGCTGGGGGAGTAAAGTACGATATGATTCATCCGTTTGATAACCAGGAAGTCTGTGCAATGTCAAGAGATTCCAATTCTATTCCTTGTGACAACCAGATGATAAATGGCATGGTTGCCGAAAGGGACGTATCTATATCGACGGCATAACTGAATACATCTTTATAAGTAAGGGGCGATTTCAACCTACTCCTTATGTAATATATTACTTGAAAAATCTATAAAGAATGTATTCTGGTTTCCCGAAAAATGATGCTGTTAACCCTCGATATTAAATTAGCATTTCATGGACATGTTTAATGCTTTTGCTAAATGGTTAAAAGCAAGATACTATCTTAAATGAGCGTATATGCCTGCGTGTTTCTCTTTGGTTGAAATTTAGTTTGTTTTGGAAGTTTATGTGCATTTAAAAATAATATTGATCCTACATATATTAATCAACAACATATGATAGATTTGCCATTAAAATCATTGCACTTTAGATTTTTAAATGTTGTAATTTTAGTAACATACTGTCGCAGGAGTTTCTAGATCAAAAGTGTGGCTTAGTCAAAGACGTTATCCAGGGAGTTTATTTAGAAGAAAGTATTTTATGAAATTATTAAACCTTGTGCATTATATAAGCTATAACAGTTTATTTGTGAATTAAATTATCCGCATAAAACGTGCAGCATTGTCATTTTCTGTTGTTAAATAATCCCATTGGCAGTATTCCATATATCCGGAGAGGCTTGACTGTTAAAGTGGATGTGCTACTGCAATCACTCATATTTGGCTTGCCAAATACCCATTCCCATTATCGTGACAACGAGTCGACAAGACTAGGAACTACAATTATATATGCTTGAGCGCTTGCAAGAAAGCATCATCACTCTCATTTTAATTTATGGCATGTCGCGTCCCGGATTTAAACCCACGCTCCAGTCCAGTAGATGAAAAAACACCCTACTACTAATTGTGCGTGCTGCTAGGTTTGCAGTTATGAGGGATAACATCATGTTTCGCTGACTACGAGTAAACTCTGACATAAACCAGACAAAAAGTGTTTATCTATGTGTTGCCTTCACGTTTTCTTAAAAACACAACGTCAATTATTGTTTATCCCCTTCTACATGAAGCAACATTAAATATGATTTTAATTCAACGTCACACAACCTTGACAATATACTTGCTATAGAACAATGTCGTTTTATTTATTTATTTTTTTGCCAATCTCTTAAGTTATTACATATATTTATACCACAGTATTGACCTTATTATTTAATTAACGATAACATTGCATTGATTAAAAGTGTATACAAAAGTACAGTTAAACAACGCTGTATGTATGTGTAATGTGTCATTACGAGGTTTGAGTATCTGATAATGCACATGATCGTAATAACCTAATACCATGCAGGTAGAGGTATGTATGCGATTTATGTGGATTTGTTTATATTTGTTTTGTTTATATTGTATTCCCAATTTCTTTAATACATATATCCTGTTATGTTTTTAAAAGTCGGGACGAAATTTCGCGACTAGGGAAGATATGTCATAGGACTAAGTTAAGGTAAAATGATAATACATTTACTTTTTTAAAGATGTACTAGAATTGAGTTGTTATTGTATAGATAAGTATGTGACCAAGAAATATTAAAGAAAGATATACTAATTTAATTATATACATATCTCTTGACCAATTATTTGATTTTATTAAAGCAAATAAGTATTTTTTTTTCTGTTATTCAAATATTTTCATAAACAAAACATTTTCAGATTACATTTGTTTTATTAACAATATACGATAATTAACATATAAAATATATTAATCCATTGTAACCCATTGTTGGCAACTGTTTTGCTCAGCCAATGCCTAGTTTCATAAATGTACTTTCATGCATATGTCATTTGCGCTATAGTAACATTTGTTTACAAAATAGAAAAAACGTTTGCGTTGTTTTTGTCTTCAGGGAACTTCTCCGATGTTAATGACGTGTTGACCGCACAGTGTTTTCCCCGTCATTTCTGTATGTCTGGACTTACAATATTAGGTTTGACATATAAAATTAAGATTGTGGCGTTGACACTCTAATAATCGCCAGCTTAATACACTAGAAAATATTATAATAATTTAGTAGATAGAAAAAGAATATGTCTTTGTAGAAATCAAATGAACATTGTGTCCAAGCAAACAAGCAAACTAATAAACAGGTCAAACCCTGCAATTAAGACTAAGATTAAATATTTTTACATAAAAAAATCACTTCAAGTTTTAAACTGGCATTTCTATCATTGGAAAAATGTACAGGCGCCTGTACTATCATAGTCATTAACTGTAGAAGACGGTTAAGTTAAAATAAAGCAAATGTTTAAAACTTACTTATGACCACAAGCCGTCTATTCTTTAATTAAGATCTATCTTTTTTAAGTCGTGAAAAAAAAACATGTCTTAGCTTTGCCCGCAACATCGTACCCCTTGTTCAAAGAAGACATCATTTGTGAAACCATATAGCCATTTTAACAACTAAAGTCTATTTTAGAGCACGTATGACAAATCCCATGAGATCTTAGTATGGGTTATATGTTTTCTTGAAGACTGCGATGCGCCTTTAGTGGTATTGAGGACCTCAAGCTTTTTTTTTTACTTTCGCTAAGCCTATTTACTTCGGATAAATTTAACAAGTATTGATATTCAGTCTTGTCACGTCTGTATTAAACCTAGAAATAAGACGCACATTTCCCCTGAGAAAATAAATGTTCTCATCATCAGATTTTTTTAAGATAATTTCCAGCTTTGCATAAGACGAGCAAATGGGATAGGCTCAATATACAAATCATAAAATATATTTTACATTCCTTGCGTGAGTAATGTATATTCCCTAAAAGTTCAATGTCCACAAATAGACATTTACTTAAAATAGGTAAAATGTAAATTACATTTGCAGGGTATCATGGAAAAGGTAAACGCATATTATAAAACTGGCTGAATATTAATGTAATGAATCAGATATATTAATACAGCCTAATATTTTTGTTTTTCAAGATGTGAACAGTTAACCCTACTCATCCGATTTTTCGTTTAAAATGCGATTGTAGGTCAGGTAAAACAAACAATTTTAGGATGAGTTAAACAACCACAGGACAATAATAAATGCCAATCCAGATTATCCTTTCCAACAAAGTTAAAACCAGCAACCTGGTTCCGCGGACATAGCCGGACAACGAAAGGATTAAAGGAGGAAAAGCGGATACAATCGGATACGAGGAAAATTTTATCCATTTTTCGTCCGTTTGCGCAACCCAGTGTAATGTGACAACACCACTAGACTTATACTGTGATTGCCTGTCGTTTTGAAATATTGAAATCAATGAAATTAAATTGCACATTGTTAATAGAAAACGCCTTCAGACATGTTTTGAAGAAGAAAATATTAAACTGATAAAGATTTTGAAAAACATTGTGTTTTATTGTCATGATATCCTCGGGATATTTTAAGTAAAACAATTAATTTAAAAAAAAAATGGTTGTCCGCTGAAGCGACGTTTTATTGGATTTGGGGTTTATATTCGGATACGATTTGCAGAAGAACCTAAATAGTTTTTATTTTACCTCACTATTGCAAAATCAATTTTTGATCAAATCTTTATTGTCACACAGTATTTTAAGGTAATTTGATTGTCGACAAACAAATGTAACAAATATACTAAGAGACAGGGCTATTATACGCTATTAATAATGTTATTCTGCTTTCAGAAAAAAAATGTTACAATTACCACGAACGAAAGGAAAGTGCTTATTTATAACCCAACCTAAAATAGGACACTTTGACATCAAACCAGAAACTGTTATATGGAGCCTGTTAATATGCCGGTGCTTTATTCGACATTTTTGGAGTAGCTGTCTAAGATCACTTATCATTTTTAGAGTTGCTGACAATGATGTAATCTCATCTAAATCAACAATTTATACATAAGTACTAAAGATATTGATAACTGTAGTGTGTGGTTATATATAACGTCCTTTACAAGCGAATGGCGTATAACCGTAAGCAAATGGTATTTTAACTGTTATATATTGTTATTGTCAGAAAAATATCCTTCTATGGTTTTTTTATTCGAGTAAAGTTATTTTATAATCCCAATCAAATAATGCTGTTTTATATACTCTTATTAATAATACTCTCTTTTTTATTATTTATTTGTTTCCGGGTAGTTCATTAATTAATTAACATTAATAGAAGAGTTAAACAGTCTAAAGAATATGTCTAATACTACTTGCCTTGGAAGTGATTGCTTTAAGGTGGAAATTTTTAACTTATGGGATGATATAGAATCCTTTCTTGTTAGGTCAATCAATCACGCATACTCTATTGCAGAACTGTTAATCACACAGCAACTGAGTATGATTACAAGTGTTCCTAAAGGTAACAAAGGCAAAACTCTGTTTAAAACTGGAGACCCATCTCACTTTTAAATGTAACATACACAACTTATCATCCTCTATTGCGCCTAGAGTCAAACACATGTTAAGAAGTATTTTCAATAAAGATGAAACAGGATTCAGTCCCCGACTATTTACTTTACACCGACAAACATAATATACCGAGATTACTGCTTTTGATCGACTTTGAAACCGCTGTTGGTACTCTTGGCAATTTATGGGAATAAACTTTAAATGATTTAACTTTGGTCCGTCAAAAAGAAATTGGATATTTCTTTTACAATAACAGTAAATCTTGTGTACTGGTTAATGGTAACATGTGAGATTGGTTCTATTCCATCTGAGGCTGTCGCCAGGGGACTCACTTTCATCCTATCTGTTCATTCTGTGTACTAAAGTATTGTCTATAATTATCAGAAATAACACACATATTAATGAGGTAAAATACTAAAGGATTTGAATAAAGAACATCTCAGTATGCTGATGACTCACTAATAACATAAGATTGTACTACAGAATCGCGTTCACAAACAATGCAGGACATTACAATTTTATTGAAATATCTCCAGCCTGAACATTAATGTTTATAAAACAAAAGTTATATATTTGGATCTTGTACAAAATAATGGCATTCTGAAGTGCACCAGATATAATGTGTATTCCAAAAGTAGCAGATATTCAAAATGGTGTTATAAATTTCTCTGGCGTAATTTAAAAGATAAGATAATTACACAAGACGACAATTATGGAGATTTAAATGGTTAATGGCAAACTCTTTTTTTAAGTATTCCTTGTTTATTAAAATTCTGAAAACAGACAACAAGCTTACTCATTTACAAGAAAGCATCTGGCCTACTATTTAGCGCATGTTTAGATTTGGACTAGACTATCTTAAATCTCGAATAAAGAATTAAGAAACTTGTTTGAAAACAAAAATTGAACAGTTATCCTAAATTACTATTGTTGGAAACTCCTGCTAACAGTGCAAATGTCAGGCTTAACGTTTTGTGGTACAGCCCTGACTATTCAGGTCGGAGGTAGAAGCGTAAAAGATGACTTGCAGCTGGGATTATTTTTCTTGGAGGCATAATCAAGGAAAATTGTAAATTTTATACTTTAACAGAACTTTATTTTTTTTATAAACTAATAATTATTAATGTAGAAGTCCTCATTTATTCCATAAGATACTGCCTAAATACAAAAAAACAATGTTAAATATTCAGAGAAAAACCACCAATACCCCATACTACCGTTCCCTTAAAACTGTATACAAAAATTATGAGAAAGGCTAGTACTGCCGTTAAGCTACATGGCTGTAAGCATGTTAGAAATAGTGTATCTTCAACATCTCTAAAATGCAAAAGTAAACTGTCCCAATAGACACAAGATAATGCCAATTATACTAGTTTTTATGAGTTCAAAGTAACACAAAATCCCAAACTGTTTTGGTTGCAATATCGAATAAATTAATAGAATACTTGGGACAACATGAGTACACATTTGAATGAGAGATGTACATTCTGTCAACAAGGCATAGATATTTTTTTATTTACCTATTGCATTGTGACATACTCAGATAATTTTAGACACAGCTACAAAAATGTATAAAAATAACATGCATTATTCCTTATAGAATAATGCAAACTGTAAGGTATTATGTTTGGTAATCAAGCTCTTAATGTAAGCCAAATACTTTCTATATTATAGAAAATTAAACTACTTAAGCACCACATCTACTCAAAAGTTTAAACACAGTATCATTTTATAAGATTGATATGTATGTAGCACTTACAACCTTAAACATTTTAAAGTTTGATTCTCAAATGGCATTCTCTTAAACTATAACTCATTGAGTCTAAACTTTTAATCATATTATGTAGCTTCTTGGCATCAATGTCTATTTACATTTTACAAATGAACAAATGGTTCCCCATTGATACGATCCATCAGCATCGAACTGCCTGTTACATTGGACAAATATGTATCCATTTAAGGAGATCCATCTACATCCACACTAGCTTAGGCCTAAATCGCATTGGATATCTTATTATTGGATCTTTTTAAAAAAGATATGACCATCCAGAAATTGGATCCTTCAGTTCCTTTTAACCTTTTTCTTCCTGTGCTTTTGCAATACGCTACTATACAATAGTTGTATACAAAAAGAACAACTGTGCATGCATACATTATTGGCGCTGCTGTTGAGAACGGTGCTTCTTATGATATGCATATGTTTGGGAAGATAGTGTAGTCGTCAATAACACGATGTCGCAGTTGTTCTGTGATGCCCATTTCAGAAAAATAGGCGAGTGTTCCGGGGTTCTTTCGCAGTGAAGCTTGCAACAATAAATCTTATATTGCAATTACAAAAAAAACAGCAGGCATTAAAAGGTAACTCGCAACCGTTTGGCGAGGTCTTGTTTAACAAAAGAAATTGAGTATGTCGATTTAAGCAATGCTGCTTGTAATTACAGACAAGAAATAAAAAAAAAACAAAGTAGCAGACAGTCTTCTTGAAGTGAATTTGGGGCAAATCGTTGGATGGCACAGTGACTTATTGAAATTTATTTACTTAACAGTATATTTTTCTACTCTGTTTACAACAATAAGTAAGACTGTTCATAACTAGGCATAAATTGGTTTTATATTGTGAACAATCAGTTCTTTGTATTTCTTATATCTTAAAGGTTAAATAAATCAGCTTTTGTTAGCTGGTAAGAAAAATATTTTAGCTACATTTTAATCTTCATTTATTAAAAAATAATATCTAATATGCAGCACAGAATTGGTGCCTATTTAAAATCGTTCTGTGTATGCTGTTAGTAAAAATAACAGCCTATTAACAGTTTAATGCAATGTCACACAGCTGATTGAAAAGATTTAATTGCTCGTTTTAAACGACACTGTCAACAACTGTCGTGTGGAAGTATCGGACTTTTTCGCTGGAAACAGGTTAAGCATAAGTCATGTAGAAAATAAAACGAAATAAAACAATAGCGACTGACCCGTTATTAAGCCCGACGTAAATCCAAACAAACTGACAAGCGCCAGATAATGCAACAATTTACCATATGTAGTAAAAAATGTAAAAAATGTAAGCATGTTGCTAGTTGTGTATGAAATCTACTTAATACCAGTAACACCATCCATGGTTCCGTGACTCAGTCAGTATATAATTATAATGACTTACAATACCACAGTGACATACAGGTTCAAAGCATGCACAATCTTAAGCATTTTCTAAAGATCTAGGCCTTTTCTTCCGTTATCAACTAGTCCATTTTATCGACGAACCTTTGTTAACAGACCATTTATACGTGTTTTCGTTTAACAATGCTGTGGCTTTAAAACTAATTTATGCAATTGTGAAACATATTTGAATATTTGAAGTCCTATAGTTCTGGTTATATTCAAGTTTAGTCCACAAATGGTGATAATTCGTAATTTGATTCATCCTGTTTTGATACATTACGTGTTTTATCTTTTTATGGACATTGGACTTTTGGTTCCTCAATTTCGTCTTAACATGAAAAGGATGTTACAGCCATTAAGTTATTCTTTTCTTGACTCAAATATGTACTTCATTTACAATCAACGATTTTGCGTCGTTTTTCTATTTTAAATAATATTTTTCAGTCTGTTTCTCTCTGTCTCTCTGTCTTTCTCTTTTCTCTCTCGCTCTCCTCATACCCTCTCTCTCTCTCTCTCTCTCTCTCTCTCTCTCTCTCTCTCTCTCTCTCTCTCTCATCCCTTCAGAAAGGGCAAGGTTCGAACTCCGTAGAACCGGTTAAAACAGCCCTGTCGGTACCTTTTGCCGACTGACTGTTCCAAGGCGGTCACTGTTGGGTTTGTTCTATTTGTTTAATGATTCATTACTGACTTTTATATTTGGCTTACTTGTGAACACCTTTGCCATGTGCCGTTCCGAAGTTTGGTATATGTTGCAATGTTCGTAGAACATGACCTTGTCATGTTTTCTTATTCAATACACATTAAGTTAATAAAATCAAGAATGAAAATATAATGTAACATTAAATATATATTTTTGTATATTTTAAAGGCTTTGTTGTATTACAGTTTTAGTATAGTTATCTAAATGATCTATATGTAAATTATACGACAAATCTCATATCTTTTTATGTCGTTTAGGAACGATAGACTGTAATATTTCAAAATAAACGTAATCTTTCAGAATATACTAGACTTCCCCCAAGAAATGACACTTGTAATAGAAAATTAAAAACAACTAAAAACAACTAAAAGACAACTAAAAATAGAGTTTACGTGTCCATTAACTGGTTCGTCAACTTTGCATTAAAAAAATCGGTTAATGTAAAATCTAAATGATTGTATGACAGCTTCGGCGAGAAAAAAAGGAGCAAAGAATATATGAAAGAAAAAAGCATACATCTTAAAAAATGTACATCATATCCAACAGAAACTAATACATTGTATAACTAGGAACGTATTTAAGAGACAATAATATCAAAGTGGTGACATCAACGCCTTTGACACTTTCTCGCTTACCATTGTTTTCAATATTTTTTCTATAAAATATTTCTTGCGGATACTAAATGAAACTTTTGTCTGCTAAAGCATGATTATTTGAATTGTGATTAATCGATTTAAAAAGGTTATGCGGAAAAGCATTATTCAAAGTGCATTTTTTCCTCAGCGCAATTAAAAGCTCGGGATCAGTGCGAAAATGATATGAAACCTTTTAACCAGAGACCAGTTTAAATAAATGCCTGAGACAAGTTTAATAATGGTAAATGTGATTGATGTATAGTTAGGTTCGTGCTGATTGTATTAGAAAAAAACTTTTATTCATTGACTGATCTCCTATTATATATAAAACTTCGATCCTTGAGAGGAAGTTATAAATGTAAAAAGTCTTTGCAGAGCTTGTTGCTTTTCAGTTGAAGAAGGAACAATAGTTATTTACAGACGATTAGACATTTTATAGATGCTTCATTTCGATTATCTTAGCTTCATCTACTTCGAGTTTTGTATAAAACAGGCTTTAATAATTTTAACATTTTCTCAAAGCTGTTGAAGACTTTTAAGCATTAAACTTTATCACATTTAAGATCATTTGATAAACATACTGTTTTTGTTCGTTGAGTTTATGAATACAATTTTATTATCGATAAAAAGCAATACACTCTTCTGTATTGTACGGCTACGATGCATTCAACGATCTAACAGACCAGTTGAAAATGTTCGTTTTCAAGTTTCAAAAATCCCAGTTGATGATGTCAGTATCTGTTTAATCTGTATCTTCGAATCATACTCGTTCCTTCCACCGTTAGCAATTAAATCTTGTATTGTGTTCTGTCAGATATAGTCCGTGAGAAAGCCAGCCGGAAGATAAATAACTTTCTTCTGTCGTGTGTTGCGTTTAAAAACTCAATTATTTTGGGTAGCTTAAAGTTCATGAAAATTGAAAACTCTATGATGCATGAACTTATTATAATATATAAGATTTGTTTTGTTATAAAATATAATTAACTACTACATACAGATGTCATTTATACCATCTTATCGTATGTAATGAAACAAAAAAAAAATGTTTTCAAAGTTCAGACTGTGCGTGTTAACTTCTATTTTATTTAGTAGTATGAAAATACTCCCTGCTGCCTTAAGTGGTTTTATCTTAAATCTTTATCATTTGTACAATCCGCCATATTTTTAATAAATTATATTTATTGATTTTGTTTAAAGCTTAGTGCTATCTCTGATTTTCAACCAGATGGTGGTTCGAACATCGCGATGTCTGGACATCGTTTTCATGTAAATAAGGTAAATTATTGGCAATTCGGGTAATGATTAAATACAACATTATTATAGTCACATTTGCGACATCTAGCTATTTACCCTTTCTCAAATAATTGCCAGAGAGGCATCTTTGACAATCAGATAATGCGACTTCAACCCGTGTTCGTGATGACCAGCATTAGGTTAGACCGGTTCAACAGTTATTAGGAAATGGGTCGATGTTTCATTAAATATAAAAACAACAACGATAAACGCCTTGTGCTTGAAACTTATATTTGTAGACGAATAATATTGGGCATTCTTATATGGTGGAAGTAGATTCATGCACTTTGAGCACAACTAATACGCTGATATTGCTGTACATGTACCAAACGGACATCGTTTTCTGATATAGTTGGTATTTGTATCTCATATAGATATAATAAATAAAATATAGAATAAAAAGTAGGCATTATATGGTGGGAAAGTGCACTTCTGACGTCGCTTTTGGTTAATCTACAGTTGAACTTCGTTATGACAAACTCGCTTCGAGATAAAATTCCGCTTGACTCAAACTATTTTCCAAGTCCCAGTTTGTTCCTTTTTTGATCATATAAAAGACCTGCATAAGATAAATTCGTTTGAGCTGCATTCCTATTTAACTCAAAGTGATTGCTGGACCCCTGATCATGTTTTCTGTATGAATCCGACTATCTTGATTAGAAGATTCAAAGGCCGCCGCCAACTCTTGTCATGCGACAGCTTGACAAAGTGTGAACGTGACGTCATTGGTCAATTAACAGAGGCTTCCCACGCGCATAAGCCCGTGAGGTGTTAAGTGATAATATGATATGGATTGGTGCCTAATTAAGGCAGTTTGCTGAATGGAATGTGATCAGTAATTAGTCTTTAGCTTGGGTAAGGGCACTTCAAGATGCCACCATATTGTTTCAGGGTAGCGTGATTGTGTGAATAATGTTGGTTGTACGGTATATATATTAAACACGAAATGCCACAGCTTCATTGTCACACAAAGCTCCCGATAATCTAGCTGAGCAATTCAGAGAAGGACACAGTCTTAATCCTGGGGGATATCTGGATCAGTCATGGGTAAAGCAGTGAAAAGTTGAAAGCCAAATATTACTAGTTGTTTTGTGTAATAAAAAGATAAAATTAATCCAAATTTTCTTTTTATTTGAATATAAATGATTAGCTAAAATACATACAATTAAACGCATAGGAAATGCATACAATTAGATATATAAGGAATATACAAAATCATTAGTAAAGAATCTTGAAATTCACTTATCATATACATACTAACATAAAATCTTATATCTCAAACTTCTTTTAAATCAAAGTATTTTGGCAGGTCCCAGCGACTTTTGAGATAACGAAGTTCAACTGTATTAAAAAAATTATGGCGTAAAATGAAACGGTGAAATTTACCAATTGTATGTATTTTTAAAAGTGCTGCTAACATTGACCAAACATCATTCTTCGATTCCATTTACGCAAAATGAGACATCTTATAGTAACAAGCTACCTCTGACACGCATTAAGAAATAAATTAAGAAAGCAACATACCGCAAAATGAACATAGGTGTGTAAGTTTATGACCAGTGTTGCGGGCTAATCAACACTTCAAACTTCACTCATGTAGACTTACTGGCCCATGTGATAAAGTTATAAAAATATATCAGTACTTTAAAGCAATTGACCCACCTTTGTGTCATATTAATTGTGAAAAATTGCAGTGTAGTATATATTTTAGAAAAATGATGCAGCCGCAGGTCGGCTGGAAAGCTTTTGCTCCTAACGGAGCTATAACTAACGGGTGAAGGGCTGTGACTCTAATCACTCAGTCAGAGCCGGACAGTTAAAAGCTTCATGTCGGTGACTCTATAACAACTCGACCACGACCGGAACAATTGGGAGCTTCATGTCGGTGACTCTTTCCACTTAACAACGACCAGACAAGTAGAAGCTTCAGGTTTGCGACACCAATCACTGGACCACGGCCGGACATTTGGAGCTTCAGGTCGGTGACTCTTACCACTTAACCACGACCAGACAAGTAGAAGCTTCAGGTCGGTGACACCAATCACTCGACCTCGGCCGGACATTAGGAGCTTCTGGTCGGTGACTCTTACCACTTAACCACGGCCGGACAATTAGTACTCTCAGGTCGGTGACATTAACCCTCGACTAAGGCCGGACAATAGAAGCTTCAGGTCGGTGACACAAACCACTCGACCACGACTAGACAATTAAATGAATGTAAGTTCTTTGTCATATATTCTTATATAGTGGAAGTAGATTATTTGGGTATTTGTTAGTCATTTGTAAATTTAATGGCTAGTTGTCGAAATATTCTTGGCTCTCTTGCTCGATGTATACTGTCAAACTGGAATGATGCATATATACATTGTCTTCATTTTTATTACGTTCTTATTTTAGGTACACGACTCTTTAAATAAAAGAAAAGAATTCATCACGATAACTTAAAAAACTTTCTAACAACCTCAAAAAGACGTACAGCATTTGTTCATGCCGGCCATAACATGCAAGAGAACCAAAACGCCGTTATTGCTATAATTGTGTTTTTCCTAGGTCTTAATGCTTTCCAAATAATGTATGGACATATGATGAGCCCGTCTGATTGAGCTTTAACTGAACATTGTAAATTTATTAATTCTTTGGCCTCGCAAAAGATAATACATTTGCGTTTGCCTCGTAAAATGTATGTATTGGACACATTATTGTGCATAATAACGATAATAAGCTACATATTTATGTGCGAAAACCCCTGTCATAATTGTCCAATCGTTCTGATGGCGTGTGTTTTATATTTGCTCGTTAACTTTGCAAATTACAGAAAACTGTCTGTGCTATATCCACATTAAATGTGTATGCTATCGGTAATGACAAGACATATCATGGAACATCAAATCTCAAAAAAAAAATGGCTCGGTGTCAAGTACATTTTAATTGTATGTTTATGTTATTTATATCTTTGTTTTGCGTAGTTTAAATATTAATATATGTTGTTCTTATGCGCCATATGTTCATTACAATATAAACATAACGTGTATTATATTAAAATCACATACCTTTTAACCTTCTTAACATTTGTCAATCATTAATGTAGCATCATTTAACACTAGCTCACTGTTAATGTCAGCGTCTGCATCCGCACAGTGATTTAAAGGTGAGAGTCAATGGCTCGGGATATTAAATAACTTCTAAGTGTAATACTGAACATATTAAACATAAGTTACACTGCTTACATACTTTACATTTAGGTGGATAATGACTTAATAAGCATCAGAAGATAGATTTGTCACAGAACAAGATGGTTTGTGGAGAACGTATAACACCTTAAAAATATAAATATATGTGTTTCTACAACAAGTTCTTATGCTGTCGAAGAATCCCGCAAAAGATCTTTTTGATTTAACTAGATGTACGATTTTCTTTAATAAGCTATCAGTATTGCAGTTTTTTTTTTGTTTTTTTTTTGTTTTTTTTTTTGCAATAAGGTTACATATACACTTGTATTTCAAATGCCCCTAACTTGAAAAAAGGAGGCCATTATGATATATATTAATCACTCCCTTTGGATACAGGTTTAATCTACAGCTGGTTTCTTTGTTGGTGTTGTTTTTTATAACATCGCACCGACACAATTATGGTCAAATTGGCGACGTGCAACTAATAATTGGTAAAGGAAGGCCCAAGGATTAAAACCTCACCATATAAAAGTTCTCGCCCCGACTGGGACTCGAACTCGAAAACTGAAAACGAACCAAAAATAAAATGTAACAATCAATATACATTTACCAAGTATTACGGCAAATAATATTGTGTAAGATGTAAAAGTATATAATTATAGTGTGTATGCTCAAACATACACAATGAAATTCAGCTTTTTCTTTTAAAAAAAAAACTCTTACAACAAATTACAAAGTTTGTAGCTTAAAAGAGTGGTCTTATGATCAAAACTTCACTGTATGTGCTCAAAGTAAAACATTGTCGGCTATAAATCTCTAAAAGTAATACAATAGACCGAATTATATCGAGACGATCGATAATGACCCGAATTTGGCCGTAACATTTTTACTTTGTATACAAGGCAACGAGCACTTTAGAAACATTTAGAATAATGCTTCCTAACAATCCAGAAATTACTTAGAAATTATTTCCCTTTACAAAATAAATCGTGCAATGCTACGCTTCACGCAAGTACGATATCGAAATAAAGACCTACCGACAAGTATATTAAATGACCGAAAGGACATTTAACAAAAAATCACAATTTCGTTCCTTTCTATTAGCCACAGGTGTGACTAACCACAGCAACACGTGTATAGCGTAAATACTGCTCGGCAATACATGCATTTGACAAAATGTGTTCTCAAGATTCGCATAAGCTAAACTACTTTTCACTAATTGACTTTGACATAAGGAAGATTAATTGTACATCAAATATCTTTGAAACCATTTAACCATGTGACGCTTTGCTGAGCTTTTCCCTTCTTCAAATCGCTCTTATATATTGATTTTTAGTTTGTTTTTAAATGAATCCTGGAGGTCATTATAGCAGAAATGTCCTGGATCCGTTCCTGAAACAAGCTAGATAGAACTAATGGTATCTATCTTTACACTTAAAAAAGTTTAATATTACACAGTGCTATGCTGACAATTTGCTGTTGTTTTTATGTTGATATGTACTTAGACTGCTGGTACACTAATAAGTTTAATGACAATGATGAATTTTTTTTATTGAAACACCTCACACTATAATTCCAAGAATAGTTAGAGATGAAAACACAAGATAGGCTCAATTGTTTGTTATGGTTTCTTTTTTATATCTTAAAGTCCACCTCCGCATAGATTAAGAAACATATTGTGATGTATATTCTTCAATATGATACAAACACGGGAAAGGCTTTGGTAAATGTCTTTGTAATAAGTCCTAGTAGCTTGATCTTGAACATGAACAGCACTGTGGTATTGGAATATTCTCATAGTAAAGCCAGCATCTCTGCCAAATACAATATACTTTTAAATAAAATAAAATAACGAATAAAAATAACATTTTCTTCTCTGAATGCCCAGGGTAATAGAGATAAAAAAAAATGAAAAGATGTTCTCAATAATTTAAATAATAAAAATGGAAACTTCTATTTCTTACATCATACACACTATATAAATGATGATGTTAACCAAGTATATCAACAGTTTGGCTTTGATGTATATTTTCAGAATGGCGGTAGCAGCTCAAGGGGGATTGCAATTTTCATTAACCAAAAACCTTCAATTTAACTTTCATCAAAATTTTGTCACAACGATGGCAATTTAATTATACTAAATTGCTTGAAGAGAAATATGATATTGATTAACGTATAAGGGCCTAATCAAGATAAACTCGATTTGTATCATCCACTTAAGATAAAAGTTAAAGATGTTGATAATCCCTTTGATAATCCGGGTGATTTTAATTTAGTACTTAACCCAGGTATTGATTATTTTGATTACCTGCATATAAATAATAAAAAGAACAACAAAGATGTGCTAATAGATGCCATGATTGAAATTGATTCAATAGATTGCTAGAGAGACATGTCACTAGCAAAGAAATACATGGTTTAAAAATACCTCTAGTAAAAAGGCATGTTTAGACTTCTTTTTAATTACAAATTCTTAATTAGTAGATGTTAGAAAAGCTTGTCATATTATACCAGGCTATAGAACAGACCATTCTTTAATTAAACTTCACATGGAATTTTCAAAAAAGGAAAATCATATTGGAAGATGAATGACTCATTACTTAAAAATAAATCTTATGTTAAGGTCACTTAGGAAAATTAGAAGACGAACTACAACATGTCAAAAAAGGATGCTACAAAATAGAACTCTTAGTGATATAGACAATGACAAATTAAAGTTCAATATTGATGACCAATTATTTTTTGAAACACTGATGTATATTATAAGGGATGAAACAACAGCGTATGCTTCTAAGGTAAAGAAAATGATGATGATGAAAGAGAGAAACAACTTACTCGTGACATAGCATATTTTGAAAAACAACTTCATACAAATCATACACTCTTGAATATTAAACAAAATGAATTATTAAAGTTAAGAAATATAGATGAAATAAAATTGAATCTGGAACGAACAACTTATTGAAACTAAAGAAATGTCAGGTATATAAAGCCGGAACCTACAAATATTTCTTGAACAAAACATAAATGTAGAACTCATCTATTTAAAACACGTGTTACATTTGATACACGTAAATAATTAAGACCATCAAGCCATTTACTGCTGTTTTCTTTTCTTGACAACTTATTATTTGTTACCATAGATACTTTCATATGAGATCGAACTAAATAATTAATTGACACTCCTTATTGTATGTCATAGAATTATCTAAAAGCGTAAAAAGGTCTTCTTCAGTTCAATGATAAATAAAGATCTAAAACATGAGCACACACCTATTTCTAGTTAAATGGTAATTGTTAGAAGTTCTTTTTTAACTTTCACTATATATTCTGTAACTGTTTTTCATTTAATCGATGCCATGAACATAGAGAAATGGGAATAATTGCTTTCATGAAGCTTAAGCCCACGCTATCATAAAAACTGAACAGTAAATGATATTTAAATTGGACAAGTTATGTTTATTTAATGACTTTCATTAAATAATACTCAAGGGAATGCTGTTTTTAAATTGCGTTACAAAATCAATCGTTGTTCCAATTAAATGATCTTTAATCGTTGTATCTGCTTGAAATATAAGGGTTTTGTTTTTATAAACATTTTACGTTCAATTGATAATAGCGATGATGAACTAGCATTATTAAGTTATCAATATCGGTCTAAAAGACAACAATTTAAATGATATGTTCCTTTCCATCTTAAATCATACGACAAGACTTGTCGCAAAAGTAAGCAAATATTTATTAGGAGAACCGGCTTAAGCACCCCAGTCGGTCCATATTACCGACTGACCGTTCCAAGGCGGTAACTGTCGGGTTTGCTCTTATTGTTAAATGACTCGTCACAGATTTGCTCTCACTTTTACATTTGGCGTGCATGTGGATACCTTGGTCCTGTGTCTTTCAATTTTTATATATGTTGCAATGCTTATAGGACTTTGTCTTATATATTCTTATATAAGGCATTTCGGGTAAACTTATTTGTTTCTAACACACAGATTATGATAAAATATAAATGTTATTGATTACAATATATTTTAGGATAATCTATGAATAACTTGACAGGAAGAAAGTGATCATGATGCCATAAAGATTTACCTTGTCAGTATGCCGCACTTTTGAGATTTACTTTAATGTTATTTTCGCAATAAGATATGTATCTCTCGTGCGCTGGAATTATGACTGTGTCACATAATCCTGATCGAAGTAGCATTTTCATTGAATTAAATATCTCAGTACGAATGCACGCATTTTTTTCTGACAGGAAGTTGTTTTTAATAAGTAAATTATCATTCCCTCTCGAGAATGCAATTAAAGAAATGTGTTGGTAATAAATGCCCAAATGTCAATGACATTCCTTCACAATATGTGCACAACATCGAAATTAAAAGCAAAAAAGTAGATTATCACCTTTCAAATGTTGCGTGTATATACTAAAAAGCATTTCGGCTTTATTTAGTTTTCTCTCTTTTCTTCGTTATTCAGATTCTGTCGTTATGCTTTGTTTCTTTATTTTGACTTAGACATATAAGTTTTTCTTTTGGTGGCAGTTTTTCTTGGTAATCGGCTACATAAAAAAGGTGTATGGAAGCATTCAAATTCACTACACGCTTTATATTAACGATATCCTTAAAATATAAATTTCACTATTTGCTCAAAAGGTATATTAGGTATATTTAACAAAACGTATTAAACAAACCAAATTCTTGCTATTTAAAAGCAGCATTTTTATTAATCATCACTCCCAGTGATAACGATTGTACTAAGCTTCTATAACAAAAAAGACGATTTCATCTTGTATATTGTAAATTAGACATGCCTTGTTGATGATTTGACAAATGCTTCATGCTATATGGGGCTATAAATCCAAACTTACAAGGTTTTCACGAGTTTGTACTAAAGGTGCAGATTTTAATGCAAGAAACTAGTTTATTACTATAAAATAGTCACAACAAAGTTTTAGATTTCTCGTATTGGCGAGGGAGGTTTTCCAATTTCTGTCATTGTTCTATTGATTCTAAATTTAATAGAAAAATGGAAACTCTCATGCATCTCGGCCATCCTGCTTTGTTGGGATATTTATAAGATTAACAAAAATCAAGGGTCCAATAAAGTATCAGATCTTTTATCAAAACTTTAAAAAATTAAATATATATATATACTATCTCCGCATCATCCCAGTCGTGCCCTTTATTGGTGAGACAAGCTTAGCTGTCTCGAGTGTTCTAAACGTTTCCTTGCACAAAAGGTATTTAACTTAAAACCTATGCCTGCCTTCGTATCCTAAGCCACTTGTCGATAAATTCTCGGTCTTAATATATAATTTTTTAGGATCTCGTAACAAAAGGATCCATTTTGTAATTATTTATTTGGTTAATTGTTTTGTTTCTATTTTTCTAATCAATCCAAATTCTCTTAGTGTAAGAAAATCTCACAACTTTGAAAATGTCGTCCGTTTTTTAAAGGCCATCAAAACATTGACATTATTACTAGTAATCGACTGGACAGCCATTTCAGAAAATCCATTACAGTAACTGCTGTGGTGTTTCTAAATAACATCCTTTGTTCCATATATCAGATACAGGCACTGTAAAATACTGTTATTTTTTGTTTCATTTTGATTGATCATTTGTACTTTCATTGTCTTATTTCTAAATAAATATACAGTGAATAAATGTGAATGAGTTTGTTTAGTTTTTATATGTGGTGGTTCTTTATCGACCTGGGATTTTCAACAAACAATGTTTCCACCTTGCAGTGACATCGCTGTATTTTAGATGCTACATTAACGTTATCATATGTCGCCTACAATTTATATCATTCATTAGAATTGTTCCTGTCGCACCACAGCTTAAACGGTCTGTAGTGGTAGATATATCCTTTATAACACTAGAATTGTTGTATCGCGCCGTAGTTTACATGGTCTGTAGTAGTAGATATATCCTTTATAACACTAGAATTGTTGTATCGCACCGTAGCTTACATGGTCTGTAGTAGTAGATATATCCTTTATAACACTAGAATTGTTGTATCGCGCCGTAGTTTACATGATCTATAGTGGTAGATATATCCTTTATAACACTAGAATTGTTGTTACCGCACGGTAGCTTACATGGTCTGTAGTAGTAGATATATCCTTTATAACACTAGAATTGTTATTACCGCACGGTAGCTTACATGGTCTGTAGTGGTACATATATCCTTTATAACACTAGAATTGTTGTTATCGCACGGTAGCTTACATGGTCTGTAGTGGTAGATATATCCTTTATAACACTAGAATTGTTGTTATCGCACGGTAGCTTACATGGTCTGTAGTGGTAGATATATCCTTTATAACACTAGAATTGTTGTTATCGCACCGTGGCTTACATGGTCTGTAGTAGTAGATATATCCTTTATAACACTAGAATTGTTATTACCGCACCGTAGCTTACATGATCTGTAGTGGTAGATATATCCTTTATAACACTAGAATTGTTGTTATCGCACCGTAGCTTACATGGTCTGTAGTAGTAGATATATCCTTTATAACACTAGAATTGTTGTTATCGCACGGTAGCTTACATGATCTGTAGTGGTAGATATATCCTTAATAACACTAGAAATATTGTTACCGCACCGTAGCTTACAGGATCTGTAGTGGTAGATATATCCTTCATAACACTAGAATTGTTGTTACCGCACCGTAGCTTACATGGTCTGTAGTAGTAGATATATCCTTTATAACACTAGAATTGTTATTACCGCACGGTAGCTTACATGGTCTGTAGTGGAAGATATATCCTTTATAACACTAGAATTGTTATTACCGCACGGTAGCTTACATGGTCTGTAGTGGTACATATATCCTTTATAACACTAGAATTGTTGTTATCGCACCGTAGCTTACATGGTCTGTAGTAGTAGATATATCCTTAATAACACTAGAATTGTTATTACTGCACCGTAGCTTACATGATCTGTAATGGTAGATATATCCTTTATAACACTAGAATTGTTGTTATCGCACGGTAGCTTACATGATCTGTGGTGGTAGATGTATCCTTTATAACACTAGAAATATTGTTACCGCACCGTAGCTTACATGATCTGTAGTGGTAGATATATCCTTTATAACACTAGAATTGTTGTTATCGCACCGTAGCTTACATGGTCTGTAGTGGTACATATATCCTTTATAACACTAGAATTGTTGTTATCGCACCGTAGCTTACATGGTCTGTAGTAGTAGATATATCCTTTATAACACTAGAATTGTTCTTACCGCACCGTAGCTTACATGATCTGCAGTGGTAGATATATCCTTTATAACACTAGAATTGTTGTTACCGCACGGTAGCTTACATGGTCTGTAGTGGTAGATATATCCTTTATAACACTAGAATTGTTGTTACCGCACCATAGCTTACATGGTCTGTAGTGGTAGATATATCCTTTATGACACCAGAATTGTTGTTACCGCACCGTAGCTTACATGGTCTGTAGTGGTAGATATATCCTTTATAACACTAGAATTGTTGTTATCGCACCGTAGCTTACATGGTCTGTAGTGGTAGATATATCCTTTATAACACTAGAATTGTTGTTATCGCACCGTAGCTTACATGGTCTGTAGTGGTAGATATATCCTTTATAACACTAGAATTGTTGTTATCGCACCGTAGCTTACATGGTCTGTAGTGGTAGATATATCCTTTATAACACTAGAATTGTTGTTATCGCACCGTAGCTTACATGGTCTGTAGTGGTAGATATATCATTTATGACACCAGAATTGTTGTTACTGCACCACAGCTTGCATGGTATGTAGTGGTAGATATATCCTTTATAACACTAGAATTGTTGTTACCGCACCATAGCTTACATGGTCTGTAGTGGTAGATATATCCTTTATAACACTAGAATTGTTGTTATCGCACCGTAGCTTACATGGTCTGTAGTGGTAGATATATCCTTTATGACACCAGAATTGTTGTTATCGCACCGTAGCTTACATGGTCTGTAGTGGTAGATATATCCTTTATAACACTAGAATTGTTATTACCGCACCATAGCTTACATGGTCTGTAGTGGTAGATATATCCTTTATAACACTAGAATTGTTGTTATCGCACCGTAGCTTACATGGTCTGTAGTGGTAGATATATCCTTTATAACACTAGAATTGTTGTTATCGCACCGTAGCTTACATGGTCTGTATTGGTAGATATATCCTTTATAACACTAGAATTGTTGTTATCGCACCGTAGCTTACATGGTCTGTAGGGGTAGATATATCCTTTATAACACTAGAATTGTTGTTATCGCACCGTAGCTTACATGGTCTGTAGTGGTAGATATATCCTTTATAACACTAGAATTGTTGTTATCGCACCGTAGCTTACATGGTCTGTAGTGGTAGATATATCCTTTATAACACTAGAATTGTTGTTACCGCACCGTAGCTTACATGGTCCCTAGTGGTAGATATATCCTTTATGACACTAGAATTGTTGTTACTGCACCGTAGCTTACATGGTCTGTAGTAGTAGATATATCCTTTATGGCACTAGAATTGTTGTTACTGCACCACAGCTTGCATGGTATGTAGTGGTAGATATATCCTTTATAACACTAGAATTGTTGTTACCGCACCATAGCTTACATGGTCTGTAGTGGTAGATATATCCTTTATAACACTAGAATTGTTCTTATCGCACCGTAGCTTACATGGTCTGTAGTGGTAGATATATCCTTTATAACACTAGAATTGTTGTTACCGCACCATAGCTTACGTGGTCTGTAGTGGTAGATATATCCTTTATAACACTAGAATTGTTGTTACCGCACCATAGCTTACATGGTCTGTAGTGGTAGATATATCCTTTATGACACCAGAATTGTTGTTACCGCACCGTAGCTTACATGGTCTGTAGTGGTAGATATATCCTTCATGACACTAGAATTGTTGTTACCGCACCATAGCTTACATGGTCTGTAGTGGTAGATATATCCTTTATGACACCAGAATTGTTGTTACCGCAACGTAGCTTACATGGTCTGTAGTGGTAGATATATCCTTTATGACACTAGAATTGTTGTTACCGCACCATAGCTTACATGGTCTGTAGTGGTAGATATATCCTTTATGACACCAGAATTGTTATTACCGCACCATAGCTTACATGGTCTGTAGTGGTAGATATATCCTTTATAACACTAGAATTGTTGTTATCGCACGGTAGCTTGCATGGTCTGTAGTGGTAGATATATCCTTCATGACACTAGAATTGTTGTTACCGCACCGTAGCTTACATGGTCTGTAGTATTAGATATATCCTTTATGGCACTAGAATTGTTGTTACTGCACCACAGCTTGCATGGTCTGTAGTGGTAGATATATCCGTTATGGCACTAGAATTGTTGTTACTGCACCACAGCTTACATGGTCTGTAGTAGTAGATATATCCTTTATAACACGATAATTGTTGTTACTGCACTACAGCTTGCATGGTCTGTAGTGGTAGATATATCCTTTATAACACGATAATTGTTGTTACTGCACCACAGCTTGCATGGTCTGTAGTGGTAGATATATCCTTTATAACACGATAATTGTTGTTACCGCACCGTAGCTTACATGGTCTGTAGTAGTAGATATATCCTTTATAACACGATAATTGTTGTTACTGCACCACAGCTTGCATGGTCTGTAGTGGTAGATATATCCTTTATAACACTAGAAATATTGTTACCGCACCGTAGCTTACGTTGTCTGTAGTGGTAGATATATATTGTATAACACTTCTAAATGATATTCTTGGACAAGGAAATATGACAAAGTGCTTTGCAACATATACAAAAATTTGAAAAGGCACCGGGCAAAGGTATTCACATGCAAGCCAAATATTAAAGTAAAACATATTTTGATAAGTCAGTTAACAAAGAAAGCAAACACAATAGTTACTTTGAAGTGGTCAGTCGGATAAAGGGACAGACAGCCTGGGTGCTTAAACCGGTTTTAAAGAGCTCTAACCTCGCACTTCCTAAGCAGTTTCTCAAATGCAAGCAATGAAAAGTAAACCGATCTATTTGAATAAATAATGTCCAAGCGTTGTCGTTTTCGTAGATAAGTTATGACGTCGATAGTGACGTAATTGAAAAATAATGTCCGCATGATACCTAGAAGAGAGGGAAGTACCATTCCTATTAGAAGAATACATTATTTCAAGGAAAATCAATGACCAGAGAAGAAGTGTAAATGTCTGTAGAATTCTGTTTATGTTCAGATGGAAATGAGGAACCAAAGTCCAGTGTCCATCTATGAGAAGAAAATACACATACCAATCCTTATATGATGAATTAAATAAAACACAAATTACTCTTAGAATATAATTTCAACATTGATGGCGCCAATGACGTATCTTTGGCATTGTATTGCTCGACTCTTATGAATATTCACGCGCAATTCTATCCAATACTTAACTTAAAATCTAGCTATCCTACCGAATGAATTAGTTGCTTGGCATTGTCTGGGAGACAGCGTATATGTCCAGTTTAATTAGATGAAAAACTACATTAAATTTGGTCATACAAATACACGTACTACTCTTATACAACGCCACAATGTTATCTTTAAGTACTCACAATTGTAAATACATGCTGGTTTTCGGTGGTTAGCTAAAAGGCTGAATATATCCCTTTTAGGTTGCTTGTTAGGCATTATGTATCTGACCACAGAGTGAGTCCATCAATATAAGTTATTGTGTTCGTCGGTGTGAACATATTTATTGGCGCAAAACACATGATCATAAAGATGCATTAATCTTAAACGTATGCCGAACGAAAGGCTTAGGGTTTCCGGATAAATATTACTTTTGTAATAGGAAGAAACAACTTTTTACTTAACATGTCATCTTTAAAAAAAATATAATTTACAAGATTTACAAGTTACATATGATTTACGAGAGACAGACTACGCATGATTGGCGAGAGATAGACTATATATTATTGAAGATAGGTACACTACAGATAATTGATGAGAGATAGACCCGATATGATTGACAAAAGCCATACTACATATGCTCGACTATGTTAAGACTACATATGATTGACGAGAGATAGACTACACATGATTGACGAGAGATAGACTACATATGATTGACGAGAGATAGACTACATATGATTGACTAGAGATAGACTACATATGATTGACGAGAGATGGACTACATATGATTGGCGAGAGATAGACTACATATGATTGACGAGAGATGGACTACATATGATTGGCGAGAGATAGACTACATATGATTGACGAGAGATGGACTACATATGATTGACGAGAGATGGACTACATATGATTGACGAGAGATAGACTACATATGATTGACGAGAGATGGACTACATATGATTGACGAGAGATAGACTACATATGATTGACTAGAGATGGACTACATATGATTGACGAGAGATGGACTACATATGATTGACGAGAGATGGACTACATATGATTGACGAGAGATAGACTACATATGATTGACGAGAGATGGACTACATATGATTGACGAGAGATGGACTACATATGATTGACGAGAGATAGACTACACATGATTGACGAGAGATGTACTACATATGATTGACGAGAGATGGACTACATATGATTGACGAGAGATAGACTACACATGATTGACGAGAGATAGACTACATATGATTGACGAGAGATAGACTACATATGATTGACGAGAGATAGACTACATATGATTGACGAGAGATGGACTACATATGATTGACGAGAGATAGACTACACATGATTGACGAGAGATAGACTACATATGATTGACGAGAGATAGACTACATATGATTGACGAGAGATAGACTACATATGATTGGCGAGAGATAGACTACATATGATTGACGAGAGATAGACTACATATGATTGACGAGAGATAGACTACATATACTTGACGATGGTTAGACTACGCATGATTTGCGAGAGATAGACTGCATATGGTTTACAAGAGATAGACTACATATGATTGTCGAGAGATAGACTACATATGATTAACGAGAGATTGACTCCATATGATTGACGAGAGATAGACTACATATGATTGACGAAAGATAGACTATAAACAAATGTCAAGGCATATACTTCGTTTGATTTATAGACAACACACTATTAACAAGAGAGAGACTGCATTTAATTGCCACGTGGCAGTCTATATACATTTGACCTTGGATAGGCAGTATATGTTTTACAAACTTTCTGCCTTTTACAAGAAATAGACGATATACGATTGGCAAGACAGGGACACTTACGACTGACAAAAGTCTGCATAAAATGGGGTGATGGGAGATTACCTTCGGTTAACAGAAGACATACGATCAATAAGACATAGGCGAAATACGATTGACAAGAGAAAATAAAAAAGAATGACATAAGGTAAACTTTTTACAGGAGATTTGCTACATACGATAAAATAGTCTATATAAAGAGTCAAGCCATAAAATATTTAATATTAATACTTTTATTAGCAGCTTTAGCACTGACCAATTAACTGCTATTATAGTAAGTTTATTGATTACTTTAGTGAGAAAGCAGGTAATTGTCAGTGTTTCTTGTTTGTGATATGTCGAGCCATGTTTAGTCACTTCAACAGTAAGTTTGCAAGCATCGCAAGTATCTGTAATGTGCTATTTCATATTTAAATATTCGCTGTAATTTTCAAATCGTATCATATTATTGTATAAAGAGCGAAACGTAAGAGAAACAAAATAAAAAAATAAATTAGTTTACTTCGCGTCGGAAAAGTAATTCGTTCAATCTTAATTAATTACTTTTACATTTCTAAGAGGCCTCTTAATTTAACGTACATATATTTGCATACTCTAGAAATTCCAACTATGCCCTCTAGGGTTATACGACACTTAAGGTACAGTAACATTTGTATTCATTTAAAAGTAATAATACATGAATAAGTAACTTGGCAGAGGTAAGAGAATTCCTTTGTTGATGTATTAACTGGAGTTAACAATTTACCAACTAAAACCTTAGTAAACCGGAGCAATGTAATCATACTCTTTCTCAAGATTAAAATTTTATCTATAAACTGATACAATCTTCCTACAATGTGTGTCGATCCGTTTCTTTATTTAACTGACGAAGTGCTATTTATTTTGCCTTGATTAAGACACACCTGGACTATTTATGTAACATTTAAAGCAACATTTATTGAAAGTTAAACGTGTTTTCTCGTTACTTGTCTCCTGGAGGATGACAAGGAAAATGAGAATACTCGTAAGTTAAAACAATATTTAGTCGCGCATCTTCTAAGATGTGTTTCTTTTTCAATTCGTTCCCAGTTTTAAAACAATACCAGAACGCTTTTTGTATCTATCGTTGTAAACTAAAACATTAAGCAGATCTCTAAAGAAACCAATGTAGTAATTTTGAAGTGCTGTTAATGTGACGTATTTTGAAATGTTTTTACAAAAGCAAATCCGTGAGTTTTACTTTGGCTGAGAATTGTTATAATTTCTCCATAATCGTTTTAAATGACTGTGGTTGAGATTATTACTTGAAATGCAATATTAAAGCACTACTTGCACATTTGCTATAAATATCATAGTTTCTTGTTCAGACTTAAGCTCTGAAAAACTCAAAACGTGATACGTTCGTCAGGCTCTGCAATTTTATCTCAGAAGAAAATATCATTGCCGCCAACTTTCTCCATTGCACTGAACGATGTGTATAAAAAGTACATCCTGTCGGAAGTATAGACAAGATATTTACTTGTCTTTTCCTGACAGTCCATAAATAGATGGCGCATTTATTTCCAGTCGGAGAGTGAGTATAAAAAGATAGTATCAAGAAAAGCAATTCGAAAGTCTATTCTTTATCAATTACTTATGTTATATCTTTAAAGAGCATTTATACCAAAACAGCATATAATGAGACTATTTCCCTTATGGGATTTTATTAATACATTCGACGTGATTTATAACTGGAATGATCCTAATAAAGATAAAGTTGACATATATACGGCTTGTTAAGCTGTGTATATGTTAAGTGTGCTCGTCACTTGAGCCTAGATTTACTAAGCTCTGAATAACAACTGTGTAGATCGACTAAAGAAACTACAGAAGGAAAGATATGCTTGTACGAACCTAGCTAACGTGCTGTGGTAAAAAGTTATCCATTTTTTTTAAAATCATGAATACACATAGAAAACATGTCAAAGGTGACAAAATCTATACTTTTTTAAATCCAAGAAAGTAAAATCAAGACTTATGCACTAAGAAGTTTTCAGTCTAGTCAGAACTGAATTGATGGTAAAAAATTACAAGGCATTCGTCGCTGAACAGTTCCATTTTCTGTTATTGCATTTTACTTGCGGCAAAATGTAGCTTGCTGTGCTAGCGGCAGATTCCGCTCAATGTGTGTATTGCTTGTTGGTTAGGTTGAGTTGATCTTGTTTCAATGAATTTATGGATACAGTGGATAATTTCTACCAATGCTTGCCTTGTGTCAACTTTAATAAATAGGTCAGAAGTAAGTTCAGACACCTTCGCCGAACAGCAAACTGGGGATGTGCTATCATAATGCAGATTCCTATATTTCCTATATTTTCAACGAAAGAAATATGCAGGAAGTTTGATTTGATTTCCAATTATTTCAATTTAATTAACGGTATATTTATGAAAGCTGTATTATTTTTGTACATTGTATTTTGGAAACATCCACTGATGCAGCTGAGAAAATGAAAGCGCAGTCTCTCTTGTAAATCGTTATCGCTTATACGTTTACATAGGTTTTGTTTATATTTTTGCTGTTGCGCTATGTTATTTTGTAATATCAACATAATATAAAAGAGATGAAATGATATACCATGTTTTATCTGTGGGCATTCGTTCTATAAGAGATCAAAGTAAAGGTTGATATAACTTTCAGGCATAATCCTTTTTTAAAAAAAAAGGATTATGGCAATATTGAAAGTTTTATGCGAAACCCATGTCTAAAATAGTTAGGCAGAAGTGCACTTACACTATTCAAATTGAAGGTTGAAGGTTGCGTCTTTGCTATAGTCAATGGTTGTTAAGCCTGCTTACATTTACACATCAGAAAGGCGTCTTTAAAGTCAGTGCCGTATCAGATGGGTGTTATAATTTATATCATCAAACGTCACCCATATGTGAGACTGCTAGTTAAAACAAAGTGATATCAAGAACAGAAAAAATACCTTTATTTAGACGATACTTGCTAACTCGTCTTCATTTAAGCCATTCAACATAAACCTATACGAGATACATTAAACGCATGTCAACAAAGGATATATTATTACTGTGTAAGCCATGTATAAATCAATATAAAAATAACTCAATGGAATATGCTATTGATGCCATTTGTAAATGCATGTATACATAATTTATCTGAAATTGCAAAGAAACAATAGCGACAAAATATAAAGACCACCATGTGGAAAATCAATTCAATTTTATTTAAAAAAAATATATCTCCAAAAGGTGCATTTGTCAAACTATAATCATGTTCATACATAACTTTAAATAGGTAAATAAGATAAGGTCCTATCATAATTTCCACAGATATTAAAATTCAATCTACCTCCAGACAAAAAGAAAAAACATCAGTTACCGCCTTGGAACGGTCACTCCGCAAAAGGACCGACTGGGGTGCTTAAATCTGGTTAGCGGAGCGCTTCAACCTCGCACTTCCTGAAGGTTTTTCTATCAAACAAACAGTGTAAATAAAAATATCCCGTCAAAGTGAAACAACTTACAGTAGGCACCTGCATCGGGAGTTACAGTGAATACAGATACAGTGAACTTATATACATACAAAATATCTAGTAATGAAATTAACTAACAACACTTAGCCGCAAAAATAAATGTGTACATCGAAAGGTAGTGGTGTTTTATGCTTACTCAGCTACAGTGAGAATTTATTAAACTTCGATGTCCCTTTAACAATGGAATCTCATCTTTTGGTTAAAAAGTCTTTTTGGCAAATATATTTCTCGATTGTAATGGTTACGTTGTTAATAAAGATAAATATGTGTGTTGTAGTTGTTGTACATGCGTGTTCTAAAAGAAAAACAATAACTTTCATTTGAAAAGAAATGCCAATAGGGACTTTTTAGAAGAAAGAAAATCGTGTGGGTTTTTTTCCAAGGATAGTCGTAAAAGTATAAACGGCGCTGCGTTCAGATGGGCGGAAATCTAATTAAATGCAAATTATCAAAACAAGGTGTGTAACAATGCGATAAAAAGCACAAATAAAAAAGGCATATGCATTCTCAAAATTTGTTCGACTGTTACATTACAAAAGGGATAGAAATGTTTTGCTTTTTTATTCCATGTATGTCCATTCCGTTATATTCATGATGCAATCAAACGGTAGATGACGTGATTTGTCCTTTGTATTATATTAACTACCATGATATTAATTATAATTAATATTATTAAACTAGTTTTAAGGAATATATAACTGATAAATGTTGAACATTAATGTGTAATAACTTTAATTTGACCAAAGTTATAATATGATTTCTATACAAATACTGGAAAAGGTTTAATAATTTGACCTAAATAAGCGGGAATAAGTCATCAATTTTACAAAACATATATCTGGAAAAATTCACGACTCAATTGTTTTATGGCTATATAGTGTTTTTTGTCGATATTTTTTAAATCAAAAGGTATTCGAAAAATAGCAGTTAATGTTTAAAAATTGTCGAGGCCTTATCTGACCTTGTTTTCTTTATCTTTGTCTTTTACATATCTTCTCTTTAGGGGGAGTTAAATATTTAATATAATAATGTTGTTTCAAAATACATTATACAGTCCGTAAAATGCTTACTTCAATTCAAAATTTCGGTTATCTCACAGAACTTTCGGTGGCCCTGCTATTTTGCTCTACTTATATAACAGATGAATATTGAGTCTATTACGCTCGAGTCATTATTATATAATAGAACTAATCTTCATTGGGTTATACATGTAGTCGTGTGTTTGTAATTTAAATGCAAATGTAATGTAAAATCGCTTACCACATTTTTTCGCAATTCAAAATACAACGACAAACAAATAAGGATTAACCGGTTGTTTTTAATAACTTACAATAATAACCGTAAAAACATATTTTCCTATGAGTAGAAAAGTTTCTTCCGTGAAAGTTATAGTTAGTGAGCAGCCTATTTCCAATTGAGCAACAAAAGCGTTCGTATGGCACCAAGGAAAATGTATAAATACTACGAGATAACGCCACACAATCTCTATTGTATCTCATAGGACAGAAAAATGCATATTTAATCCTAGAGATGGCTTCTGGAAAAAATGATTTGGGAAATATGTCTAGGTCTGTCACTGAAAGCATAGACACGCAACTGATGCATTTGTAAGCTGGTGGCGAAATGCTAGATAAATGTGCGATTATACCCGTAAAACACATAAATCCCAGCTAAAGCACACCAATCGGTTCACTGGCCAAGTGTAACGACCAAGAACAGGAATTGCTGATCATTATTTCGTCTACATGTTTCTCTGCTATTTTACATTAATTTTATATGTGTCCGTACCGAAGTCCACAGGGGTCGGTTTATTTGAGCATATTTTGCAATTCCTAAAGGATCATGTATTACACGTATATGTAAAAATGTATGTTCACAGTGCACTGGACACAACACAATAACATACAAAAACACACCTACCGTTTTCGTTTTTATTCATTATTACTGAGAAAATATAAACATATTTATTTATTTATTTTTCATTTATTTATTTAACATTATTTTCATATATATTCATATATATCGATATATCATTTGTCTTCAGACATTTTACACACTAGCTGTGGCAACTAGCAGTGTAACTAATTTATGTTTTGCAATAAAATTGCTAGTTTAGCATTTTGTCGAACATGTTTGGTATTTTAATTTTAAAGTTTGCTTGTGTCAACAATACAAGCAGCATGGAAATCAGAGTTAAAATCCCTTGAACCTTTTCGTAATCATTTCAACCCTTATAGGTAGACAAAAGTTAGTAACAGCGAGAAAATGTAGTGATTTCAACATTGAGAAAATTTTAAAATACAATAAACATAGCCCGGTTAGAGGAGAGGACGCCTTGTAACCCCAACGTCCTACCAACCTTGGTGAGAATCGTTGATGTCGGAACGCCAATGATCATGAAGGGAACTGTTCCAGCTGCTGGTATATTCGTCTTAGATAGCCAATTAGCGAACAAATTTATCCATGTAGTTCATTACATTTACTGTTTATATTTTTAATATTAATGTTTCCTCTGCCATGAACTAAACATAAAAAGACGTTATTTCTAGACACAGTGCAGTGTCAAAATTAGGTCATACAGCAGACGTGTTTGTAAAACATTTTCAAAGTGTTCGTTATTTACGTTTTATTTATCTATTATTTTTTGGCAAACACATAACATATAATTCTAGTTTCAAACACATAATGTTTTAGTGATATTTACCGACCTATAAATGAGGAAAAACGTCTTTCGTGTTGTTGTTGTTCTTTTTGACTATGTAGGCATAGCTTAAATAATAGGAATTTTATTACGCGCAATGTAATTTGTTGGTTTGATCTAACTTCGTAGGATGTCGCATTGTTTGTCTTATAAAGATAAAACAGAAGGGGTTGTAATAATATATTTTAATGAATTGTTTCTAATTGAATCTTAATGTAGTATCGATATAAGACATTAATCGTTGATTATCATCGGTTTATTATTATTATTATTATTATTATTATTATTATTATTATTACTATTATTATTATTATTATTATTATTATTATTATTATTATTACAAGTTAAACATATCAAAATTTTGGGCTTACTAGATAAACGTCAGCCAACTTCAAATTTTACTTAGAAATGCGAATACAATTGGCAATACAACTTATGTTTGTGCCTATGTAGATGTCTATCTCATTAATATTCCCTTCTTGCTTTCTTCCTTTAAGATATGTTAGATGTTTTGGATTTTCGAAAGTCTAAATGCTTTCAAACAGGTGACAATTGACGGATACAAATCTATTTTGTCTTAAGTAAAATATTCCCCGAAGATAAATTGCTATAGCTTTAAACAATATGAGTTATATCAGTCAAAGCTTAATTAATTAATACAAAAATTCAATTTCACTATCTGTTATTTTCCTTAGATAATGTAAGGCTTGTGCTACAACAGTCAGTCTTGATGTCACGGGTTTTTTTTTCTCTTCACAAATGCTGGAAATTAACCGTACACATGTATATTATGATATCACTAAGTGTCTAGGTTTTACGAAACCAATAAACTCTAGCGGAGACAGCTTTTAGTGAAGAAAGCCAATCCAGAATATCGCTGACACGGCCTTTTATCACGTGTCAGCTATGCTCCTTTTTGATTTATTACAGTACTCAAGATGATTAAAGTTAAGAAGCGATGTCAACAGGAACGCCACTCTCCTAATAGCGAGAGTGTCATAAAAATATACAAGTATTTACATTTGATACGAAATTTGGTTACTTTTTTTCGACTTATGTACTCTTGCTGATTTTAGTACCTATAAAGCTGAGTTGAAATATTATTTAAAACGAACAATACTGCAGCACTGCCATTTGTGCACATATTAAGGCCCCAAAGCAATGAAATTTAAATTGTAGATTTTAACCAATTTAACGATATATGTTTAACAAGGACAAACATTTTTGTGTGTCAGTTAATATCAAACTATTCAATCTGTGCAGCTCTTGTGTTGAACTGTTACAGCCTTATAAACGTACTTTGTTGTTTTGGTTTGTTTTAGTTGTTTTTATACGTTTCAAATTAGATATAATTGCATTATTTCTGTAAACTATCAGTTTCGTGATAACTCTGCAGCCGGTGAGGCCGTGACATTTCAACTATTGACGGGGTGCAACCATTGCAAAATTAAAGTAATATATTAAGGTTAATATTATTTTACTGTTAAACGTTGTAATGTTACGATTAATAAGGACTCGGCATTTGTAAACATCTCTGGTAGTAGAAGAGTTATTCCTTTACTTCATACCATGTTCATTAAATAGGGAAAAAAACAACGAAATGCCTTTCGAGTGTTAAAAGAGTAAAAGTCAAGTGCAAACATTGGTTATATATTGGTATACAATAATTGCTTAAAGCTTTTCTATTCTTTTTAATTTAAAATAAAATATATTGTTTTTACGAACATAAATGTAAAGACCCAGGTGAACAGATGAAATGAGTAACAATAAATCTTTTCTTGAAACTGAAGAATGAGATATAATTTAAATAAATAAAAGCTTTTAAGGCGATTCTTAAAATACTCTACCTTTATGTTACTTTTATTATTAATATTAATAGACTAAACTATTTTTATCACACGGAAACAGTCCGCTGATTCAACCATTATTGTAGACTTTAAAGGGTAATATTTCTTTTCTTTAGCAGTTGCGTTTCTTTTTCATAATATTCATATCAAGCATGACAGGTTTGTAAATCGCAATGTGTTTTTTTTTATTTTATAATATGTGAAATTCGCATGTAGATAAATTGTGTTACATACTTCCTTTGTCCACACTATAACAAAGGTTCAGCGACAGTACAAAGTCTGCATAATAATTATTATGATATGAAATAAATATAATTAAATAAAAAGCTGGAAGGCGGTATCTTGTTAAATAATATTGACTTATCATTATGTGTGTTTGTTGGATCTATACTTTCTGGTTCAGTTATCTGGAGACCGTGTCCACTTGAGGCAGATATACTGTTGCCTTCACTGTGAATAGCATGCCGTGAACACCTGGCATGATACCACACCAGACACATTATCCTTACACCGGGCCAATTAGTCGTGCAACTATCCTTATATTTGCTTGAGCATAAGCAAGGGAGCTATATCACTACCATTTTAACGACTTTGGTATGTCGCGGACCGGGATCAAACCCGGTGCCTCCCGTACCTGGAGCCGACGCTCTACAGATTGTGCTACCAGGTCCGGTCTAACTAATTATTAACATATCATGTAATATATGTAGCAGTAATATTGACATGTATAATAATCACAAAGATGTCATATCACCATTGCATGTCGAACATTCATTTGACATTCACTTTTTAAAAGATGTTACCATATTGAGTTGCTAACCTCGTGTTAAAAATGCCGTTCAAATGTGTAATTTGATATCAATAGTATATTCTATAGTATATTATTTATATAAACTATGATAATATAATATAACGTTAATCTTGATATATGTGTATTTATGCATATATACGCATGTAATCAGATTTACACACTAGTATAACATAAATCTTTAAAGAGAAAGTGCTTACATTTCATTTTAACATATAAGACAAAAAGTGATTGAGGATACATATTGTCTTCTTTCCATACACGTATTACATTTCCTGTCTATCATAATATATATCTCAATATATCTCAATATATATATATATATATATATATATATATATATATATATATATATATATATATATATATGCGTATATACTTCGGCATTGATAATAGTCTCAGAATTTAGCCAAACATAATTTTGTCTCCATTTTATGTTGTGTATGATATTTACAACAACAATATATGTATAAATAAAACATTAACACAATATACTAGTTATGTATAAACGTGTATTTACAAAGATACAATGTATTTGATAACGAGGTCTCGATAACGATACAGCTTGTCTTCAAGACACAGTATTTGACTGTATTGAGATATTTTCATGTAAAAACATAAGATTTGTGAGTGTTAAAAGAGGATAATGTGAAAACTACAACTAGACGAAGACATGAGAAATGTAAGAAAGGCAAACACTGATACGATATTTTACGGCAGCTTTGGAACAGTCTGTCTGAAAACAAACTGGGCTGCTTCAGACTAGGGTGCTTGCATGTGGTTCTGGGAGCGCACTAACCTCGCACTTCTTGATGATTTTCTTAAAGAATAAAAAATGCAATTAAAAGTATCCCATCGACGTGAGACAACTACCTGTAAGAACAGTGTAAGTACGAACAACACAATAACCGCACATAACTATCTAAAATATGTACAAAATATTAACGAGATAAATGCAACCTACGTACCTAATAGGTTCTTAAAGAGAAATTAGTTTGAAAAGTCAAAAACAAAGACGTATAATTAAACTAGTTGATGAGGTCATATAATAAAAAGCAGTGTCCACACTGTTAACGAAATACATACAGTTTTCAAACATCAACAACATTTTGTAGACACTATATATATATATATGAAACTCACCCAAACCAACTTATCAAAGAAGTAGAATATTGGTTAAATATAACGAAACCTAGGGTTAATTTGCTTATTGCATGTAAAACAATAAACTCGTACAATATATTTAGTTACACCTTCTGTGCAATCTCAAGTAAAATACAGTGAGAATGGAGATTTCTCAAGTTGCCTCACCTATTTAGGACACGACCGGAGAGCTGAAGAGACAAAATTCTAAAAGTGATTGTTCAAATTATGTTATTGCTTTAAGACACCGTTTTCAGGTTAGCCATTAACTAAAAAATTCAGATTATCAGTTAATTGTAAAAATCGTGATTATTGAAAGTTCATTACTCTCAGTCTAATCGGAATTCATTTTGAATTTAAAGACCCTACTCTCCGGGCAATGCAAACCTAATTTTACCCGTCAAAGCAATACAAAACCTAATCAGGTCGTTGCTTATAGCCAGACATTTATTTGATTCGCAGAAACGAATTATGATAATGAAATTCGATGGTGTTTCACTTATACTAGTTATATCAATTGCAGTAATGAAACAGCTAAGACTGAATTTAAATTTTGAGACAGAATCTACATCTGATCATGGGATTTTCTTCTACGCTATAGTCAGCATATAAAATCCACAACTTTAAAGCAAATAGGTAAAACAAGAAATATATACTAAAAGATATGCGACGTTGTAGAAACACTATTTGACAAGATTCAATTCATTTTAACATAAAATAAAACTTTGTGCAAACGATGTATAAAGGAAACATACATTTTCTGATACATATATTGTTTAAACAGCTTAAATACCGGTAATATACAGTGGAAAAATAAACACGTTTGTAAATTATAAAAGGCTTGTTAAATTTATCGCAAGAAATAACGTGTGCGAATGTTTGTTGACCTGTTTGCTTATATATATTATTTACTGAAAAACTTAAAAGGACTAAGCTCATCACAAAAGGCTTCTATGTTTTATTTACTTGATAGGAAGAAACATGTCAGGATATCTTCAAACTATGAACCTAACGAGATGAAGTTCAGTTCAAGCTAAATGCTATGAATAATGTCATAGTACGTTCTCAGTCCAAATGCCAATTTAGTAGGACTGCGGTAAAAGGGGACTATGCAGTCAACGTAGAGGAGTTTCAAGTTTAGCGGAATGGTCTCATCTAGGACGTATATTCTGAGGTGTTCCGCGTGGGATTTGGATTTGTTGACTTTCTTTAATATCAATATTAAACAGATATGATGTTTGCTAATTGTAATATCACGTTGAATAAAAGGAACATATTTATAAGGACTTAATATATGTTAAATTTGTCTTTTGATAACAACAAGATGTCATTAATAAAAGCCACTGAATATAAATATTAGGATCATATAGTCACATGTGTTTATCCAACTATAGTTGGGAATATAAAACACTAAAACTGTGATTGGTTGGATGAGTTGACGAAGATGCAATCTAGAATATTTTCAAGTACGTTTTATAACCACTGATTTGTAGAAAGTTAAACATGTTCATTCTTTGCAAATCCCTAAAAATTGTAACGTAAAACAATAAGGCAATCCCTGAACTAAAATAACTTACCGACCACTAACGCTGTCAATTTAATGATACAAAACAAGCTAGGCAAATATAGAGTTTGCGGATATACGTTGTAATATATTCAGACACAAGAGGATAAATTTACACAATGCCTTGCTTTTTAATCTACTTTAAATTGGTTGCAGCGTTTAAAATTATATGTGTTAATCGTGGGCATCAGGGTCACTGTTGTTTTTAGGTAAAACAATATTGATGCGTATATGTTACCACATAACATTCAAACAACCTGTCGCCAGAATGTTTAAATTTGAGAATGAGCAACATAAGTATTTTGAGTTTTGTTTACTTAATTAATTGCAATTAACTTGTTCTTCTGGTTCTTTTTGGTCTTGTTCGTGTTCTTGCTCTTATTCTTCTTACAATGTTGTACATATCACTCTCTAGGGCATCTTCGTACAGTGTGTAATATTTTTTTAGTTTTACGGTATATGTGCCGGTTAAACCATAAAATACATTGACATTGGCTATTATTGCCTTATAACCTAGAGAGCGATATGTACAACATTGTATGAAGACATTCTCTTGAACCAACATAGATATTAATCTTAAAACATTTAGACCTTCCATTCAGGAAAGAAACATTTTAGTATAAAATCTGTCTCAGGACAGAGCATACATATTAGAAACCATATCCGATTTTGGTTTATTACCTTATGTAGTAATCATCATAGTCCATTTTATGGAGGTGTTTAATAGCATTGCGGTGGGAAAAATACTGGAATAGTGATTGAAAATGATGACTTGTTTGTTCAGGCGCAGTTCCTGTGGAAATGATTTTGGTATGCATCATCTACATCTACAACTTGATCTGGGACAGTGAGAGCAGTTGCTTTTTGTAGCATGCATTGCAAGGTAGTGGCACTGTAATCAAGCGTACGGCAATTTGTGTTTGCCGTGCAGCTGTCATGGCAAGTTGAGAAAGTAACTTCATTTATCACCTTGATGTTGTTTCCAGCAATCTTCTTTCTAGGATGTTCATCGAAAGTGTCTCCGTACACAAGACATCCTAGGGACAGCACACAATTAAATATTAAGCAAATTTGTAAGATTGAACAAAGTTCTTGAAAGTAAACAACGCATAATTGTAGTCAAATAAAAATGTCACAAGAAATAATAATCCTTATTGTTTAATATCATTTTATTTTTTAATTATTATTTATTTTATTTTTATTTATATATTTATTTATATTGCAATCTTGTATGAGATAATTATAGCATGGTAAGATGAAACTAGCACTCATGCGCTTTTGTTAATATACTCGAAAAACCTCGGTGATTAACTTCCGATGTAGGTGCTTATTTTTAGTTGTTTCACTTTGCCGGGATATTTTTGTTTACACTGTTTGTTTGATAGAAAAACCATTCAGGAAGTGCGAGGTTGGATCGCTCCATAAACCAGGGTTAAGCACCCCAGTCGGTCATTTTGCCGACTGACCTTTCCAAGGGTCTGACCTAACCAATGATTTTTCCTTTTGTATGTTTTGTCTCGTCTATATGTTTTTGTCACATTTACATTTACCCTGGACCTGGTAGCGCAATCGGTAGAGCGTCGACTCCAGGTACGGGAGGCCTCGGGTTCGATCCCGGGCCACGACATACCAAAGTCGCTAAAAATGGTAGTGGTAAAGCTCCCTTGCTAACGCTCAAGCAAATATAAGGGTAGTTCCACGACTGGTTGGCCCGGTTTCAGGATAATGTGACTGGGTGTGGTATCATGTCAGGTGTTCACGGCATGCTACATGTATACACAGTGAAGACAGCACTATATCTGCTTCAAGTGGACACCGTCTCCAGATAACTGAAATACTGTTGGTGGGACGATAAACCCAATAAACAAACAAACAAACATTTACCCTGTTTGCCTTTGTGTAGAGGTAGATTACATTTACATATCTATGGAAATATTGATAGAACCTTTTTTATTTATCAATTCAAACCGTTGATAAAATCAGCGAATACGCATGAGTGCCAATTAAATGTTATGTAATAATGTTTTGCATGTTCAGGCCAGTTTGACAAATAAAAAAAAATAACAATGGCTATTAAACCTAACATTCAAGTTTCCTTACCTGACCGACATGAGTCCGAGGTCTGATCGTAACTGTAACCAAGGTTACAGACACATGCCAAGTTGCTGCAGTAACTGTTTGGGCCACACACCGTGTACATATCGCATGCTTCACCGTGCCTGGTTGCTAGTTATAAGATGTTTGCAGTTACACAGAAGTTGTGAATTATTAATGTAGCAAATTGTTACAGCCAAAAGGATTCACTTTTAGGTACATGCGTGGATAAACAGTATCGAAATTATAACCATACAAAGGAAAAAAAATCAAAATATAACCAGTGAAACACTATATTGCGCCTGTGTGTACTTTTGTTCATAAATTAATATTCTGCTCACATGTTCTTTTGATTATCTTCCGAACTTTTGTTGACAAAAAATTCATAAACATGAACAACCTCAATTACTAATCAAACGCAAGATAATAACGTTTATTGTCGTACGAATAACAGTGAAACAGATTTATTTATGTGATCATTTTGTACTACATGTAAATAGAATTACATTCCCTTTATGTGGTTATAACATGCTGAACAACAGTAGAATATCTGGATCAATCAAATACTGGCTGAAGATGGTATTGTCGAGGAAATATGTTAATCCTGCAGTTTGCTTATATCAAATACATGTACTCGTAAGAGCATCTAACCGCTGCTTTAAGAAATTTGACGAGATTACGTGATTTTAAAAGTGGCCGCGTGGTTTTCTTAGTTTAAAAATAGATATTTCTGCTGCGTTGCGCAGATAGAAAATCCCTGTCTGCATTGACTTATGTGTATTTATGCTTGACTATTCACACAGGTCTATGGTATCAATGAAAAGAATTTTGCAGGACCTTTTCAGGCAACAAAGACAGATTTGGATACTCCAGACAATTGTTTTAGCCTAAACTGTTGGATACCACCATTTAAACACAAAGACATAAAACGTGTGAACAAGCCAAATGATGAACACAAATGGAAGAAAATGTGTCAAGGCTTTACAAAGCGTGGATACATGTAAGGATGATGCAAAATACACTGCAATTATACATAATTCAAATGGCTTAAACAAAAAAATAATTGCTTCCACTAATGCGTTATTTGAAAGCATTAGTCATAAATTAACATGTATTAAAGTATAATTGAAAATAAAAGCAATCTCAAAAGTAGCATATACTTTAAGTTCTATTTAAATAAATACCCTTAACCCTACCTTCCCTTTTTATGTAGAAGTGCGTCGTCCAGTTGGCAGGCACCACGTCTCTGTGTCTTACAGCGTCTGTACAACCTTTGCACGAGATGGGTGTTGGACTGTAAAACACACCATGGCACAGTGTTTCACTCTGACAGAGATGCAAACAGTCCAGCGCATTGCGAACATGTTTCTTGTCGTAAAACAGATAGCTTTCATCACTACAGGTGTAATTGTCGAAGGTGGAATCTCTTACAAATTTGTTATATGATAAAGCAAACGCGATTGAAATCAAACAAAGTATATTAACCATGCGAATGCACAACATTGCTTATCCTTAACGTTTTAATTTATTGTTATCAATTGACATGTTACTTTTATACTCTTTTTAATCAGTTAACAAACAAACATCCACAAGCCTGTACCGAACTATTTTCGGAAAACTAATTGCGTTCGCTTTAGATTTTAAGATTTTTATACAGTTTTATATTGAACATTATGGATTCCCATTATAAAATGCAATAGTTCTAAATCCTGACTCTGTCATGATAATCAATGCCTTTTAGGTAGCTGCACATTTAAAACATTTAATCAAATTGCGACAAATAAATCAATACATGAAACAAATACGTTATTCTATTAACGGAAACTGATGCCGACAAATAAGTACAACACAGATTTGTAATATCATCGACGGAAGCTGATGAATCTGTACAATCTTTACAATTTTATATATATATTCATGGGTAAATCCATTTCGGTCAATATCTCGTTTTATTTAAATACCGATTTTAACGTCAATGTGTTTTATAAACCCTGTCTGTTTGCTTGCACTTCATTTTTGCATATGATTTAAAATTGGATGTAAGATTTTATATTATTTGTTCGTACTACGCCTGACGCATGTATTTGACTCTTTGTTAAAATGAATTGACTCAAGGTACAAGTAAATATAAGCGATTGGAGATTTAGACTGGTCGTTAGGTGCAGACATGCTACGTAAGTACAAACAACCAAACCAAAAGTTGTTAAAATAGAACAATACTCAAAATACGACCAGTGAAAGACAGCAGCTATATTGCGCATGGTTACATGTAACACACACACACACACACACACACACACACACACACACACACACACAGCAAATTGATTTATGTAAGCATGTTGTAAAATGGATGGAATTGCATTTTCTTGATTTGGTTATGTTATGCCATGTTGTCCCATGTGAAGCAGTAGAATATAAACGTCCATATTATACCGATTAAAGATGACATGTTCGAGAGGGTAAGTGAAAACACCAACACATAAAATGTGTTAAAAGGATATATGATGAACATAAATAAAGAACACTGTTTTGGGGTATTTGCTACTAAAAGCGAGTGAATAAGGGATACAAAGCAATTAAATCACAATAAAAAGCTTGTTTGTTTGTTTATTGGGTTTATCATCCCACAAACAGTATTTCAGTTATCTGAAGACGGTGTCCACTTAAAGCAGATATAGTGCTGCCTTCACTGTGTATAGCATGTCTTGAACACCTAGCATGATCCCACACCCAGTCACATTATCCTGACACCAGGCCAACCAGTCATGGAACTATCCTTACATTTGCTTAAGCGTTAGCAAGGGAGCTATACCTGTACCATTTTAACGACTTTAGTATGTCGCGGCCCGGGATCGAACCCGGGGCCTCCCGTACCTGGGGCCGACAATAAAATGTCTTTAGCAAGTAATCTAATTGCTTCCCATAATTGATATGTTTGACGCACAAGTCATACATCGACAGACGTTTAAACATAGTTCTGGTGTTTGCAATTATTATGTGTCTTGTGTTTTCGATTTACTTTGTACACATGCAATTAGAGATATGTGCTAATTAAATTAAAAGTCCGTGTCTAACAGTCTTTTTACAACCTTTGCACGATATACGCCTGGGGCTATAAAACAACTATGGCATTCTGACAGAGATGAAAACAGCCAATCGCAAGTCGGGCGAATGCCTTGTCGCAGAACAGATTGCTTGCAATGCTATATGTGTTAGTGTCTACGATGGAAGCTTTTAGAAATATGACAACATATAAAGCAAACACGGCTGGACTCAAAACAGTATTTTAAACAAGTAATAGAACAAGAACGTTCATCCTAGAGGTGTTCATATTTATTTTAATCACTTACATACTCTTTCCAATCAGATACAAAATAAAATTAAAACCAGAAGCTATTTACAGACTATTAATTGCTTTTGCATTAGATTATATGCGAAATGGAATATAATGGCATTACAAAGTCCGGTAATAAATGCATCTGTATAGTTTCTGATGGGTCGCAATTGTTCTATCCTATTTTTGCGTCAATATCAGCTTTAGATTAAACATTATGACGTCTTGTTATGGAATAACTATAAATACTGAATATGTGGTATTTAAAACTATATTAGCTTTACATTTTATCATTTAATTTAGTTTGATCAGAATGCAATAAAACACAACCTTTATTTTATTTACGAAAACTTATGTTTAGAAATACACGGCCCTACCGGAAGGGGCATAGAATTATCCGGTGGCCGCTACCTGAAGCGGGGTAAAAACCCTCCAAAGGTAGCCCACCTGTTTGCCGGGGGTGGCAACCCTGTATCTCTGAAACGAGGGATCCTGGTGGTTAAGGCATTTATTGGCTTGTCAGGATATGACATATAAGTCATCACTGGTCAACACACTACTTTGTCCCTTAGTTGCGGGGTAGACGGGCGGTTATATTGGTCCGGTATAACAAGTCGGCTTGCACCGTTGTTCACAGATTACTACTATTTCCCTATTGTACACACTTACTTAGTCCTCCTTCTGTCCACTCTAATTTCTGCGTTTTCCTTTATTGTATACCGTGCAACCAACCCCATTCCTCTAATTGTCTAATTAACTTATAATCTAATGGACAGCCGGCTATACTGATCAATAGGACATCATGTCAGAGTATAGCACTCTGATATCACTGGCGTTGGGAGGTCGGATACCCACTCCGTGTCAACATCCCCTTGTTGGTCTGCGAGGCGGGTGGTGACCCAGAGTGTTGAATTCATATGAATGACTACATGGATCGCAAACGCAAATGTTACGAACCGATTCCAACAATCACTTAAGAAGACTCTGATACAAACACTGCATCATGGAATACAAATTTTCCACGCTTACTCGTCATTCAATCTCTAGATAAAACTCCAATTACTAAAATATCACTTTTTGTTATAGAAAAAATAAATTAAAAGCTTAACTGAAACTGTTGACTTTTCCAAGAAAATAAAAAATGACTGGCTCTTTGAAACTCGTAGAAAGCCCATCTCTGATAAAATTTTGAAACTTCAAGCATTTTGTTCACTCAAAGTAAAAACCTTTCCGCATAACTCCCTTAACTTTTCAAAAGGTGTCATCCGCTGCCCTGACCTTTCTGGACTTTTGGAGGAGGAGATCCTGACAGAACTCACTCCTGACAGAACTCCACTGTGAGTGGAATCAGGAGAATTTCCTTATCCACAGACAGACACATAATAGCCACAAATACATTAACCCTAACATTTAACAACCCTAAACTTCCCACTTCTATTAAAGTCGGTTACCTTATTGTCAAAATTCAAGTTTATATTCCTAATCCATTACTCTGTTTTGGTTGTCAGAAATTTGGTCACCATGAGTCTTCTTGCACAAACAATATAATCTGCGAAAGATGTAGCGAACCCGCTCACTCACCAAATTTGGAGTGTCAAGCGGATCCAAGGTGCCCGAACTGCTCTGGACCTTACGAAAGTAGGTCCAGATAATATCCAACTTGGAAATTTGAAAAGGAGGTATTGAAACTTAAATACACCCGAAATATTACATTTCCAGAAGCGCGTAAATTAGCAAAAGAGAAACTGGGCTCAGTCTCTTCCAAAACTTCTTACGCTGCAATAACACACTCAGCAACTTCGGTTTGCAAGGATAGTTCGACACAATATGAAACTCTATTAGCTGACCAGGTATCTGACAAATCATCATTCTGACCAAAGTTCAAAAATACATAGTCTTCTGAAACCAAAACCACAGAATCTTCTTAAAGTACCATAACTACAAAAACTACCTCTTCTTAACCGTTTTCATCTACACAATCTTCATAACCTACCTCTATCCAACCTTCCATATCCCTCCTTTATCCAAACTTTAAATACTTTTTCAAAGCAGACGAAGGCAGAAAGAAAAGCTCCTGCAAAAAACTGCAAGAGAAGCAACTAGCCCTTCCGGGAAAACAAGAGGACCTAGTCCTCTTAGTACCCGGGAGAAGAGAGTTGGCCGGTCTAACTCTCTAAAAAGATTTGATTGTCTGATGAAGACAGTTTCTACACCAGACAAAGACAAAACATCAAGGTCACCCGTTAAAGCTCCAACATAGCCGATTTAATATACCAATTATATTAATCCCATGAACAACGAAATAGTACACTGAAATTGTTGGGGATTCATAGCCAATTTTAATGAAATTCTACTTTTATTGGCCACTTTAAACCATGCTGTGCTATGCCTTCAGGAGACATTCCTGAAGGAATATGATAACATTGACTTAAAGCTTATTTTATATACAATCATATTCATACAATGTGTGATAGGGCGTCTGGAGGATCGACAATACCTGTCAACTCCAAACTGCCTCATTCAAAGATTAACCTTAATACTGATTTACAGGCTGTTGCCATTCGTGTAACAGTCCATAAAGTCATTACAGTTTGCTCTGTTGATCTTCCACCTAATTCAGATATATCAAAATCAAATTTAAATGACCTAAAAAATCAATTACATTCCTTTTATATACTTGTAGGGGACCTTAATGGACATAAACCATTATGGGGATGTGCTGATTATAATAATATGGGTAAAACATTAGAGGACTTTATTGCCCACAATGATATTATGTCTAATGAATAATAAAAAGGCAACTTACTTACATCCTGCTTCAGGACATTAATCATCTCTTGACCTTTCTTTATGTCACCCTTCTATATATCTTCATTATAGTTGGAATGTACATGACGATTGATGTGGAAGTGATAATGTTCCTGTAATATTAACCAACGAATCTGTCAACTTAAATGCCAATAATACTTACTGGAGGATGAACGGAGCAAATTGAGAATTATTCTTAATGTTTTGTACTGAATAATTGACTACTTCAGCATTTAAGAATACTCATGATAAAATACATTCTTTCTCAACAATTCTTCATAGCATAGCAGAAAAGTGTATACCTAAGACCACGACAAAGTCAAAGCGTACCAAACCTTGGTTTAATGATGAATGCAAACAAATCTGTTAGTAAACGTAGATCGGCACTTAAGAAATTTAATATTCGTCCTACTACTGCTAATTTAAATAATGTACAAAATGAAAGGACAACGAGTAGGCGAATCTTTAAACAAGCCAAAAGAACATTTTGGCAAAAATTTGTTTCTGGTAGAACCAGTAAAACTTTAGTCAAAAATGTCTTGTCAGCCATAAGAAAAATTAGCGGTAAATCTTCTTCAGCCACAGTAAATCACGTGAAATGTACGGAAATGTACTGAATCAATAATAACAAACAAAAATACATTTCAGACACTCTTGCAAAAAGGTTTGCTAAAAATTGATTTTCGGAAAATTTCTCGAAAGATTTTCAAAATGTGATGAATCGGTTGAATCAATTTAAATTAAAATAATAATGAAAATTACAACCAATATTTTTTAAGAGAACTTAGAGAAGAACTGAATAAATCTCATGATACCACTGCTGGACCTGATGATATTCCTTATCAATTTTTAAAACACCTGACGCATACATCGTAAAATTTGCCTTTGGCTATTTATAATGAAATTTGGTTTCCAAAATCGTGAGAAAATGCATTCGTCATTCCTGTACCTAAACAGGCATCCAATAGATCCTCTACGTTACATACCTATTGCTTTGACTAGGTGTATTTGTAAAACTTTAGAACGGATGATAAATAATAGACTTGTTTGGTATCTTGAAGTAAACAATTTACTCACAGAATTTCAAAGGGGGTTTAGAAACCAACGGAGTACTCTTGATCATCTTGTTCGATTTGAGATGCCTTTATCATGAAAGAACACCTTGTAGCGGTGTTCTTTGACCGTGAAAAGGCATACGATACAACATAGAAACATGGGATTTTAGGTGACCTTGGTCTCAATGATCGTTTGCCCACATTTATTAACAGTTTTCTTTCTGACAGAAATTTTCAAGGTAAAATTGGATCTACTTTGTCTTCTATTCATAACCAGGAACAAGGTGTCTCTCAGGGTAGTATATTGTCAGTTACTCTCTTTAACATCAAAATAAATAGCAATATAAAAGCTATGGGTGATGGAGACGATTGTTCGCTGTAAGTGGATGATTTTCTTATATGCTATCGCTCCAAAATATGAACACGATTGAAAGGCAATTACACCAATGCCCCAACAAATTACAAACTTGGAGTAACAACAATGGTTTTAAATTTCCACCCACCAAAACAAATTGCATACACTTCTGTCAGAAAAGAACTTAGCACAACGATCCAAAATTATTTCTTACTAACGTCAGAGAAACTAAATGACTTGGTGTCATAATTGACAGTAAATTATCTTTTATACCACATATCAAATGTAAAATCTAAATGTCTTAAATCTCCTAACCTATTGAAATTGTTATCCCATACCGACTGGGGAGCTGATAGAAAACTTTTATTGTAACGTTATAGATCACTAAAAAGATCGAAACGAGATTATGGCAGCATTGTTTATATCTCCAGTTGCTAGACGTTGTCCACAACCAGGGACTCCATCTGGCCCTTGGAGTTTTCAGGACCTCTCCTGTAGAGAGCCTTTACGTTAAAGCTAATGAGCCGTCATTATATTTAAGACGAGAGAAACTTACGCTTCAATTCATTACTACAGTTTAATCTAACCAAAGAAATCCCGCATGTAATGTAATATTCGATCCTAAATACGAACATTTGTACGAGCGTAAACCAAAGGCAATTATACCGTTTGGTTTAGGCATGCTAGAAATCATACACTCATGACAACTGAATTAAAATCAAGTAATAGAAAATAATGTATTTGAATTTCCACCATTGTAGTTTAAAACACCCGATACTGATCTAACTCTTAGTATAAATAATAAATCCAAAACAGACCCTCTCGTACTACGCTCAAATTTTATCGAACTGCGCGAACTACCTCAAAATATACTAGTATACTGATGGCTCAAAAAGCATATTCATATGTCGGCTGTGCATCCGTAAGTAAAGTTCGTTGTTTTAAGCAAAAACTACCCTCGAATGTGTAGTGTTACTGACTCTTTGCCAGTATTACAGTCCATTAAAAAGTTCATTTTTTTCAACCCTCAAATAAGAGAATTACTTTTGAAACTAAATGAACTTTTTCCTAATAAGGATATTGTTTTCTGTTGGCCACCTAGACATGTAGGCATCCGAGGAAAAGAGGATGCCGATAAAAGTGCGAAATCTGCGTCACTCTTTACTGAGACAGATCTTTGCATCCCACATACAGATTTTAAACCACTTATTTATATTTTTACCAAATGGCAAACAAGTTGGAACAATACTATTTACAACACATTACATGTAATTAAACCTAATGTCGGTGCTTATATCTCTACTTGCAGAGAAAGTAAGACGAAGCTCTTACCCACTGTCGCATTGGACATACTAGATTAACCCATTTATATCTTTTAAAAAGAGAAATTCAACCTAAATGTGTTCCTTGCCAGGAACCCCATACCGTTAATCATATTTTATTACAATGTATTGACACAGACCATATTTGGTCTAAGTATTTTAATATCAATAACATGTACGAACTGTTTAGGACAGTGTCGGGTTCTAAATTTGTTTGCTTCTTGAACGAGATAAGCATTCTTAATAAGTTATAAATTTTTAAACTGTTTATTTATCAACCGTTATACATTTTTAAACCGTTTTATATATTAACCTATTTTCGATTGTAGTTCACATTATTTTAACCTGATAGATTTTTGTATTTTTCTATATTTTACTAACATAGTTTAGTTTTTACCTGATAATTTTCTATTCACATTAAACTTCATTGTATTCGGCGCTGTATGGCCTGTTTTCAATTATTATTTATTTTTTTACCTGATAGTTTTATATTTTTCTATATTTTACATGCGTAGTTTGGTTTTAACCTGATTATGCTTTATTCACATTTAACTTTGAATTTGGCGGAGTATGACCTGTTAAGTGTCGGTGTGCCGTAAAATCCAAATAAATAAATAAATTAAAAATATATAAAACAAATAATTTTAACCGTATCAACAGAATTTATTCATTTACAAATTAATTGGGAAAAGGATTATGTCAATATATCGCTTTATTTAAAAGCCTCTTTAAACGTTAGTGTGTTTATAGGTGCATGTTTGTTTGCACCTGAGTTAGAATGTTTATATTCATTGTTATTATTTATAAAAGAATAATGCCTTCGAAAGTAACATGTGTTTAAATATTCAATAAATTTAATTTGGTGTGTTAGAAATGTAAACAAATAGTAAAGATAAGAGGCACTTAGACTTTTGACTGGTCTCTTGGTACACACATATACCTAATGTAGGTATTGAATTACTAGTGCACATATCAAACATCACCTGCTAACGCTATCATTTTATTCAAAGTAAATATAACCATAAAACAATATATGCTATCATCATAATATCAGCATACACATGGAAGAAAAAAATCATTGCTAGGTCCAAACATATCTTCTACACTTCTACCATATAAACTTGTAAAGAATACTTATAAAAAATAATTAAGAACATGTTTATTATATAATGATATACACCTTTATTGTTGTACCATATCATCGGAATTAGGAACTAAAGTGTCGGTTCGATCTAGGGCCGCGACATATCAAAGTCGTTAGAAATGGTAGTGGTATAGCTCCCTTGCTAAAACTCAAGCAAATATAAGAGTAGTTCCACGACTGGTTGGCCCAGTGTCAGGATAATGTGACTGGGTGTGGTATCATGCTAGATGTTCACAGCATGCTATACACAGTGAAGGCAGCACTATATCTACTTCAAGTGGACACCATCTCCAGATAACTGAGATACTATTGGTGAGACGATAAACCTAATAAACAAACAAACTAAAGTGTCTGCAATAAAGAAGTCTCCAGTTTGAATAGATAAAAATAAGGAACTATGTATGTACTGCTAAACAATAGACATATTTCCAACTAAAATACAGGTACTTATTGAAAATAATTGAAAAAAATCTGCTGACACTTTACTATTCTTAATATAATATATGTTATTTTTAAGTCATTTTGGTAGTGTGTTTGAACAAGATATAAAAGTGCCCATGTCTAAACAATATCTTTAGCTTCTGAATAGCTCTTACAATATTGATTTGTATTTTGATATACAATATATATGTAATATATTCAATAATCATGCCGATATAAAATAATGTACAAGATATATGTCGTACATTAATGGGTTTCCATTTACTTATATAATAAGGCGCTGTATTTTTCTATCTTTGAAATTTAACATTAAAATTTCTGCACTTTGCTCCCGTGCAATGTCAAATTTCTTATGACCTAATCAGTATTCCTCACAGGTATACAAGAACTCTTGACATGTTTCTAAGACTTCATTTAATAAATGCATTAGAGAACAGTATGATATATGTATCTTAGTTGTTCTGGTGTGATGAAGCTATTTCCAGCTGCTAATGCTACTTATCAAAACAATGGGCACAAAACACAAGCGAATAATGTTAATTTGACAATTTGAACATTTTAATTGGCCACTTTTCTAAAAGATGGATAGAATTCCCTAAAAAAACAAAGCTGCAAGGAGAGATTTTTACGGTGTTTCCTTCAGGAAAGTTCACCGTGAATAAGTTTGATTGCATGATTCTCTAAGTTGTCTCCCTTTTTAAACACAACACTGCAGCTCAGTCTAAAAGGCGATGGAAAGAGACCTTAAATGCCACATATACCCTAGGCCAACAGAACATTCTAAGGCGATGCTAATTTGGGGTTTTCATTTTTATAATTTATGTCTTGTCCCAGGGCATTTTGCTTACTTTTTTGTGTTTTGTTGAGTTTTGACCTCCCACCAGGAGCTTTTCAATTATACGGAGAAAGTATCATTTTAATTGGATAAATTGATGGCTCCACGGTTAAAAGCATGCCGTACATATCTTCCTTTTTATTTGCTTTCTAAACTAATCACTTTGTGTGTGCTGCAACCGTTTAATGTCGGCTGAATGGTCTATAAGAGTGACTTCCCACAGGAGTTGGACGTTAATTCTAAAACTTTTGCTCATATAACCGACATTAAATTTATCTCTAGTCCGCATTAAATACAAATATACACAGTAATCATACCGATAGGACAAAGAAAAGAGAGGTACATTACAAGGTGACATATGTAAAATTACGAACATTTATAAGAATTCACAATTTTACATCTAATCTGACGTCTCTCTGATAAACGCACTTATTTGGATAAATCGACATTATATATGTAGTGGGGGAAATTTAAAAAATTAAAAAGAATAATATGCATATAGCATTAAACATGGATGAATGTAATTATATTGTTTTACTGTCAAGAATGTAGCAATGAGCGTCAAGGGGTCGATACTGCATTTTTTTTCATCATCATGCAAATTTTATTCGTCATCATGCATGGAACTATTATGCTCGTTAATGTTCTTGGGCGACGGTACCAGAAATTGAGCATTTAAAGACAAACGCAGAAATGAAAGTTAACAAACATGAGATATCTTGAAAAAAGATATGCATCGTTGGTCAGGCTGCATAATGAAGAAACCACAATAACTGAACAAGAACAGTCCAATGATAGTAAAATGAAAACTCCAAAAGCAAAGAAAGGAATGGCAAATCCAGATACATGGAGTAAGAATCTAAACAAGAAGCTGCGAATGGAGGGAAAGGCATATAAAGGTGTCAAAAAAGTAAATGGCAAGAAAACTCATTGCGCTGATAAAACAGAAAGAATACAGGGCCAACGGAATTGCTCCAAACGGTGCAAAAGTAAACGAAAGTGTTTTGATATAAGTGATTCCTTTCGACAAGAAATTTTCCAAGGATTCTAGAACAGAATGGATTGGAGAGAAAAGCAATGTTATGTTGCAAGTCTAGTAAACAAATGTGAAGTGCAGAAAAGCCAAGAGGATAGCAGAAGGAAATTCACATACAGATACCATTTCAGAGTCGAAGAGAACAAGCTTCCTGTCTGTAAGGATTTATTCCTGTCGACCCTTGGAATAGGAGAGTATACCGTTTATGAGTGGCTGAAGAAGACAGACGAGCATGGTTTACCAAAAAAGATCGAACGGGCGAGTTCAGTGAGAGAAGAGAGTGCTGAGGTTAAATTTGCTAGAGAGTTCTTTGAGTTGCTCCCTAAGATGCCATCGCATTATTGTCGATCCACGTCATCCAAGGTGTACCTTGAGCCGGTTTTCACATCATTTGCAGATCTATATCGAGTGTACAGTGAACACTGCGTTGAAAAAGAACAAAGCAGGGTTGGAAGATTGGTTTTACAGAGAATATTTGATCAGATGAACTTGTCTCTGTTTAAACCAAAGAAAGATCAATGTGACGTTTGCGTCGGATACGAAACAAAAAATGTAAACGAAGAAGAATGCACAAATCACATACGGCGAAAAGATGGGGCAAGAGCTGAAAAAGAAAAAGACAAAAAGAGAGCATTAGAATCTGATACAGTGAAAGTGTTAACTATGGATGTCCAGTCAGTCTTATTGTCTCCAAAAATAGAAGCTAGTGCAATGTACTATAAAACGAAACTATCGTGTCACAATTTTACACTCTATGATATGAAAACTAAAGATGTAAAATGTTACTTTTGGCACGAGGGCGAGGGTGGTTTAACGGCAAATTCGTTTTCCTCATGCCTCAATAACCATATTGAATCCATTATTAAGCCAGAAACTGAAGAGATTGTGCTATTTAGTGACGGTTGTGGTTACCAGAATCGAAACGCGACATTGTCAAATACATTGTTAAGACTCGCAGTAAAATATAAGGTAACAATGACACAGAAGTTCTTGGAGAAAGGACATACTCAGATGGAAGTCGATAGTGTCCACAGTACTATTGAACGATGCATCAATCGCAGACCAATTTACTCGCCCTCAAACTATGTAGAACTGTTTAGGTTTGCCCGTGCCAAACAACCATATGATGTCATGTATCTTGACCACACATTTTTGGTGATTTTAGTAGCTTGAAATATTACGATAACATTCGCCCAGGTAACAAGGTAGGAGACGCAGTTGTGACTGATATACGCTGTCTCAGATACTTGCCGGAGGGTCTGATTCAATATAAACTATCATTCGACGATGAGTTCAATGACCTCCCAAAAAGCCGAAATGCAAAAGTGCCGTCCGGTGATGAAGATGTTGCCCCGTTGTATAGGCAACCACTTCAAATCAAAAACACTAAATACGAACACCTTCAGCAGTTAAAGTCGGTCATTCCTTAAGACTACCATGCATTTTATGATTCACTTTCGCATGGCATATAAAGTGTTTTATTTCAGGCATATGTAACGATTCACCCCTTGTACACTGACTATCACGGAGTTAAGTACCTAATCAGACATCTGGTTAACGAAGCTGTTGCACTGTTTGCAATTCCAATAAACCATTTTTGGTGTAACCATGTGACAACGAAGATGTGACTGTGGCAAAATGCTTTATAGTCATGTTTATTTTGCTGGTTAATTCAAAGTTATGTATTACAATCATGATCTTTTAGTTCACGTTTATTTCTGAAACGTTCAAGGTTTTACGATTGTATGACCAAGTTCACTATTATTACATATCACGCAGTTTAGAACTGAATTAAACATCTTGTTAGTGAGACTGTTGCACTGTTTGAAATTCTGTTACACTTATTTCCGGTGTGACAAAGTGACAACTGAGATATTACTGGGGAAGGATTGTTGACAAACAATGTTTTATTCTGCTGGTTTATTCAACATAATTAACACGATCTTTTAGTTCACGTTTATTCATGAATTGCGATTTTATGTTGACCAAGTTCTCTTCTTTATTATTATTTCACATTGCTGCTGAGCCCGCGATTTGTTTATCTTAAAAAAAGGTATAGGAATAGCTGTACAATATTAATGACATCTTTTATGATCTCTTTTGTAACGATGTTTGGAAATAAAAGTTTTTTCCGTGCTATATTACTGTAATTAATATCATCATAATCATTAGTACACATATGTCATGCTTGTACAACTATCATAAATGCATATAAACAAAGCTGACCTTACCCAATGCTGTATGCACGTGTCTGTGTTTTAATAAACGCGTTTACCCAGACAAACGAGCTCTATTTGTATGCATTACCATTAGTGAATATTATATCACTTATGCGAAGATCACGTATAATCGTGTTCTTCTGATTTCAGACCTGACCTAGACATGTTCTATTTTCAGGAACTACACGTATAATCAAAAACGCAAATATATATAACAGAGAAATCCTCGTAAGAGTCGATTTGGCACCGACGCTTGCGCAACTGAAGTGACGTGTGGGCTTCTTAAAGGCATGGTTAAAACAAATAAATTGTGATAAACATCATTTTAGTAACCCGTTGAATAGTAAAATTATAAAGTTTTTTCATTCTACTGAAAAGTGAGCACAATGGATATACGAGGTTTTCGAATAAAAGCGACGATATCTAAATTTCACAAATTATTTAAATAGGCAAGGTAAAACAGACATACTAAATTATGAATTTATTCATTCACTTATTTATTTTATTGTTTGCACACAATTAAGTAGGATTATGAGTTGTTTTGCTAAGATTTTGTTACGTTTACGATATGTCATGACCTATTTTCTAAGCATCAGCATTTATTACATATAATTTATAATACTTTTAGTAAATAAACTCTTAAAAGCGTAGACTTGAAATATATACATTGCAAAAACTCAGATTATATATTGTAGATAAAAGTCTTCTGTATCATTAACAAAAGGTTAAAGACAGCAACTTATCTTAAATAAATATTAATCACCTTCAATTTAATATCTCCAACCCATTCAATTATATCGCCGTTCACAAAGCCGGCAATTCAGCTCATCCAAAGGTTTCTGCTAACGAAAACCGTACCGAAACAATGTCTGAAATTGGTGACTTTCACTTTAGGGCCACACTTACCACTGACATCCACAAAAGAAAATGAAGATTATGTGTGACCAGATAATATCCAGTAAAGTTCTCGGGATGTGACTATAAGCCTACATACCACATGGTGACTACACTGCACAACATAAAAAGGTGGGACAGAAAATATTCCCACTTTCATGAGACTCTCACTGCATACCCAGACTTTTCCCAAAATGTAAAAACTCTTGATTCTACAAGAGTCGTTATCTTCCAATTCGAGGCATCACACAAGGGTCACAAAGTATGCTCCATTGTATGCCAACTAAGTTACACTAAAACCACTTAGGCAGTCGTGTATGTTGATATGTACTGTTGATATGCTTTGGTCAAAGTTATTGTTAATGCAATCACATCATGTTTACCAGCTGTAAAAGGCCTATTTTTGTATAATATAAACAGTCTCTTGACTATTTATATGTCGTTTGATGCAAAAATGATGAATGTTAAATGTGCTTAGCTTATATCTCCAAAAATTACGAGGTACAGGTTTATTTTTCATTAAGAAAAATAGAACCATGTTAAATAGAAAGACCATATGAAATTGGCCCTATATACGAGTATACTTTAAAAGCACAAACAATGCCACCGAACCTGGTAGCGCAATCGGTAGAGCGTCGGCTCCAGGTATGAGATGCCCCGGGTTCGATCCCGGGCCGCGACATACCAAAGTCGTTAAAAATGGTAGTGGTATAGCTCCCTTGCTAACGCTCAAGCAAATATAACGGTAGTTCCACGACTGGTTGGCCCGGTGTCAGGATAATGTGACTGGGTGTGGTATCATGCCAGATGTTCACGGCATGCTATAGACAGTGAAGGCAGCACTATATCTGCTTCAAGTGGACACCGTCTCCAGATAACTGAAATACTGTTGGTGGGACGATTAACCCAATAAACAAACAAACAAACAATGCCAAGTCTAGATAAATAGATCATCCGAGTAAGAAAGATATTCTAGTTGCGGTCAAGTGGTTACAACAATATATAATATATAAAAATATACCCGTCCTAGGTAGGAATATAACACGATTTTGTATACTTTAATAGTTTTAACAATTTTGGTACTGCTTAATCTCCACGCTATAGAGCGTCATCTTTTAACTTTATCGTCATCCGTTGGCCAGTTTTGTTTCAGACAAATTTGTTTTTCTTTTACTGCTTGCATTTGAGCACTCTCAGAAAGACCAAGGTTAAAGCTCTTAAAAACTAGTTTAAGCAACCCACTCAGCCCATTTGCCATTTGACGGTTCACTGCGGAAACTGGTGTGACTGACACAGTTTGTTGCAACTTTTTTACATTTGACTGCCTTTTTTCTGTGCTTTAATAAATTTTAATATATCTTGCACTATTTATAGGACCTTGTCATATTCTTCTTTTTAAAATACACTTGAATTTCGATAAGTTTATGAGATTTTATTTTTAAAATTCACATTTTAACAAACTGAGCATGTTAACATGCTAAAAGGTATCATCCCACCCACTTTGTCTGATTCAGGTTTTATATAAATTGGTCCCATGGTTGGACAGTATTGATAGACTCCATTTTTTACCGGCGGATTAAACCGGTTACAACCATCCCGGCCAATACCTCAAGTGATCAATACTGGTCAGTAGTGGTCAATTGTACTAATAAATAAAAATATTGTACCTATTTTGTCGCTGAACAAATCAGATGGGCCTCTTTTACATATAATAATGAATTAAACAACTGCATTTATATTAGACAAATAAAATGTGTCTTGCACCACAGCTTTATTGAAGAATATTACCAAGCCAAGACTTGAAATTATGAATTATGCAAATTAATAATCACAGCGTTTTGAAACGGAGCGGCGGGTTTAATGTTTAATAAGGTTAATTTATCGCTTCATATTCATCATATTGAACAAAGAAATATTATGCTGGCAACACATAATGTGTTCAGTCTCTTCTAAATCAAGGATAAGGTGACAAAAGTAAAATGTACAAAGTGTTCCAACAAATAAAACATCGTTATCTTTGTTGTGGCAATGGAAATGGCTTTGCCTATTCCATCCTAAAGTCTTAAATCTCGTTTAGACTACCTGAACAAATGCATAGGTGTTGTTCACAATAGGGTTAAAGTTTTGTTAAGTTTGTCTAAGGTCTAGGGTCTTCTTCCACCACTAAGTAGCTGGACTTCCTCAATATGATCATAACTGTTTCTGTGCAACGTTACAAAAAAACAAAAATCATTTGCCTTTAGACATATGTTAGATCAAAAGGGCAGCCAGATTTCAAAAGAGTGTTGCAAAAAATGTATATTACAATACATCGAAGAACATTTTAATAAATTACATTTAAAGGCTTGCTTTAGCAAAAAAAGTATCATATATAAGTGAAACCTTACCATGGAGAATTAGAATAAATAATACATTTAACAAGACTTTCTGCGGTAAAAAGTGCTGTAAAACATAACCAATTTTAATATTTATCTCTTTAGTATGTGAGCCTAAAAGATAATAAAATGGCGTGAAATATTAGTATAAGGTATACAGGAACACGGGGACAATTAACCGAACGTATAAAAGGTGCAACAGTTCTTAAAGTCTTATCTTCTTAAAGATACATACAAGACAAAAATGAACATCGATTATTATTGTGGCATTTGTATTTAAAGCTGATAAAATAATAAAATGGACTCTAAGATGTCAATTTTATATTATTATTTTTAAAATGCAATATAATGATTGTGTACATATTAAACATTAAGATTTGCCCGACCTTATAATGTACCCTGTTTTCTAATAGGAATCATTTGTAAATTCAATGGCTGTTTTTATCGAAATATGCGATGTTATACTAACATGACTGCTTCCTATGCGGCACATAAGGTCATGGGTTTGATTCCCGGGCGTATTATTGTTTAAAAGCACTTAACACTTTTGGGGTTGTTTCCAGGCCTTACACTTAAATTTTACTAAATTTTAACGAACGGTTAGCATGTGCTCTGGTCAATTTGTAAATTGTGGTATCGAGTCATTGATATATTACATAACATTGCGTGATAATAGCATTTTAAGGGTGCTGTAACTTATTGGGGCCGAAGTCTTTACCAATCACAAGTTTTGTTTTCGGATAAAAGAAATAGTCATATAAGTTGTATCTATTATCTGCCAATAGCTGACATATATAATATAGGTTTATTGAATTCTATATCGGCTTTGCTTTGGATGTTTCATTTATTTCATTGGGAAAAAAATGAAACCTAGAAATATCTCCAAATTTATATTTAGCTACTTGTGTACATTTTTTTAGCCACCAAGCACGGTCAAAGATGTGAAAACTTACTGTTTTGTGCAGTTTAACAATAGATGCACAAGTATCCTTGACAGAAGTTATCATTCATTGACGGGTGTTTGTCAGTCCGGTAGAGTAAAACACTTAAAAATTTGAAATTTTATTTAACACATTATATTAAAATTCACTTTAATGTCGTAGATAATGAAAAGCAATTTAATAAAAAATATTTATATTAGAAAAGATTAATAAATGTAATTAATAGAATTTTTTGTTGTAGAGAGATTGTGCATAAAAATAACGATGATACTTACAGGATGCGACGATAACGTGAACACATTCGAAGAACAGAGAGATATTATTTGTACTATCCGAAAACTGAGTTAAACAGCAGTATTGATGCCACAAACGCTTCTAAGTGCATTGACCTCTGTATGGCCAACACGCTTTGTCGTCACGTTCATTACTTTCCCTTGGAGATTTTATCCGGGACCTGCTCCAACCAATACAGTTGAGTTTGGAGTCAAGAAGAATTGTACCTACTATTACAGGAATTGTGCCTAATACAATGTTGCAATTATAATATATCATGTTGTAAATGGCCGAGTGGATAAAGTCTCAAATGAATTGCTTGGTCAGTCAGGTAGAAGGTCTATCAACAAGATAGATTCGTGACAAATATTAATTACATATTGTTTCTCCGCATGCATCAACTTTCAAAGGTTTTCTTACGTATATATATATATATATATATTCTGAGGAATAACTTTAAGATTCGTGACAAATATTAATCACATATTGTTTCTCCGCATGCATCAACTTTCAAAGGTTTTCTTACGTATATATATATATATATATATATATATATATATATATATATATATATATATATATATATATATATATATATATATATATATATTATGAGGGATAACTTTAAGATTCGTGACAAATATTAATCACATATTGTTTTTCCGCATGCATCAACTTTCAAAGGTTTCCTTACGTTAAGCACAAACACAGAAGAATGTCGTTCAATTAAGTCGATTGTTTATTTTCAGAATATATGTCAAAGTCCTATGAGCACTGCAACAATTTTGAAAAGGCCCAGGGCAAAGGTATTCACGTGCAAGGCAAATGTAAAATAAGAACAAATCTGTGATAAGTCATTTATCAAAAAGAGCAAACCTGACAGTTACCACCTTAGAACGGTTAGTCGGCGATATCGACCGAAAACTGAATGTCAAATATCGTAAATTTTCTTAATGGATTATATCTTTAACATAAAAATATAGTTTTGCTGAATAGCAAAAAATGGGTCGTCCCTTGCGTACAGCATGGTGATGATGATGCTCAAAAAACACCTAGTGGGGGGCCTTTGAATGTGAATCTTTCGTCCACACAGCTGATATTCGTTGACCAAAGCAATAAGTAAACTAAGGAGTAAATAAGTCGATGTTTGGATACTAGTAGCATCGAATTATGTATATAATTTAAAGTGTCACTATAACATCTCAGTAATTTCATTTGAGTGGTGAAATGATAATGGTTATACAATTGGTTTTTGATTATCATGCATAGTATGTTTCTTTTGATTACGTTGATGTTTATATATAAACTATAAGTGTATATAGACAGCTTGTGTTTACAACAGCTTTCTAACATAGATGCCGGTGATTGTCCTGTTGCTGCAGCTTTTTTCAGCAATGAAGATAATGCTGATGGATTATAGGAGCTTAATGTGCTGGAGGTTTAAGCGCCCAGTTGGCCTTATTTTGGCGACAGATCGCTCCTACGTTGTGTTTGCTCTCGTCTCGTCACCGTTTTTACATTAGACTGGCATATGAATACCCCTGCCTTTTTAAATTGTGCTTTACTCATAGAACCTTTATATATTTTCTTATTCTAGAAAGGTACTTAAATATTGAACAAATAAATGTGTCTGGATCATACTGGTTGTCTTTTTCTATAAAGAAAGGCGTATGCAAAGCAAATAAAATGAATAGCGCTATTGCCGGAATCTCCAATAAAGACGTACATAATAAGTTGCATTACTCAATCCCAATATCTATTTAAAGTTTCCTAAAGTTGACAAAGAGACAAAGCATCGGAAGTCATGCATGGTGTAATGACACTACCGATTACCGTGACCTGACGGAAATAACGTGTAAATATTAAAATAAAGTCACTTATTTATGTCCGCTTATTGTCTGGCTGACGTTCGTGATATAAAAGTAAATTCCTGTCGTCAAACTTTGCAATCAGTGGACTTGTCAATGCGAAATAATGTTGCTCATCAGGCTGATTAACATTATGTTGGTTATCCATACCGTACGCGCTCTATCCATTGTTCCATTTCTAAGGGATTCCTCGGTAGACAATAAATACATGTAGCGGTGCGGACTATCTGTTCTACGACAACCAACACGTCCGCAATGCGATAGATTGTTTTCATCTCGGTCAGAAAGATTCTGCTTGTCATGGGGTTTTCTACAGTCCTGGAAACGTTTCCTGTACAGGTTGTACGTTGGCACAGGGCGACATGGTTCCTGCTAACGAGTCGACAAACTTCTATATGAAAATGGAGGGTATGTTCTTTACGATATTCTATCATAAACAGGCGTTATCAGGAAGATCGTATTAATTCGCTTATATTCGTCCCATTACCGTAAAACATAAAATAACATTTTGTTAACACTCCCTTATGAACAGTTTGTAATAAAAATGTGTCATGTGACTTAAGGCCATAATTCGACAGTCACTGTTGGATTTCTGTCTCTGGATCCCTCCTGCCGTGCACTATATATATATATATCAAACCTATAAAAGCACAATGTTTGAATGACTGCAAGTTCATACATTGTTCTGTGATCCAGATGTGATATTTTATTCCATGATTCAAGGTGGTGAGACAACTTGAACAATCCCCGTGAATGAAATTGCACAGTAGGTATGTTGGATGCCTTTATTATGCCAAATGTGGATAAGTACTTGGCCTATTAGTACAAAAGATGGATTTCATTACTTCTTCACAATATAACATTTTGTTTTGATTTGTTTGGACTGTTTTCTAAAACTCGATGGTTCCCTTGTGTTTTTTGTTGTTATTTTTATTTCACATTTTAACGCTGACATATGATTTCACCGCATTTTACCGTATGACGTTTTATGTTGCTCTTATTATTAGTCATTGCTTGGACTGTTTTGTTTTAAACCATTCTCTCGTTTAGAAATTTTAGGTTGCCTAGACGTTTAATACATGTACATAGTTTATATATGTTAATAGAGTTATAACGTTTGTATATAATATTCTTTTATCATTGCAACTCCAGATGCAGGTGGTTGCTGTAAGTCTCTCTTTGATGGATTATTTTTATTTACACTGTTTGTTAGAAAAAAAATCTTGAGGCAGTGCGAGGTTGGGGCGCTTCAAAACCAGGTTTAAGCACCAAAAAGACAGACTGACCATTCCGAGGCGGTAACTGCTGATTGTTCCTTTCGTGTGTTATTCTCTATGTTTTGTCACTTTTACATGTACATTGTTTGCCGTTGTCTACAGGAAGTTCAGATTTAAACATATGTGGTCTTATAGGAACTTTTCTTATGTACTATTGACACACTTTGTCGTGACCCACTGGTTCGAATCTCGCTCGGTGCTGAGAATATTTTAAGTTGTGTTTTGTAACGGCTTTTAGTCTTAAGAATATACAAAATATAGATCAACAAACACAAATATTATCTTTTACAGTTCATTAATCGTTTTGTTTATGTATGATCAATGCTAGCCTGGTAGAATATAACTTAAAGATAGAAGATTGACATTATTTACAATGCTTGCCCTTTACTTTTTGTTCAAAGAATCGCTAGATTCTTTGTCTTATTATTTTACATTTTTTATTGTTTATATACATTTCAGCTCTGGTTCTACTCTGTTTTAGTGAGTGGTTCATAACAATGGTAACAACGGCATCTCTACCTTGCCAATTATTGCGCTAAGCGAATGCCAGTGAATAATTTTATAAGAAGATTGTGTCTATGTTAATGTTGTTTTTTTTTTCAAAGAAGTAAATAGCTATTCTATTCATCATTATAGCCCAATGGGATTCCATCCAATTTATGTTTACCAGAAACAAAGTTCAATCAACCATGCAACAGCACCACTGATTGTGGCCTAAACCTGAACTGCAGTACCGGAAAATGTGGCTGTTTGTCTGGGCTCAACTACGACCCTACTATGGACGCCTGCATTTCAGGTATATCATGGCCATGTCAACTTTCAATACAAAGCTCTAAATATGGGATCACGTTATTAAGCTATAATCCTTTTTTCATTTTTGAAATGATACATTAAAGATACTCATGATATACTCATATATTCATAATATCAGTCAAGTATTTCTTAACAAAAAATATGTGCCATATGACTTTTCCCATATTATATTTCAGTTATATCGGTTTTATTTTACTCGTTTAATATTCTTTTGTGTGTTGCTGCATTAGAATAGTATTTTTTTTAGCATTGATATTTTAAAAGTACATTGCAATTTTATTTATTCTTTAATGATCTTATGAAACCCAATATCTGATTTACTTGATACTTACCAGAGCATAAGGAGAATAGTTAATATCAAATATATAAACGTGTAAACGTATTCTGTTGCCTTTAAGATTTAAGATTTCTTCGCCAACAAGGACAGCTGGAAAAAGACCAAGGACGTCAACAAAACGTGGTCACTGAACAACAATGTCGGTTCACAGCCGTGATATCCGACAAAAACTGCGCCTTTACTTTTAGTTTGCCTCTGGTACTGTCTCAACAGCAAAACTGCCCTGCCCTATCCAGATAAAACACCAAATAATAATCACATCCACCGAGAGTATACCTTAAGCAAAGATGTCAAAATATTTTCTTTTTCAATGAACACTTCTACAGCGGTTTGATGACAGGTAGAGTTGTTTTAATTAGTACAACAGGAAGTGTGCCGTGAACAATCGTATTATGAAAAACTACACTAGGGAATGAAAAATACAAAGGTTTTCTACGGCTAGTAAATCGTCTAATATCAATCTGAAACAATTAAAAAACGAAGAGACGTCGTAACTGTTCTGATTTTGTTATTAAGATAGCACCATTCCACTAATTCTCAAGAAAGGTTTAAAATATGTTTAGTCGTCAGACGGCTTCATCCTTTATTCCTTATAAAAAATTGATAACAGACAAAATGTAATTATTTGACCAATTTGATGAAAATTTTATAAATATCGTTGTTCATTCGAATTGCCATATTTTGCTGTTTCATGTTGTTATTTTTGTGTTGTAGAGTTTTGTTCTAACCATGCACGGTTGAAACGCAATGATGATAAAAAAAAATACCTGGAACGAAATACACAAATAGACATGCATTTATTTTGCATTATAAAAGGAAGAATGATTTAGGTTTAATATATATATATATATATATATATATATATATATATATATATATATATATATATATATATATATATATATATATATATATATATATATATATATGTACCTATGTGTACCTATGTGTACCTATGTGTGTAGGGGTGTAGGTGTGTGTGTGTCCGTGATGGTGAGTGGACGTGGCAAGGTAGGGGACGTGTGTGTGTGTCCATGACGGTGAGTGGACGTGGCTAGGTAGGGGTGTAGGTGTGTGTGTGTCCGTGATGGTGAGTGGACGTGGCTAGGTAGGGGACGTGTGTGTGTGTCCATGACGGTGAGTGGACGTGGCTAGGTAGGGGACGTGTGTGTGTGTCCGTGATGGTGAGTGGAAGTGGCTAGGTAGGGGACGTGTGTGTGTGTGTCCGTGATGGTGAGTGGACGTGGCTAGGTAGGGGACGTGTGTGTGTGTCCGTGATGGTGAGTGGACGTGGCTAGGTAGGGGACGTGTGTCCATGACGGTGAGTGGACATGGCTAGGTAGGTGACGTGTGTGTGTCCGTGATGGTGACATGACAATATCGATACAATGAGATGCATCCAATGTAAAAAATTGTTAATTGAAATTTTTCATTCGAAAATATTGTTTGGCAGTTTTCACGATATGGTGTTATATGTAGACTTTAATCTTGCCTTAAATCACCCAGCTCTGTGGATTGTTGTAAAATATGTTAAAGTTAAGATTGCGATAAGTTCGTTAAAGTTAAAAAATAAGTTAATAAGTTAAATTTATGTAATATAATAATAATAATGTATTCTGTCGTCCGTTAACAGTCAAATAAGTACTAGATTTACAAGCATACCATATTGGTTATAATAGTTATTTGTATACGTCAATGAATGTTCGTAGCTGGTGAGATATATGCATGTGAACTATGAAACATATATATCACAATATAAATGTACACACAGGACAAAGTATTGACTATCTCTCCATTTTCCAGAACACATCCGTATTGCATAGCATCTGATTTTGAGTTCTAAACCTTTAGTTAAGTTATAAAACGATAAATGATAAATAAAATTAATTGAATATAATCAGGTTAAATTCCATCTCAATTCTAACATGCGCCAAAACTTGAAAGTAACTCCAGACAGGTATACACATGTAGGCTTGTTACAGGTAGGATTACTGAGCTACAACATACAAATATGGAGAGCCCTGACACGGTCAGTCGGCAAGAGAGCCAAACGGGCTTTAATATTTCCGGGTTAAACACCCCAGTCGTTCCTTTTGCCGACTGAACTTTTAAAAGCGGTTGTTGTAACATTTGCTCCATTATAGGTTATATATAGTATCAGACTTTTATAACTTTTACATTTGACTAGCAAGTGAAAACATGTGCCCCACGTTTTGTTTTCATTTTTATATATGTTGCAATTCCCATAGGCTTTTGCAATTCGTATTCAATCGAGATTTACGGAGCCATTCTCTCTCTCTTTTCTCTCTCTCTCTCTCTCTCTCTCTCTCTCTCTCTCTCTCTCTCTCTCTCTCTCTCTCTCTCTCTCATTTTCTAGTTGTCGTCTATAAAAAATTAGAGATGTCACAAAAAGATTGAAACCTCGAAAGTTCAAATGAAATAAACATATAGTTTTCAAATAAGAAAGAAAATATAAAAAATAACCTTCGTTGTATTCCATATCATTGGCGAATTTATATAATGTCGTACCTAGTTACTTACCGTTCTAACTATAAGTAATTAAGTCAAATATATCTAGAATTATATCATTGATGGCATCGATTCAATTCAAGCGTAATTCAAGAATAGACGGTTCTTACGCGGGGTTTTTTCTGGATCGTTATTTACCCAAGAAAATCGGTGTTGTATACTTCTTAGGATTGACATGCATGTGTTAACGTTTGGCTGTTATTCTAAAGTTAAAATATCTTTTGTAACACATGTGACACAGATAGTTACTCCTTTGTTCGTATGGATTAATTTAAAGATCATTTAGGAAAAAAACTGGAGAGAAGATTTTAAACAGCTTAATTGTTGTATTTTCTTTCTGGACCCAAACGAAGAAAGCGTTATGCAATAGAAATAAATATATAACTAATCAATACACTTGCTTGCTTGCTTTCATTGGCGTGTCTTGTAGCCTCATGTTACTTTCATTTGCCATGTTTGTTCTATTAAAATAAAGCACTTTAGATTCTGTTTGTTAGATCAACATCCATGCAGCGTATGTGCGTAGAGAAAGTTGACTCAAAGCACAGTTAGAGTTTAAATGTCAATATTTATCCAAAACTCCAGAAACAACCAGATCCTAAGCAACAAAGCAACTTCTCAATGAAGCGGCCGAAAATAGACCTTCCCGTAGGTACAATATTAATGCAGAGGTCCCTAGAAATGACAACAACAAACGGAAACAACAAACGGGGGTCGGTAATCGTGGATATTACATAGTTTTCATCCAATCTTGAAGTAAAGAATTGAAGCTATTGCGGCCGGTGAAGAATGACGAGTTCGTGGTATCAGAATAAGAAAAAGGTCCTGTGAGAATTAAAGTATCACATTTTAATGTAAACATGACAAAACTATCGACACGAGATTTTACAATTATAGAGAAAACAGGATATATTCTGAATGCTTTTTTAACTATACACATACTATGACTGTAACTAAAAGTGATCTGTTCCCCCACTACCAAGATATTCCACAGTGGACGCACAAAAAGTAGTACGAAGGACAAATGACTTCTCTACTGCTCCCAGTATGTGTATAATGAGTTGTAAAAGCAAAAACGTATGCCTGCAAAATATGAGACTGTCTGGCGCGTGAAATTATTAAAATTATGTGGCAATGCTGCATAAAAACGGCGTGGACTCCATATGAGGAAATAACAAAAAGTTCGTAATTTTATCTGAGCGGTCCGTATAAAAAAGATTACTATGTAAGCAATGCATGACTATGACTTACGTAATTAAACATCAAACAATACACATTATTACATGAACTATAAATAGACGCAACACTATTGGTCACACCCACAAAATAGTCGAGTCAATAAATATAGATATTGACACGCTTTCGCTGATATTAACCGGTCTATTAATGGAATGCGAAATTTCTATCAATATTATGCGCGCGCATCTACAAAACTTCCTTAGAATTGTATGCATTGTGGTATACTTGTTCCAGACAAACAATATTCATGAAGTAAAGAATGTAAATTATTTTTTTTGCATTTAAGTTTAGATAATAATTAAAGAAATAAAAAACTATTTATTATTAACTATTTATAGTTTATGTTATTAAACAGTTATTTACTTAATAGCTGGGAAATATGCTGTTGATATTGATCGCAAAAATCGTTATTGACCTCGGCTATCGTCAATAACGACTCTTTGGTCAATATCACAGCATATTTCCCAGCTAATAAGTAAATACATGTAATTGTATATTATTATGTTTCCATGAATGATCAAGGCACCATTTCCTTTTAATAAGATAATATTAACAACAACTATTTAAAATATGTTAATTTAGTAGATTCATAGTAGATAAATGTTGCTCGACAGTATGCTTTTGAAAGTTTTCCTAAGTACAATTTTGGGTGAATATGAAAATGTATACATTTATATGAATTGTCTTTTGCGTGAATAAACGCCCAATAAATAACGACATCAATTAGTGACGAATAAATCACGAAGGCACATGTTTTCAATGTAATGGTGAAAGTAACAAGTTTAGACCACAGCATTTACCTGGAATTCTGAAGCAATATATTTATTATGGTATAGTTATTAATATGTTATTCATTATGGCCTAGCCGAATATTTCTGCGAGTAAAAATTATTGATTTTTTTAACTTTGCATTTTTATCATTACACTGTCTAAACAAATGAGTCCTTTTGTGTCCCAGTCCTTTCAGAGGTCGACCTGTTTTGCTTTTTATTGAGACGTCCACCCTTATGCAGCTCTATATGTGAATGGAGCATCATGCATCAGACATTTCTTACCTATCTGTGATGTTTTTAATCATTGCTTTTCATCACTGTTTTGTGATTCGGCTCTTTGTCTAAAATTATCTTGGTTAAGAAGATCTAAGGCGTTTTCTTTCAATTCAAAATCACCCATGATTGGAAATAGAGTCAGTCAGTGACTTTCGGCAAAGTTCAATTTATTTTATTATGTTACCAAGGTTTAAGGTGACGGAAATGATAAGTCACATGCCTTATAACTAAATATATGACGAAATTCTATTACATGTAGTTATTAATGTAGGAAATGATAACACGATGTTCGGATATAGCATTCTCATTTTTTATAATGGTATGGAAATGGAACTATCATTCTCGTTGCTTCTCGTCACTTTTTTATCTTTGTATTCTCTCTGATGTTATCTGATAAATTTAAGTTGTAAAAAATACACATGAAGTTATTCTTCATTGAAGTGTCAGTATAATAAACATCAAAATATATAGAAATGGTATTTTTTCCATAAATATAAACATAAGGAAGTACCGACGTTGCCAGTTGCACAATAATTGACTGATATATATTTAACAGAGTAAGTCTTCCGTAATATGTGTCAGTGTAAATACATGTGTGTCTGACAACTGTTGTGAAGAAAGATTATCGTAGGTCTTAATACGTAGGAATCACAAATCAAATAGGCAAATGAATAGTAACAATTCTACTGTCAACACTTAAAAGTGTAACATTTAAAAATTACTTTACGTAACAAAAGTACGGAAACAACCCTCGAGCTCCCAACTACCGCATCACTACATGCCGTCAGAAGAACCTATAGATAACACTGCTCGTTTAGGTATATTAACAATCAAATAACAATTAAACGCAACTAAAGTGGACAAAAGCAGTACTGACTGACACTCTAAATCAACGCATGCCCTAAGTCGTTTGTGTGAAAAGAGGCACAAAGTCAAGGAGTGCAAGCGATTTAAAATAAAAGCATTGTGAATATATATAATACATAAAAGTTATTTTTTTTTTTTGCTTTCACTGCACTAAGTGGACGTAAAAATATTATTGGTAAAAAGTTCAATAGAAAGAAAGGAAAAATGTCTACTTTATCTACGCGAAATGTGAAGTTGAAGCGCCAAAGCGGTGCTTTAAGTTTACACAAGGAAGCCCCGTCCGGAAGGCCTAGTGCTTTTTTTAACAAGCCCCTTTTTATACACACCTACACAAGTATCTTATAGACTGAAAAACGATAGTCAATAAAATGCTGCTAGCAAGTGGTCAATTAATGGTTAGAGCATAAAGTCAAGAACGTTCAATCAGTAAACACAGTTGTCTTTGAGCAGTCTATGCAGGAACATGTTTTTCTTTCATATGTTTTGCACATTTTGTTTAATTACAAACGTATGTGGCCAGTCAGTGGTCAAGTTTCAAAGAGAATCAGCATGGGATAATTACACGTGTTGCGAGTCCAGCTATCTGTTCTATGAAAATACACGCGTTCGGAATTGGCTAGACTGTTTACATCTCTGTCAGAATGATACTGTTTGTGTGGGAGCTGTATACAGTCCTAGAGACCTTTCTTGCACCGGCTGTACATATGTTGTTAGACAAGGTTGTGTGATTCCTGCCAACATGATGACACAATTTTACATAAAACGGGAAGGTAAGTGTTTTAGATAAGTTTAGACATGCTTTTAAATTGCAACATTGTTGCGTTTTTTTTGTAAAACATTAAAATCTTGCAAGTTTGCTTTTGCATTTAATTTGCTGGAGATAAAACACATTTGACATCGTATGCAAAGTAATCGTCTTATATAAATTGACTTAACAGGCGGCTTGACATTAGTGTGTAAAGAATTATATTGGAAACTTATTTGGATGCATTGATGCCACAATATTACAGTGATAGAGAGGCATTATGCTGATACTTTTAATACGTAAATAAACAATTGAATTAATTTTTTGATAAATAACACGGAGTCTAGTTTTTTATGTTTGCTATGTGATAATTTATTTTCAGTTCGATTCAAATTCTTAAATATAAACAAAAAAATATTTAAGCATTAACAAGTCGGGCTATTCAAAATCCAGTATTCTATTTTGATCCGTTACGGACATAGGCGCAAATAAAAACAAATGCCATCACAAAGCTTCACAACAAAAGCATTTTATTTTTAAAAAAAGATACTAGATACTGAAATATGTATATTTAAAGGTGAAATTCGACAGTTTGGACCAAATCTTTTTGTTCTCAAACAACCGAAAAGAAATTTGTTTCCCATAAAAGATTCTGCAATGAGTTGTTCATCGGTCCTACATCCTTGTAAAAATGAAATAAAAACGCACCTTGAGTCATTTCAAACATGTATTATCTATCTGAGCTAAGCTGCACTGTAAGCATGTTTAGACATAATAAAAACTGACAGCTTACTTGTAAGATAAACTTGTATGATCTCCCGATTAATCCGCGTTGACGTCAAAAGCATCAGATATGAAACAGACAACACACAATATAATTAAGGACGTTCTCTTGCAGTAAAAAGTGTCTAGAACTCAGCTGTCGGAATTAGATAGGAATGGGAGAACTGTTGTATGACAATTTGTTTCAAACGTTTTTAACTGAGCAAATGATCCATCATTGACTTAAGCTAATGGTTGTTTCTAATACAATCGTCTAGTAATCGCACGAATTCCCAAATTCTGCGTAAACTAAAACAATATATTTCTTACCAAATACTAGTAACTATGCACGGTCACCCATGTGACATCTCCACCATCTGTGGTCCAAACCTCTACTGCAGCCTGAACGGGATCTGTACTTGTAACCCCGGCTACAGCTATGACCGGACCGTGGACTCATGCCATTCAGGTAGAATCCTATTTAAGGTTATGTTGAATACTGTAATTAAATTAATTACCTTTAATTAAGTTTTATTACATTTGATTAAAATACCCTGTTTGCCTTTGTCTAGAGTTAGCTTGAATTTTAATATCTGTGGAAAATTTAATAAGACCTTTTCTTATTTACCTATTGAAGTTATACATGCCACAAGTTGTATTTATTTGTCACAAGTTGTATTAATTTGTTGACAATTATGTATGGTTGTGTAAGAACGTAATTGTATTCTAGGGTGTCTTGTTTATGGGGATACGTTCGAAGAACATCCTGAGAAGAAAATAGGAGCGAATAACCTTCAACTGCTGAGAGTGGATTTCTCTACATGCCGGGACAACTGCATGGCCAACGTATTGTGTCTCACATTTGATTACACTAACAGCACAGCAAAGTGCACAATTCAACGAGCAACTGCTCTCACGGCCGCAGATCAATTTAAAAACAGTGATGCTAACCACTTTCACAGAAATTGTGCATAAAATGCATTTATCATAATATATGTATCAGAGAAAACACATTAAGAGTTCATTAACATCAGTGAATTTGTCCTCTGATGTTGTTTGTTGTTGTTTCCCAAATATCTTGCATACCAATTCAACAGTTTCTTTTCAATGACGGCTGAATACTGCGTACACAAAAAATAATATCTAAAATTATACAATTTACCGTTTCCAAGAATAGTAGCTTGCAAATTATCCTCGGTATAAATAATATAAGACCTAGGTTGCTTCTAGTTATATTTAGAGTTAATGAAGATGATACCCAAATTGTGAAAGTGTTTATTTCATGTAACCCATGTTCTTTGCACAGTGACGCTTTCTTTTTTATTAGAAAATTAATATTCATATTTTATATTTCTGAATTTGGTGTACTTAACTATGTCTATAGTCAAAATCGTGCAAATATGGGTGTGGCCGATTACAGCCGTATCTATGTTGTTGTTGTTTTTATAAAAATACGTTTGTGGCAATGATGTTTAGAATACTATCAAATTAAATTGGTCTTAAAGGCAGCATTGTACGTTATATACTTGTGTCTGACATAGGCGGGTTGACAGGAATTTGAGCTGTTCGAATGCATAACGTAATGCACGCACAGCTTTTGCACAACTCAACTATTGACCACTCTGTGGTATGGATTGCTGCCATTTTGTGACATACGTCATTGACAACCACCGTATAACATATTTTTTTGTTCTGTTAAAATGAAATTATGTTAAACTTTTTAAGTGTGCCGATGTGCAAAAATAGTATTGAAATAAAACAAGTTTAATAAGCAAATATTTCTTTTTGTGCAACAGGCAAACATGTAGTATCTCGGTGTCGGGACTTTAACTATTGCCTTCAGCTGCATACTGATTATGATTCGTGGTTTCGATATACAATACTAGCCTGTGAGAAGCTTCACTTTGCTTCTTAAAATACAGAATATGTGTGTCGATCGACATTTTTAGTAAATTATTTCTCAACAGGATAGTTCAAAATAATAACACAGATCTACACCACCAAGACGTTCAACAGTTAACATTCGAGCAACAAAGCGGTGATTGATAAGTGGTATAGACAAGTAAACTTATTAAATTATTTAACAGTCAAGATGTTCTTTAATACAAATAATGTTAAAAATAAATATAAGAATCCATGTTAATAAATTAGACATTTCCGTCAGTTTGGCGTCACTCGTATGTCCAGGGATTGCCGCTAAATAACTAACGTGCGATTTCTCAATTCACTAGTATGAGTTGTATTTAAATAAATAATTAACAAAAACATAAAATACAAATTATGTGTGGTCTATTTTTTTTCGAATCTCGGCGACAATTTCTACACGACTATCCGTTCTATGTCCGCATCATTTATCTTGGACACATTGCTACGTGCTGAAACGCTTTGGCGGTTCCATTACTAACCCATAACAAACACACAATCAAAGTGAATAAAATCGCTGTTTGGGTGGTTTAGGTTTTAACCTGCAAGTAATTAAAGGCATGCAAATAATGGTCACTTTATATTATTCCCTATTAATAATCAATATCCAATAACCGATTGTTGCAAAACAACCACGTCTTTTAGAATATACAGTCAATTAAATTCCAATTTAGAAAATATTATATTAAACACACTACTTTTCATTAGATTACTAAAGCATGATAACTTTTCACTAAAGTTGGGTCTAAAATAATAGCTCATTACTGCTACCGGACACAAACCAAATATACTAAGTTGAAACTTAACTCCATGTTATAAATGTCATAGTTGATAAAACATATTCAGAGGAACATTTGTTATTATAATCTTCTCTGTATCGCCTCAATTTTAGTACATATACTACCGAAGTTCATGCGACACTTCTTGTAATAGCATTGTTCTCTCTCTTTTTTTTCTGCCCTTTTTTCTATACTGTGTGATATTCCTGCGCATCGGTGTTCATTTGTATACCTGCATTTCATATATATCTGCATTACACAATACTGTCATTTAAACATCTAAATGACACCGATTAGAACTTTAATGTTAACATTAAAACATGCCTTGACACAATTAGCACGTCTAGTCTCCGTCGACAGACATATTTCTTTCTGTGCGCGCACCTTTCCACTTTTTCAAAGCCTAAAGACTTGGTGCGGGAAGTCAAGGCCATGCAGGTGCAATCATAGATAGTTTCCATGTGATGTCATAGGCACTGATAAGACAGTTTAAGGCAGCCACCTTTAAAGGCAGAAGCTAATGCAAGCCGAAATCTGGAAATATGTGATTTATTAAACTCACCATTGTGTTTTTATTGTTAAGTCTATTTACTGAATTTTATATCAAATTTAAAAGCTTTTATGAAGTATTTTAAATATCAAAACTATATTTTGATGGTTTAAAATGTAAAACAAAATATAACCAAACAAGTTACACTGTTCATTTTGTTTAAGGATGAGCCAATAATTTTATTTATTTCTGTGAATTAATTATTTGTGCATATATCAATTTTAGAAAAAATACATTCTAAAAATATGAATTTCAAGAGCTTTCCAATGGTGTATAGCTTTTTGTATCTTTGGACCACAATTGAAGAAATTACAAGAAAATAAAAATTACGCATCTATACAATTCATCTGAAAACCCCTTAAAGTTGCCATCAAAGATGGCTGCCAAGATAGGGGATCTTTACTGAAATTCGACGAAGGAATGTATCAAAAGCGATCCAAATTTTGTCACTTTGAATCATTCGGCAAGTCGAAAAATTATCAAAATAACTGAAAAACGAAAAAAATCAAAATTAATATGACCTGTCATAAAAAAAGGGCAGAACTATTTGAACTTAATGGCAATTATAATACGGGTGTTAAAATTGTTTACCCAAGGACATAAAACAATTAAACTGCAAATTAATGATGCTCAATGAAAGAGACGCGTATAATCGTAGACTGGGGCAAAATATACCACGTTTAATTTTTCTATATTTCATAGTGTAAATTGTATTGGAATAGAAGATTCTAGGGACTTAAGTAATCAATTCATGACTTCATTATGCAATAAATTATCTAAATACTTTCTTTCTATAAATACTATGGCATGTACTATCAATCAGTCTATAAAAATGTATTATTTAACTGTTTTAATAATAAGCTAAATGATATATTTTTCTCGTAATCGTGTTAATTTACAAGATTCGTGTATGTATGGACAGATATACTGAGACTTTAGCCTTGTCATAATAATAGGATGGGCTTCTAGTTGGAGAGAAAGAAAGCTTAGAGGAAGATGACCGTGAAACGTTTCTATAAACTTCTTGTGTAGATAGTGTACATGTATATTGGAAACTATGATTAATCAAAATAATTCTCTCCTAAAAGTAAAAACATATAAGCAAGTGCTAAATTGCATTACTTATATAACTGGGTACTGTAATTACAAATATATTTACATAGTTATACGTCAAATAACAAGGATCATATGAAATCACAGTAAAATTACGGACATGTTGTTTGTTTGCTTTTTTTTCAATAAATCGCAGCGACACAGTTATAGGGACGTTCAGCTATTATTTTGTGTGAGAAAGACCCTAGAGCTAGTCTAAATAGAAGTCGCCCTACATTTGTAGCCAATCAGAAGCTATGATATATCAAATTCCTCAGCGATTTATTTCGGCAGAATTCCCTTCTATTTTCATTTTTACATTGTACTTAATAGATCGATCATCTATTTTACTAAATGGTTGTATTTTCAACTGCGCATTTGCAATAAACCACGCATTCTGGCTGGACTCCTCCCCTTGTGACGACAAGTTTGAACCGTCAAGGCGATTGACAGTTTGATTGACAGTTTTATGGGGCGGATTACGTGTCATTTTGGTAGAACAGATAGAAGTTAGGCGGGGACTTCTAACTCGGATAGAATTTACTAAGACGTTTCCATAGGAAATAGATGCCTGCACTCGCTGCGCGATATTTTCTATAGAAACTTCTAAATAGACTCTATACTATACTTAGAACTACCGGCGCATCACAAATTTGATTGAGAGATATACTGGTATTTGAATGACATTATAAAATATTTTTACATTATTTTAACACTTTGTTTCTATATGAGCTGTGTTTTGAAATTGCTACATAGTAAATATACTATTCTGACAAAATGAACAACGGATTTAAACTTTAATGGCAATATATATTATCGTTTAGTTTTAGTTGAAAGTAAATTTAATGTTTTAGTAGAAAAAAATAAATAATCAACAAAAGGGATGGAATTATTTCAAGTCTTTTATTTATTTATTTTTCTTCATACCTGCTTTTATTAATATTTTCATATACGTATTATGTATTAATAGTCATTTAATTAATACACAAATAAAGTTTAAAGGTCTGCGTTCTTTTTAATAATAAATGGGGCTTTTCATTATCAAAAGAAACAACATTGCTGGAATTTGCCGGCATTTTGCCGATACTGTGCAAAGACATTTCTATCATTATAGCACAGGGGCACGTATGAGGTGCCCGGGCCTGAACCCGGCCGGTCCATTATACTGACACCGACGAGTGAGGCGTAATGCTGTCCCCTTTGCCCTGAGCGTTAGGAGGGAAGTCACTTCTACCAACTTTAAAGTCTTTAGTTTGACCAGGCCAGAGAAAGAACATTAGTCAGGTCTCTATAGAAAGGGTCTATACATACGATTTTTCCACATCCCTTCTAAGAAGTAAGAATATTGGTAACAGGTTACGATAAGAATGTTTGATAATTTATTCGTTTATTGCATATGGGACTTTTTATGTCTTTTATGCTCTAGTGTCTGTATGGAATATCCTACTGAATATGAGTATGATTTTTTAACAAATCTTTGTAAGCTGAAACAGTCAAAGTTATTTTAGGATATTGTATGTACTAGTCATTATATATGATAAGGGACCATAATTGGACATTTAAGACATTCTCGTTGATTCTTTTGATTTGAACTCTTTATCGAAAATCATTTATTATTTATCGAAAAAAAATTTGAATTAAGGATATTCTGAACAAATGTATCAGTTGGAAGTATCGGACTTGGCTTCGTAGAGACTAAAAGACTTGTAGATACGCCTGCATATTATTCGATTTATCTATTGAGTCGTTTGAGTCGATTCCCGTGAATAGAGGCTTGATTGGCTGCACAATGTGTTAGACTGGGAATAGGGACTTGGGCTTGTTTTTCAATTGTGCCTCTTGAGGAAACGATGTTTGCTATTCATAGAATTGTTATATACCATAAATTAATTAATGATTGATTTATCTCTATTATATTTTTTGGAATTCGTTGATTTTATACTGCAATCTGTTAATCTTCCAAAATGAATCAATGTGTGCTTAATGCTATTGACCACGTGTTGCCTGTCCGAGAGTAAAACTCAATGCAGGCAATGAGGTATCTGTTAATGGTGGTACTCGACAATTCGAGACAGAAATAAATTCGAAGAAAATGCAAACAACATTGTTTACATGAACGGTACTACTGATTGTTGAGAAAGAGGGATGGGGATTTAGCCGGCATTTTTGCCGATACTGTGCAGCGACATTTCTATCATTTTAGCACAGGGGCACTTATGAGGTGCCCAGGGACTGAACCCGGCCGGTCCATTATAATGACACCGACGAGTCATGCGTAATGCTGTCCACTTAACCCCGAGCGTAAGGAGGGAAGACACTACTACCAACCTTAAAGTCTTTGGTATGACATGCCAGGGTTCGAACCCGCGACCTCCCGATCCGCAAGCTGACGCTCTACGACCTGTGCTATATTTCGGCCCAGGCTGCTTTTTGATACTCTTGATTATTTATACAGTTTCTTTGTAAAACCACTCACGCGTTTTCTGTGAGGTGAATTCTATCTATGCTTTCGCACCATAGTTAGCTTATTCTAGGATCATTTATTTTAGGATTGCGACTATATTTAGATTTTTAAAATAATTGGGCGTTTTAGCCGAAACAACAATTGAAGCTGTAATACATATCATATTACCTAAAAGCAAGACAAAACCAACCCTACGGTCATGTGTCGTTACTATTTACCCAGAAACCGGTTTGTTACCATATAAAAAAGTGTGTTTGATAAAGTGAACTTCTTGGGGGTAAAATATTTATAGTACATACAAACATACAGACACATGTAGTATATACATGCAGAATATTTAAAGCCTGTACCAAATTAATTTTCAGCCAGTATTGACTTGCAGTGGTCTTGACATGACTGGAAAATATAGTACACTCATGTGGTTTTATATTTAAAAAACATGTCGTTTGATGTATTATTCGTACAATGAACTTAAACGCAAAAAGCAAATGGTTTTTAGCTCTAAACAATCAGTGTAAACAGATACATCAATATTCAAGTTTATTTTTTTCACTTGTAAAACACATGTCTTGTTTCCGTGTCGAGACTGGTTATTCTATCTAGGATAAATAAAACGGAAGAGATCTCTACAAACGTAAAAATCCCAAACGCTTAGCAATTGTAAGAGTCGCGCCAACAAGACTGCAGAATTTACACAATTGTTCCGTGTCTACTTTAAAGCTTTCCGAACAAACAAATTCAGCTGATAAAGTAAACATGATGCAGAACTCTATATTCGTGAAATTTTAATGTGTTTTTGGAATCTTAAGGGGACAGAACATTGCCAAGAAACTCAGTGGGAGTCCCGTTAAGTAACAAAAGAACCAGTCCTCAGACAAAACAATGGTTGCTTGTATTACTTTTAAACGGATGATTGTATTTATCACAACGTTACAAAGCTTAAGATTGATCTTAAGATTAATTTTACGTTTTGATCAACATAAGCCTGTATTTAAGACACGCATTTCTTCAGTACCAAATATTTCCTTTCGACTGAGTCCAAATATTAGGTAGAGTTTCTCAATGCTACAGTAAAAGGTTACTATAAAAACGGAAACGGAAATGGAACGTATAATATATTTTGTCGTCTGTTGTTTGCTGATAGGTATGATGGACAGCAAGTTTACGACATGCGAGAGGCATTAGATATTAAACATCTCAGCGACTAATCTTGGTATATTTGTCAACAACTAAAGGACGACCAAAACGATTTGCAATCAAGTTCGACCACCCGACAAAGCTTTTTCACGCGCCAGTCAAAAGTAAAAGTTACGAAAAGCTTAGACGAGACATTACAAACAAGAAATATAATTTAAAAGAAGATATGCGGCATTAGTAAGCCATTAATGAGCACCCTTTATTGACTTTTATTTTAGAAAATACGCTGATAAGAACAAGGACACTTTACGGACTTACAATTTTGACACCAGTATTTCGCTCCGTTTATCGCTCTTAATTAAAGCCTCTCATTTAAGGCACTTACAGAATCAATTTAAGTTTTATGCTTTAATACAACAATACTACAGTGAGTTTTTTTTTGATTGCTTATGACTTTAATAAAAAAAACTTTATACAAAAATGTTACGCCCCGGTGACGTTTAAATGAACTTACAAATATTGTTGGTGGGAAGATTAAGAAAAACAAACAAAGAAACATTTAATGGTTCAATTAAATTAAACATCTTTAAAATAAGTTGCAAAGAAAGCAGATAAACCAATAAATAATAAAGTTATGTCTCTCTCGGGTACGAAATCAGGCGAGACCGATTGTCGACAAAATGGCGTGTATAAATTGGCTAATCTTTGGCCGATCTTCGTTACTAATCCATTAGACTTTACAATAATATCTCATACACATTGAATTTAAAGCGTTTTGTGCAGTGGTCATAATGTGAGTCGATATAAAGTGATACTGACTCGAGAATGTTTGCATACTAACTAACATGTTCTTTTTACGCGCACTGTTGCTACAATATCTTGGTGACTGGTAAAAGAAATTGACAGTTTGACAGTGTGTCGGATGAGGAGTTGGATGGCTCGTTGCACATACACGCGCGCGCGCGCGCACACACACACACACACACACACACACACACACACACACACACACACACACACACACACACACACACACCTACACACACACACACACACACACACACACACACACACACACACCTACACACACACACACACACACACACACACACACACACACACACACACACAAGTGACTGCGTTATTTCATACGGTATGTGGTATAACAAGTAAAACCTTATGTTTGGATCATTATATAGTTTTGAGGGCCAGGCAAATGTGATTTTGACCTTAGACTGCGTTCTCCGTCAATATCACTTAAAATGAGGTCCTGAAAGTCATATATATATTTACTTTAACACTAGTCACCATCTGTATAATATCCTAATAAAGTTTGTTTAATGTCATTCCGGACCAGTAAGCCGTATGATTGTTTGAGAAATTTAAGCTTTTGTATAAAGACGACAAACAACTTACGATGTTTTCACATAACTTGCCACGGGCCAATGAAGCGAAACCTAACAAAATTGAAGTTTGTAGGAAATTGTAAGAAAATCATATTCAAATGGTGTATGCATTATTGAAAGGATCAAGTAACTTTCATTTTTGCTTTATATCCTACATATAAGCGTCCGTTCACACATAATGGCTTGCTAAATGAAGAAAGTCGAAATTTGATATAAAGAGATGGTAGAAAGATAAAGTTATAAACTTGTTATCATTAAACTGCATATATCTTAATAGACTTAAATTAATGTAAATTAAGTAAAAGCACGTTTAAAATGACACCCAGAGATAAATTTAAAAACAATCTCAAGTTACACCTTTACCCAGCATTTTGGAATTTTATTCGTCCAGAAATTGTTGTTGTTGTTTTTCACATATAAATATTACCGGCATGTGTCAATAATACATATTGTATGTATTATTTAACGACTTCTTTTGATGTTTCATTTTAGAAATGAGAGATACATGTTAAACTGAGCTGTTGATTATTTTCCCGTATTACACATAGAATCTTACTTGGGTCTTTGGAATTTGCTATGTTTAACTTGAAGTTTTTAAAAAATCCTATAGTAAAACCATTTAATTTCTTTCCCAACATGTCTTAAATGTCCAATTATGGCCAAATCCGGGGTATAGCGTTTAAAAAAGGGGGAGAAATTTCTCAATTTTGTAAAGATAACACACTCTGTAATTAAACAAAAATATTGCGTAAAAGTATAGAAACAGTATGAGTTTATTTAATCAAAGTACGAAAGATGTATGCAAACATTTATGCAGCTCGTAATTAGCCATCGTGCATTTTCTTAAATATTCTCTGAAAGATTAGCACACTTAAGGGTCTCAATAATTTGTTTGGGCTCTTACCAATAAGAAAACAGGACAAAGTTCTATGAGTATTGCAAGACATATTAATATTTAAGAAATTGCACAGAACAAGGTATTCATATGACAGTCAAACATTAAAGTTTCGACAAATTCGCGATGAGATATAATATTACATAGAGGAGCCTCAACAGTTACCGCACTGGCACGGTCAGTCGGCAAAAGGGCTAACCGGACTGCCTTAAGGTTTGTTTTTATATGCAAATAATGAAATGAACACAGTTCTATTTAAAACAAAATATCCAGGCGATTACGTATTCTTAAATCTAATTCATTATTATAATAATCTCGTTATTATAAGATAGTAGAGACGCAAATCGGATAATGTATTTGGGTAAAATTGTTACTTCTATTATATGATGAGTATATACAATATACTAATACACAACCATCTCTGGGAGTTTCAGTTCATCTCAATGAGCAGCCGCCTCACCTCCGGCTAAGCTAAAAACGCCTGAAAAAGAGGGTCTTCCCAATGAGGACAAATATCTCTGAGACAGCCTAGTAATCTCAAAGAGGTTTGGTCGCTGAAATATCACTTCGCCGGTTTATTGGGAAAATGTCCTTTGAGAAATGCCCGGATCATACGACAATCACACACGCTTAGCATTTAGACACACACCCCGCGCTTACTATATGCAGCTATGCCATCGTCCGTAGTGATTCCAGTACCCATGAAATCCCGCAAGGACGAGGCAGCGAGAATCTCGTATATTCCCAACAATGAGAAGCGCAACGCAGTTCAGAAGCTACAGCGCACCGTGGACACCGGAAACTGTGTGTGCAGGACCACAGGGAGATTTGTCTGATGCCGTACAGAAAGCATGTAGGCAGACCGCAGATAAGCTAGCCCAACGTGCTGGAGAGGAAACCAGTACAATTCCAGATCATATATTCCGAGCTCTGCGAGTTCTGAGGACCTCTGACGGCGCGTAACTTTTTTGTCTGTCACAAAAGGAGACAAGGAGATAATCGTCGCTAATAACGACTGCTTCTTCTCAAAAAACGGACAATGTGGGCATTGCCTTTGTATTCATCTCACCAAATTGCCATCCAGGTTTAGCCCACAAAGGCTTTTCAGAGATGTTATAGAAACCTGTCTCTACCATAAATGTCCCAGATCAGGCGACCAAGGAGGGCATCAGGTATAGGACACAGGCTGCAGCCTAGGCCAGTGAGATGCTAGGCATGGTCAACCGGCTGATGTATGCAGAACAGGTGGATTTTTTCTTATCGAAGGCTCTGTATTCACTCCAAAAATGTGTACTATGGATTTACTAATTGATTTCAATAAATGGTGTATATCTGATACAACCAACAAAAATACCTATACATCAAATTATAATAGAGAAGCAAACTAGCCACTGGCTGCGCCTAAACCCGACTGAGCTCTGCAGCAAACGCTGCATCAATGCGTATTGCAGAGTCCATCAGGAAGGTTCCTGGTACTTGTCAGTGTTTTGGATGTGGAATTGACGTTCATAATAAATTCCTCTGTAGGCCCTGCGGATACAACACATAGCAAAGTTGCGCTTGGAAAGCCTAGTAAATAGAGGTTGCTCGACTCTCTGCCACTGAAAGAAGAATGCTTGGAGTTCATATATCCACTGCCGGATTTTTGACGTGCGCGCTGCCCCGAACGTGTATGTACTGCGCCAGCAGGTCCTTGTCAATGAGACCATTCATAGAAACTTTTTAGAACAGTGCAGTCAGCACATATATCTATTGAAATATGTCTAATGCGGACAAAGCAAGATCATTGGAAGATGAATACAGTGCGACGGGCGTTGGCCCGTTTAGCCTAGATCGAAGATAGCACTTTAAGCGTTAAGCGATGAACTAGACCGTCTGAGACGGTCTGCCTCAGCCTCTGTGGCTTCTAAGTGCTAGATTATCTAGACCACATAGACAGCAAGAGAAAGGAATCGGAAGGCTATCAGGATGAGTCTGATACTTATCCTCCTGCACACAAGATCTCCGTCTCTTCGTCCAACCAAACGCGCTAAGTATGCGATGATGATGTTAATACGCTGGCATATGGCCACAAAACATATTGTCTGTTAGTGTCTCTGGAGAACCCCAACTGGCGGCAGGTAGGTGTGGCACAACGAGCAGTTCTTTCCATACGACGACCCCCTGTTGGCTACCGAGCAAGCAGTAAAACACAAGCTCGCCGGTTTTTGTCGCAGATCGGATGATCTGGTACACATGTAAAGACCTAACGGAATCAGATGCACGGTATCGCCCGCTCTCCTATTCGTCTGGTTGGTATACGTATCGAACACTGGCCACCGAAGGGACTTTTAGCTCTGTCACCTCTTTCAAATTAACGGGGTGGTCGGTAGTAGCAGAGGACAGTTTTCATCTTATTGCGTCACTAGGCTTCTTAACGGTCAGTCTGGTCAATTCACCATTTAATCCAGCCACGACCCCGAGAACGTGCACCCTCAAGCCGACTCTCCTGGGCGAACTGGTGGTTCAATAACCGCTCAGCTAATGTTCGATTGAACCTCTCTACAATGGCATTATCTCTGAGTATGTCAACGCGACCCGCCTTCCATCGGTCTTGTTTTTCGCAAGCAGGCATTTGAGAAGCCGCACCCCTAAATTCACGCACAGGATCTACCTGTAGACGTTAAGGGTGTCTTAGTGACCCTCGTTGATAGATTCGCTGTAGAGCCCAAGCACCCTCTCCCGCTGTTTTGTCACTAAGGGTTCAGCGACATTGAACCGACTCGCAACATCAACCACGATTATGTCTGTTTATAATGTTTTTATGAACTACCTTGTCGTCTGGTAGAAACAGGATGTCTTCCTGGTGTACGTCATGCATAGTTTATTGCGGGGTGGGATATATATATATATATATATATATATATATATATATATATATATATATATATATATATATATATATATATATATATATATATATATATATATATATATATATATATATATATATATGTATATATATATATATGCTATAAAGCTTTTTCTCTTCAGAAATGATTTTGACACACCTTCTGAAACTTTAGCAGACCATCAGTTCATCTTTATAGCCACAAGACCAAGCCCCACTCCAAATGCTCATGGGTCTGTACTATATACGTGATAAGATGGAAATCCAGTAATATAATTTGTATAACATTAAAAAATGACGTGTCAGAAAGAAGACCTGGGCAGTCTACGTGCACTTCAGCATTCTCAGTAGGTATAACTTAGGGATTTCCTTTGCCTTAATTATTAACATGTCATTGGCAGATACATCCTGGGTCTATAATTATATTACCTTTGGATCTTGTTATCTATAATCGCTTTACAATACTATATTTTGTTTCGTTGGTTTGATATGTTAACATAAGATTATTTCCCTGTTTTAAAATTTCTTTTTGATAAGACGTCACTGCATTTTATGGAATGACGTCAGAAAATAGTTCGTGTTATATTATTTTGTATGTGCCTGTGTCTAGAGGAAGTTTAATTTCAGTAGTACTTAAGGTTATTGTGTCATAGTACTTGTTCATATTGCCTTTTCAGCCCAATTCCCTGACAGCAAAATCAAATAAAAACCATGTTATCATGTCTCCCTTTTTCGTTGCTGTCAAATGATAACGTTTGATCACATGCCAAAGTGTCGGGTTCTATATCAGCTGTCGCTCGTCTAATGCTGACAAAACATGTTGGTAACAGAAAAGAATTGGCCTTATCTCAGGTAAGGAACGACTGGCCCTGTTAGTCAATCACATAGTTGATTTCCCCACGTGTTTGCTAGGGCCAGTCCAAGATTAGGATTGGACATATTTGACGATTGTAATGATGTGGTTGATATTTCGTTATACATTAATAGTGTTTCAAAACAAAGTCATCACCGATTAAACACTTTACGTGGATTCGTGCTATCGCGTTGTTTATGTTGTTTTGGCAATTCTATTTTAAGTTAAAGAGAATTATGAGCTATAGTGAGAAGACTGGGGAATAATATAGTGAAAATGTCTAGTTCTTGTATTGGCTTTGTAATCATTCTTTATACTTATAGCGTATTTTTAAACACTGGCACCAATGAAAAAGTCCGCTTTTTTCTTGTTAGCATTAAAGATGTCTTTAATATTATCAATTCAGTAAAGATAGATCAAATATATTTCCTTTTTACAAAAAAACATAGAGGCGACATAACAACTTTCTCTTCCTCAGACGTGTTGTAGCTATAGCAACGGGTGATAGCTTACACAAACATTGGTCAAAATGGCGGCGTTTGCATTCAACCGTATGCAAGTTATGTGTATTTTGCGACTGGTATCTCAGCTGCTTAAACGCATCTAATCACATGCATTTATATATAAAACGGAAGGGCGATATTTTAATAGTATTGCAGATGGTATTTATTAAAAAATCTGGTTCTTCCGCGAAATGAAACTTCGTGATGCTTATTCTAAAGAATGTCACAGATTTTCTACAAATTGGATGAAGAAGGTTGAACAATTACCAATACGTGTATATTTTAAATCAAATTATTTCACAATTTTTACCATTTTATTTAAAATATGATATCTTAAATGTATTATTTTCAATTAAATTCGTCACATTCCAACACATATTGAGACAATTAGTGCATATCTGTTTGTCACTGAGATGGGGTCAGAAAACTGTCAATTGATATTTTTCACCGCCATGAAAGAAGTCCTTGTGAAATATTTTAACCGTGTGTAGGATATTAACACTTGTCAAGTAATTGTTATTTCGCTTGAACGAATTTGCAAAGAAAAGTGCGATATATCTAAAGTTACTGCATTGATATTATTAAATACATCTAAAATGCTCATTTGTTATTAATAACAATGCTCAGCAAAACGCCAAAAGTATTGCGGTTGAAAACAAAGCTAATAAAAGAAATGCACACTTTTTTCATACAATTCACCAATTTTCACTTTATAGCACATTACTATATAATTTACAAAAGAAATTGCCACATTGCATGATGTCATGAATCCACATTTTATTAATACATTAGATAAATCTAAAAAACAAAACTAGTTATATAATAAGATAAGAAAATCTCAGATAATATGTATATTGTTAGTGTAAAAGTGGAAGTGGGGGGTGGGTCAGTTTCGGGGGTAAAATCCACTTCCGGTTGCTCGCTTAGTTTTTGAGGGGCAAACGAACACTTCCTGTGTGCGCGCGTCGCTTGGGGCAAGAAAAGAACACTTCCGGTATGCGCCCGACGGTCAAAACCCCACTTAAGATACGCTTATGTCACTTTCGAAGGCAAAAAGAATCCCCAAACATTTTCATGTCAAATCTATACTTTAATAACTTAGTAAGAAAGTGTTATCGTGGGTATCGTGTGTTTGGACTCACTTGTGTGTGTGTGTGTGTTGTTTTGTTTTTTTCGCTCCGATGAACCGGGACGTTAGCGATCTTAATATAGGTAAATAAGAAAAGGTCCTATCAAAATTTTCACAGATATTTAAATTTTATCTACCTGCAGACCAAGGCAGACAAGGTAAATGTAAATGTGACAAAAAACACAGAGACGAGACATAACACACAAAAAGAAAAACCATCAGTTACCGCCTTGGAACGGTCAGTCGGCAAAATGGCCATCTCAGTGACAAACAGATATGCACTAATTGTCTCAATATGTGTTGGAATGTGACGAATTTAATTGAAAATAATACATTTAAGATATCATATTTTAATGTTTCGTTGCGTTAGATGCGGTTATATCTTTGTCAGGTGGGGTAATCTTTTGCATCATTTATGAACCTGGCATACACTTTCCTTTGTTTTCACGTACGTGCGTCTATTGAGGTTATAAGGTCTTTTAATGAAACCGAACTGTAATGGGCAGTATTCACTTTGGTATTTTTATGTATTTGTAATACGCTTGGTAGGAGACACTTATAACTGCAATATAAAAAGAATTGTCCAATTGTGTATTGTGGATTTTGTATGAATTAAAGGAACTTAAAGGATGATAACATATTATAAATGTAATGGTAACATGTTGTAAAAAGCAACAACTTGTTAGGCGTGGCTACAGGAGTGGGTCAAATGAATACAAACTGTCAGGTTGTTGTTTTCAAATTTAATTAAATACAGACTTAATGTAAACAAAAATGATTTAAAGCCCCACAAAGAAAAAACTTCGACACAAAACACAGAACAAAGTAAAAAAACAACATGTAAATTTATTATTTATTGTTTTATATATAATAAAATTAGGGGAATCAAAGGTCGTTAAGGACCTGGAGAAGATAAAAATGTGTGCATTCTATTTAATCATTATGATAACTCTAAGACTACAGTTATACTCCTTTTCAGCAATAAAGCAAGCCTTCACACCTTAAGCGAGTTTTACCTCCCAATACATTAGGCTTACGCTTTAAGGGTCTTCAATCTTTTCTGCTCAGTGTGTGCTGCGATAAGAAAAATATCTTAAAGTTTTAAGAGATAGAGATATTATATACTGGAAGCAAAAACATGTACACTGTTTTCGTGGTTTGGTGCCGTTTCTCTAGTATGGTGAGTAGGCGGGGTTTTAAGGCGTGTAGGCGGTGTTTTGATAGTTTTGGTGCATTTGACTGGGTGGCTGCCAACATGGCTGATATGTTGGGGGAAGCTGCTGGTGGTCGTATACCGGTGGACGAGGTCCAGATTGTTGAAGCTGGTGTTGGACCGTCATAACTGAAAGAAAACACGATGATCTGTCGTATGTTTGCCAGAATGTTGTAGTTGCCAATATCGATGCCTTTCATCTTTCAAATTATTTAAAACTAAATAAAAAGCCAATTTAAATAGGCAGTTCGTTTTGCTGAAATGCAAAACGTGGTGTTACGATTTCGGATAATATTTTATTATTCCTGTAAATAACTACTTAACATTTCCAATATTTTCTTCAATATGCCCATCTATACAATATTTTCTTTGGGGAATGTCTTTAAATATAACGCCTACCGGTTTAACGATAACACGGTTTACTTATTTTCTTAAATATGTTAAGATTTCTTGTTTGGTCTTATCATAATTATTATGTTTCAAGGTAAAGGAATTGAACAATTACTGCACGTATCGTATAAATTCCCACAGACAATATAGCAAAAAAATTAAATTATACTGAAGATATGGGATTTTTTCTAATTAGACTTTAACATTCGTTAGAACGTTTCAAGATAAAACATTTTAGAAAGTCACAAACACGCAAATGTAAACGAAAAAAATATTTTAATTTATATTTCATAGCATTTTTACCGAAGAAATAAATATTACAAAGATAACAGTTCTTTATTAGTTACACTGTTTATCATCTAAGCATTAAGAACTCCCGCATAAGCGTAAGAAACAATACATATTATTTCAGAAATGTATACATATATGACCCAACAGCAAACATTTTAAGATGTCCGATTACCTTTATATTAAGTCATATTACATTTTATAATAAGCGGTTCAGAAACATGTTCTTTCAACTTATATTAATCCCTCTCGACTGATAACTTCCTAGATAGAATCATTACTTAGAAGTATGCGGAAAATACTCATGCTCAACGACTGATCCATTGTTCTGCAATTAAAGTAGTTATGCGCATTTATACTCTAGGATGCATTTAATATTGTCACCAGAATTCCGTTGTACAAAAGGTCGATTGGCTCGGCAGTTTTTATACAAAACCGGAAACAAGAATGCAGTTCGTGTGTAAACACGTACGCGCTCCAATATACTGATACGAAATGCATAAATAACCTACAAAATGCATAGACTGATACGGAATGTTGTATCTAAGTGTAGAAATGCAGTGGGACAAAATTCTAATATTTACCTGCAACCGAGCTTGTAGGCGAATGTATTGGGTTGGTGGTGATGACCCTTCCTGGTTGCCTTTTCTTCCTGCATAGACAAATAACCACACCTACTACGCAAGTTGCAAAAAACACCGTTCCAATCACGATTCCATAGATTTCTAGTGAGGAAAGCTCTCTGCTGCATGGTAGAACAACGACAAATATTTAAAAGATATCAGATATTTGTGAGGCTTTAATTAAGAAACACAATTTAATACAAAAACAAATATCAGTCATGTTTTAATAGAAAAATGGGCATTCAATAACAACAAGGACCCCAAAGGTTAAAACATTTTTTGATACTAATTTTGATACTTTCAGAACGATACGTGCATTAAGTTGCAGCGAAATCTTGCCAATGTCGTAATATTACTCAGAGATGACAATGTAAAATTAAAGTATCAGCAAATACAATTTCAGCAGATTGTAACAGTTAATAAAACGAAAATAAAAATGATAGTTTATTTTCAATTATAATGCTACACAAGTTGCTGTTATTTTCTTTGAAGGAGAAATTTGCTTTATATAAGCCTTACTGTTAACTGTCATAGCGTACCAATGACGAATTTTATTTGCCACATGAACGGTTTCATGCATGTATAACAAGTAATCCTACTGACTGATTATGTGAAACTGGTCAATATTTCTGTACAATGCCAACACGATATATTGTTAATAATATGAAAGGACTGACTTACCAGCAGGTGTTGTAGTTACAGCAGTATTTGTCACCCTCGCAGTACGTTGACAACGAATCTCCACAGTATTCACCCCCAGCTACGAAGAACACTAAATAACATATATAAATATATAATATATCATGGTATAGTCTATGAGATTGGAGATCGTATAGTTGGTAAGAAGGTATTTTCCATGTTATAAAATATACATGGTAGAACTGTATGTACGACGTGTAAGTTATAAAATCTAGTTGTTTCGCAACAAAACATTTAGTGCATTGCTTCTAAAAAAATTAAACTGCAGCAAACAATTTACCGATCCGAATTTATGCGGATTTTATTATAGACGTTCTTGAAAGTTGTTACCGAAACGTTGTTATCGAAAAGCATAACATGTTAATGTCCAATATATATTTGGGAGTTGTCATTCCGCAACAGAAATAAGTTTATATGTTTTGAAAATAGGTAAAAGTTAACTTAGTTATCTTTGTTCAGTCTAGTCATTGTCATACCCTCACTGTTTATATAAACTGTTTATATACCTTTATATTGTACATGTATATTTGATTTATCGCATGCACACATTTGTTGTATTTATTTGCTCACAGACGATGAGCTGTAAAACTTAATGTAAGTCTTCATTATCAACAGATGATTGCCATAACGTATATGGCCCAATGAAAATAAGTGTAATCAATCCAAAACAGGTGGCAATCTTACATAGTCGTCACATTTCACCAATAGACCATGAAATACACAAAATTTTCACTTATGATATACTTTATATGAGATATCTTTATAAACCAAGTTTTAAATTGGCCTTAAGAAACCATAAATACTAATAAAGGAATTTTCTTTCCTTAGGAAATAGAAAATGTCTAAGAAACAATATTCTTTAACTTAAGAAAATTTGTACAGCAACGTATCTTTAAATTTGAAAAGGCACAGGACAAGGGTGGTCCCATTGCTATCAGTTACATATAAAAGTTAAAACAAAACTGTAACGAGGCATAACATAAAAAAGCAAACCCAAAAGCTACCGACTTGGAAAAATCAGGTGGCAAATTGCCCGACGATTCTTGATCATGGTTGTATGTACATAAGCATTTTAAAGTCTTGGTCAAGCAAACGTTTCAGGATGTTGGTCACCGTGAAGTTACAAGGTCATCAGCCACTCAAGTACTGTTGTCCTCGGCTTTTCATGAACTGTTTTTTTTAACTTATTAGCTCTTAACAATACTACGTTTTATTTTGTTGGTAGGTTGTTTTCTAAATTTCGTTGTTTTCTTTCGTATTTATTACATTTCACTTTTGACACTTTTGGAACATGGTGTCATGTTTTATTTGTTCCTATAATATCTTATACTAATCAGCGCATGGGCTGTTTTATTTCAAACTGATCTCTCGCTTGGGATTTTTGTTTTTACGTTGCCGAGGCTTTTATCTACTGTACATATGTTTATAGTTTATTTTGTTGCTAGTTGTTATGTATGTATATAAGTTCATTGTATCTGTTTTAACTCCCGATGCAGGTGCTTACTGTTAGCTGTTTCTCTTTGACGGGATATTTTTATTTACACTGTTTGTTTGATAGAAAAAACTTCAGGAAGTGCGAGGTTGGAGCGCTCTACAAACCAGGTTTAAGCACCCCAGTTGGTCCTTTTGCCGACTGACCGTTCCAAGGCGGTAACTGATGTTTTTTCTTTCTGTGTGTTATGTCTCGTCTCTGTGATTTTTGTCACATTTATATTTACCTTGTTTGCCTTTGTCTACAGGTAGATAAAATTTAAATATCTGTGAAAATTTTAATAGGACCTTTTCTTATTTACCTATTGTTGTTTTATTTTATTTAAAGATTTTCATCATTTTTTTTAAAAAAGAATAGATCTCTTGCCAACCAGTCCTTTTAAAAGGTGAAACAGCTACACAAAAAAGTCCGACACATATTATAAGTAACACTTATTGTGTTAGATGTGATAGAAATAGCAAAAGCAACTCTACCGAACTCACCCGTGTAATCGACGCAGTTGTATATATGTAACTGTTCATTCCCTTATATGTTTCTTCATATTTTTGTTAGTTTCTTTCATATTTCAGGTCACCTGAAATATCTGGTATGATCTTTGATAAAAATACCTTGTGTATCTTAGTAGACTGTCATTTCAATTTCAATTGGATGGTTCAATAATCATGCATCATGTGTATTTGCTTGAATTGTTTTTGATTGATTGTTATTTGATTAGTTTATTGTTAGTTTAGTTGTATGTTAATGTAATTAAACATTATTTGATTGTTGTTGTTTTTCTTTTGTTTAACATCACGTAGGAGACCATTTAACAATGGGTTATTTTTTTTTAATCAAATGAATGTTGATGTAATATAATTAAATACCGGGCATTTTAATGACTGATTAGTTAAAATAATAATAAGGCGTTTGTTGATGTTAAATCGTTCTGCTAGCCGAACATGAAACACTTAAATTTTCAACATGGATAATATAGAATGTTGATATTGTCGTAGATATTATTTTTTAATTTGTTGTATGGGTTACCGAAATGTTTCATTGTGACATTTCATGCCAACTATAGCTCAATGTCGTATCTTAGTTGCTTAATGGCATATATATAAGCCAAATCCCATTGGTAGTATGTTAATTAGTGATGACGTCTTTAGCATATACGCATGCGCATTCACGCACGGCCGCTCGGTCACGATTTACATGGTGCCCGCTTAATAAACCATGCATGTCTAATGCGACTGAACGTCTTGAGTGGTAGTAATAAATAAAATGTGAAATCATCTAATGAGACATGGAGTAAAATTCACATTATGCTACAAAGTATATCTTTCGATGACGGTAAACACCGTTTTCAAAAAAACAAAACTCTTCGACTTAGAAATTTCCAAAACACAGGCGAAGATAACATTTTCATCCATGTATTTGTGACAATGCGGCTCCAAACTCAAGGACGTTAATTATAACAAAAGCAAACTTTTCTTCGTATGCATATACAGGTGTCACAAAATTAAGGTTGTTCATGATGTTACAAGGAAGCTGCTAAACAATTTTAAAGAAAGATGTTCCATATCAATTATATCTTGTTTATATTTTCTTTGATGTTATTTCTAGCATAATGTGTCAGATATCACATTTAAAAGGTGATTCCTTCAAAAGGATGAAATATAGATGCACACATAAAAACGAAACGTTTTACCTATCCTTTTAATGTAAATTATTTTCAAAATAATTATTTTTAACTTTTTAGAAAGTCGGCATTTAGAAATTAAACCTACACATCTTCCGCCCTATTTGTACTTTGGTGTCTATCTGGAACTCAACAGATTGTATGCACTATGAGTTCACTATTTGTACACAATGAATTAGTTTCAGTGTGGAAACTGAAGGACGTATATTTCTTTAAACATCCACTTTGCTATCTTTTTATCTGTGTAGTTACTGTTTCAGTTTTATCTACACCTGTTTTAGGCGAATAAACGTCTATTTCTTTCAAATTTATGCCATATTCTCTTTGCTTTCAGGATTTTGCCATTTACAAATGTTTTGAAAAAAATGTAGGGCAAATAAAAACACGCTGATAATATTTTACATACTGTTCAAAACATATGATAAAGGCTTAGGTTACGTTTTCCGCATATGATTCATATAATTTCTAAATTGACAAACTTAACTGTTAATGCTGTAAGTCAAAATATTTTTCTTTACAATCAAAAAAATAAAAAGCATACACAAGCCTCTACCTGAATCCTTGTACATCCACGTATAGCCACAACCACAAGGATGTAGCACACTATGTACAGATGGATTTAATATCCCGAAATAACCAAATCCCTTTAATGTAATGTGAAGACTTCTTCAGCATTGATACGTTTACAATATATGTCTATCAAGTTCTTATCCAGTGTTCATGATGAATAAACGAACACATTATATTACATTTTCTAAATATTATATTAGCTTAGACATTACAATAACTTCTAATATTTTGTTAAGTCGGTCATGAATTATCTGTCTTCAAATCTTTCAATCTTTTAAAGTTCATAATAATATCTGATTGAATATATTGTACTTACCATGCACAACAATTAGGAATATCGACAACCCTAAATATCCAGCCATTTTATTTGGAGAAAGGCGTTGTTACTTGTTGTGGTTTATCCCTCAAACTATCTCCCAGCTATTATACTCGTCTACAAGGAAGTAATAGTTCGTTCAAAAGGTAATGCCCCTGTCCTTAATTGTCATTTAATTTTAAATCAGCACGACTCACCGCACATTTGAGAGGGTGGTGTAGAAGGTGTCACAATATGTTTAATGTTGTTGCACTTTGTTAAAAAAACATATGCAAAGCGGGCGGTATGTGTGTGGTTTTGTTTTTGCATTGTATTCAATGTAAATATACTAAACGTACATCGCGTGTTGTTGTGTTTTCTTTGTTTGTGTTGTTTGTATTTAGTTAGTTTGTGTTTTGTTGTGTTTTTTTTTCATTTTCCTTACTATACCTATACAAACCGCGGGATGTGTGTGCTGCGGTTGGGTATAGGACTGAGCGGGCCCAAGGAACCCTTCACTTTGGACACGATACTTTAGGATGGTATCACAAACGGATTTTCAGCAAATAGCTAGAAAATCTAAACAAAGATGATAAAGAATAATGTGAAGGAAATTTAACAATTCATGAAAGTGAAAGTATCGTAAAAATACATGCAAAACAACAAAAGTCTAAAATCAGACAGTCTGACTGTAGAAGTTTACAGAATATCTTAGAACGATATAAAACAATACTTAAACACTTCGCTAAACTATTTGTATGAAAATCGGCATTTAACTGTGTTACAGAAATAAGGAATCATAGTATAAATTCAAACATCTGTTAAAGATTTAACACATTTTATCAAAATGGAGACAGAAAACACATCTTAATATAGACCATACAATTGCTGCAATAGCCATAGCAAATAGTAATGAAAAGATACTCCCAGCTCGAAAAGACATTGAACAATCAGGATATTTTAAAAGTTACCAGATACTTAGGAGAAAAATACCAATTTTAGATGCTACTGAATATCTAGAAAAAAAGAAAGCAACAGGATAATTATTTTCCTAAACTTCGACAAAGAATTTGTCAGAATTGGTCAGGCATTTATATGAGGATGTTTAAAACTCTCGATTTTGGTAAAAACAATTCAAACAGCGGGTATCTATATTTAACAATTATTTTAAGTATTGTTATCAATGATTATTGCACTACATAATCCTTTAAAACAGAACAAGATACAAGACATGCTTTTGTCTTCTTTCCTTTTTTATTTTGTGAATACTAACGAATAATATACATCCAAAGGCAAAATATTATGGCATAACAGCGATGCAAAAATTAAACAGATTTTTTTTGTCGATGACATTTCCTTTTTAACAGTGGTAAACAAACTTCTTTTGAACTTCTTATCAATATTCTTGCAAAATTCTCTGGTTGAAATATAACTTTAAGCAAATCAGTTGTCTTTCTCATTGGATCATTGAAAATTCAGATTTGGCAATATTTGGCAAAGATATTCCGTTCCTACTGACCTCAGAAAAAAAACAGCATTGGAAATGAAATAATAATGTAAACATGGCAGAGATAATTAAACAGCTTCTGTCTGTGCATATCTAACATCAAGCAATAATATTGACGGTTACAACTATTTTCCTGGCGAGGTTAAGTCGCAAGTGGAACACATATGAGATTGTTATAGTAACCGAATCATTGACTATACAGGTACGCTAAATGCGGCGCAAGGTGATTCAAAACAATGACAATCAGACAGCTAATAGCTTAACAAAATCCGAAGAATAAGAATATCGCGTCTTTTGGAAACTTCCGCGGTAAGTCTTCTGGCATTTTTAGCCAACTTATAGTTAATAACACATCTTACAATGATAAGGATGTAATGAATGATTTTAGAACGTTGAAAATAAGGCATCCAGTGAAATCATATTACCGATTACTTTTGTAAAGTCTCTTTAACTATGGAATAGCGTCGGAGTAGACAATGTCCTTAATAAGCCTGTTAAGCATAGGGGAGAAACTGTCATACACATGTTGACTATTCTTTTCAATTCAGTAATTCATTATGAATTTGAGAAACCCATCAGCAAGTGCGAGGTTAGAGTTCTGAAAAAAACCGTTTTAAGCACCCCAATCGGTCCATATTGCCGACTGACCGTTCCAAGGCGGTAACTGTCGGGTTTGCTCTTGTTGTTAAATGACTCATCACAGATTTGTTCTGACTTTTACATTTGGCGTGCATGTAGATACCTTGGTCCTGTGTCTTTTCAATTTTTGTATATGTTACAGTGCTCAAAGGACTTTGTCTTATATATTCTTATTAAGCAAAGGGGTGAACCTATCATACACTTGTTGACTTTTCTATTCAATTCAATAATCCATTATGAGCAAACGGCACCACAGTAGAACATCAGCTTCTTCACTCCCCTTTACAGGGGAAAAGCAAACTAAATGTTGTCCCAAGCACCTAAAGGCCAATCTCTCTAATGCCATGAATATGCAAAATCTTTGAAAAAAACTTGTGCTTATATGAAACATATATAGTCTCCCATGAAATAACAGAAAGGATAACTAGGTTAAGGGGGTGTATACGTCGTAATGTATGATGGCGTATGGCACTTACCCTCATCTTTAAACTTGGAACTTTCGACTTGTAAGGAAAAGCTTACAGAATGCCCATATTGGTACGAAGCTCTTAGTTTTATGGTGAGAGTAACGGTGACGTGTCCAACCCGATCCTCCCAAGAAAATCTTTTCATAAAAGACGTGAGAGTACTAAACATCCTCTTTGGCAACCAGCTATATGTCGATTTTGAAAATAGTAACCGTGGATGCAATGATCTGTTAGCAAATGCAGGCAATCCCGCGTAAGCAGATTTTTTTGCACATATCGCGTTATCAAAAACCGACAGAAATAAACACCAGTGAAAACTATGCGTTATTTAAAAGTAAGGAATGCAACTTTTATTAGATCAGTAAACCTTTTTAAACATATGGCCGGTTAATCGATTAATCGAAAAAAATATTAAATCTGTATTTCGACACTGAGATTAGTACACCTCCAGTTATCTATATGGGTTTTATTTGCATTTCCAATTTAGTTTTACTTACTTCAAAAGCTACCATATTAGTGCCTTGTACAATTAACAGAAATAGAGTTAGTAAACAAAAAAACAACAACATAGTACCAATGTCAACTGTTAAAGCTACAAAAAAGAGATATTAAACAAGCTTAAATAAAATCCCATGAATAACAAAACAATATATTGGAATTAGTGACATCCCATGACTTTATTTACCACTTTAAACGAAGTTGTGCTGCGCCTTCAGGGGACATTCCTGAAGAAATCTGATTACCAAAATTTGAATTAATTTTGAAAGTAATTTTACTGACAAATACGTGATATATGGCGTCTGGAGGATCGCCGATACTTGATGCAGGTGCTTACTGTTAGTTGTTTCACTTTGACGGGATATTTTTATTTACACTGTTTGATAGAAAAACCTTCAAGAAGTGCGAGGTTGGAGCGCTCCACAAACCAGGTTTAAGCACCCCAGTCGGTCCTTTTGCCGACTGACCGTTCCAAGGCGGTACTTATGTCTTTTCCTTGTGTGTGTTATGTCTCTTCTCTGTTTTTGTCACATTTCAATTTACCTTGTTTGCCTTTGTCTACAGGTAGATAAAAATTAAATATTTGTGGAAATTTTGATATAACCTTTTCTTATTTACCTTTTGACAACTTCATACAATCTCTTTCAAAGATGAACCTAGATACTGATTTATAGACTGACGTCATTCCTATAACAGTTATAACAGTCCATAAAATCATCTCAATATGCTTTGTTTTATCTTCTTCTTACATCTGGTATGTCAAAACATAAATAAAAGTAATTAATGTTTGATACTTTTGTGAAGCCGTTCGTAATCACGTTGTTAAATACTGTGAAACGTGTATAAAAATTCAGGAATTAACATTTTTTGGTCTATTTAAAATTCTTCATAAGTCCTAAACAAGTTTCGAACTTTAACTTTCATTGCTCTGCAATTAATACTTACGTTTTTTCTAAGCTGTATTCTTCTTGCACAGAGATTGCACAGTAAGTATAACATCGGGATTGTGTGTACCTTTATGATATAATATGCCAACTGCAGATAAATCCTCGGCTTTGTATGATATGTTATTTTAAAACTTATTACCTATTAACTCTTTACAATACTACATTTTAATTTGTTGGTTTTGGTTGTTTTCTAAAATTCGATGATTTCTTTCGTTATTTTTAAATTTCACTTTTGACACTTTTGGCATATGACGACATGGTATTGTACAACGTCATTAAATTGTTATTTTTATATATCAGCGCTTGGGCTATTTTATTTCAAACTAATCTTTCATTTTGAATGTTTAGGTTGCCGAGGCTTTTATCTACGGTACATACGGTACATATGTTAATAGTTTATCTTATTACCAGATATTTTGTATGCATATAAGTTCATTATATCTGTTTTAACTCCCAATGCAGGTGCTTACTGTTAGTTGTTTCACTTTGGAGGGATATTTTTCACAATGTTTGTTTAATAAAAGAAAACTTAACGAAGTGCGAGGTTAGAGCGCTCTACAAACCAGGTTTAAGCACCCCAATCGGTCCTATTGCCGACTGACCGTTCCAAGGTGGTAACTGATGGTTTTCTTTTTTGTTTGTTATGTCTAGTCTCTGTGTTTTTGTCACATTTACATTTACCCTGTTTGCCTTTGTCTAGAGGTAGGTTAAATTTAAATATCTGTGGAAATTTTCTCATTTACCTATTCTTTATATTTGCTTTTTAATTAACTAAAAATATAACATTCTACTGTTATCGAGGTATAAATAGAAAGTAGGGATGTTGACGAATATTCAAATATCATGGTGGTATTCGAATAGAGATCAAGGGATTCGAATAATCGATAACTTTTATTAACTTATTAACGTTTGTTATTTAAGTTACAATTATTAAATCGTATTTCTGTAGTTGACCGTATTGTCAACAAAGGACTGAAGCACGCTTGCGATGTGTGATTGTGCTCGGTAGAGGGAGAGGGTGTAGGCTACGACTTCGGCCACCTGGTTAACAGTTTACAATCCAGAGTATAATGTCACCTCAACTGTTCTGTCTCTCGCGCCTCCTAGACCTAGTTACATCACACGCACAGCTGTTGAAACAGGTTGTCAGTTTACACTAAACACACATGTCAGTTCATGGGGCAGTCAGCTAATCTAGTTACGGAACACTGATTCTACTCTCTTCAAAAGGGGTCGCTGGTAATTAATGCAAAACATTATACCATGGGTTATTTTTATTTCAGTCCACCAGAAATTATTTTATTTTTAGATAACTTTTAAAACAAAACTTTAGTTTTACTTTCTTAAAACCACTCTACTGCACACGGATATTTCCTTCCCATACAATACCGTAACATCTGCTATTTTCTGTCACTCGATTTTCTGTTCGACAATGTCCTCGACGTCATAAGCCTACACGAGTAAAACAATTCTGTATATTTATTGACATTTAACCTTTTAAAGCACGACATCATAATTTTATTTCGATAACGTTTTCCTCCGCGTATTCTTCCGTTTACATAATATTATAATTATATTACCCTTCTGTTCCTGGCTAGAAACATTACATTGGTCTTTTGGAAACATTTTTGGAATTAATGTTTAATACCTATACCCAGTTATTCATAATTTTATACACGTATGAAATGTATTCATATTTTCCTAAGAATCTCCCATATGGGATTATATGTTTAAAATTATAAATGTATTTGGAACAGTATACTAATTCATAATAATTCAAAAGTCAAAACTAACAACAAATTATCAACGTAGCGGTCAACACTGCGTGTTTATTTTTGACACATAAACTATTGTAAGCAAGTTTATTATTGTATTTTGCAAGATTCTCAAATTATTTTATGCTATATCGTTGAAAAATGTATGCTAAATAAACAACATAATCTCAAGTCATTATTATATTATATATAGCTTTGCTTAACTTAGCGTTCATATTTTATAATTGATACCCTTCATTTCAGCTAAATTAAACTTGTTGTTGTTTTGGCGCAGGGGTAATTTTAATTTGATGGTCTTGATGTATTTGTAACTAGGTGTCGCTAATTGACATTTTATAGCTTGGGATTAACATCTGACCGATCGTCTTTTTACAATTCAATAACAATTTTACAAAGGTCCGATCACCAACCAACTGGATATTTGCTTGCCTGGTTTTCACATGTTCTCGTTGCTTGTGATCTATCATCTCCTTTTCTGACTCTGACCGGTTTTTGTCAATTAAACCTCATTCCTCGGGAAACTTTTATTTCTTTCACTTTCATGGCTGCCCAAGTGTTCTTTCTATCCTCTATAGTATCTTTGTTTTTTTAAATCCTGCCCTGGGTCATTCGTCGTTCAGCTTCACCTACTTCCTCCATTTCTATATCCTCTACTGAAACCATATCCACGGTTTCCTCTGCAGCCACCTTCTTCTCTGCCTATAGTGCGGTCTGCATTGTACTGTTTTTGCTGGCTATGGCAATCATGTTGCCTTTCCCATTTCATTTGGCCTTTTTTCATTCTATTCACCAGTTCTGTCATCATAGCGATCTATATGTGCAGTGACGTAGTGCAGTTTAGGAGTTTGTTGTTTCCATTTATTAATTTAAATAGGTAAATCAGAAATGGTCCTATCAAAATTTCCACAGATATTAAAATCTAAACTGCCTCTGAACAAAGGCAAATAGGGTAAATGTAAATGCGACAAAAACAGAGACATGACATAACACAAAAAAGAAAAACCAGCAGTTACGCCCTTGGAACGGTCGGTCGGCAAAAGGACGACTGGGGTGCTTAAACATGATTTGTGGAGCGCTCCAACCTTGCACTTCCTGACTGTTTTTCTATCAAATAAACAGTGTAAATAAAAATATCCCGTCAAAGGAAGGCAACTTACAGTAAGCACCTGCATTGGGAGTTTAAACAGATACAATGAACGTATATACTGACATAATTGCTGGTAAGAAAACAAACTATCAACATATATTGTATTCGCTAAATGATACCAAAATTACAATCAACAATATATTTTAATACGAATTAAGGTACATAAAATAATTACCCTTGGAGCTTTCAGGATCTGTAGAAAGCCATTACATTGAATATAATGAGTAGTAATTATTTCTAAGTCAAGAGAAACTTGCACTTCAATTAATTTCAAAATTAAATTTAATCTTAAAAATCCTTATCACGGTTTTATTTTTAATCCTAAATAATGACTCTTACCAGCGAAAGCCAAACACAACCTCTCTAAGCTATAGACCTATTGCTCTGACGAGCTGTATTTGTAAAACCTTAGAACGATTGATCAATAAAAGACTTGTTTGGTATCTTGAGTCCAACAACTTAATGTCAGAATATCAAAGTGAATTCAGACACCAACGTAGCACAGTCGATCATCTTGCTCGTTTAGAAACACTCATTCGTGATGCCTTTATCAAGAACGAACAACATGTAGCTGTGTTTTTGATCTTGAAAAGGCTTATGACACGACTTGGAAACATGGGATATTAAAGGATTTAGGTGACCTTGATCTCAGGGGTCGTTTACTAATATTCATTGACAGCTTCCTTTATGACAGAAATTTTCAGGTCAAGATTGGGTCCACTCTGTCATCTGTTCATAAACAGAAACAGGGTGTCCCCCATGGTAGTATTCTATCCGTTTCCTTTTTTAACATAAAAATCAATAATATTGTAAATGCCCTTCATGGAGGGGTTGACTGTTTACTTTTTGTGGACGATTTCTTTATTTGTTACCGCTCTACAAATATGAGCACAATCGAAAGACAATTATAACAATGTCTAAATAACTTGCAAAAAATGGAGCAACACTAACGGTTTTAAATTTTCTCCAACCAAAACCAACTGTATACATTTCTGTCAGAAGCGAGGTCTTCATATTGACCCTGAATTGTTTTTAAATAACGTTCGTAGTCCCGTCGTCCACGAAACTAAGTTTCTTGGAGTTATTTTTGACAGGAAACTGACTTTTCTTCCACATATCAATTACATCAAGAAGAAATGTCTCAATGCTCTTAAATTGCTTAAATATTTATCTCATACAGACTGGGGAGCCGATAGGAAAACATTGTTACTTCTGTGCCGCGCCCTGATGCGGTCAAAATTTGATTTCGGAAGCATAGTCTATGGTTCTGCCAGGAGGTCCTATCTCCAGATGCTGGACGTCGTTTACAACCAGGGACTTCGTCTAGCTCTAAGAGCGTTCAGGACCTCACCAGTGAAGAGCCTTTACGTTGAAGCCAACGAATCATCATTATACTTTCTTTGCAGTATATAATTAAACTCATGTCTACCCCTGATAACCCAAAGTTTAGTTGTGTTTTCAACTCTAAACATGAAGAGCTTTCTGATCGATCACCTAAAGCCACCAGACCTCTTGGTTTAAGGCTTAAAGGTAGCATTAACACATCAGGTATAAAACTCGATAGCATTTTTGAAAACCCAAGAATTGAACATCCACCATGGCAACTTCGTTCCCGTGATGTGAATTTAGAACTCTGTAAAAATAAAAAGTCGAACACAGCAGATCCTTTGATTTTACGATCTTAATTTCTCGAACTCAATGACAAGTATTCTGATCATCTTCATATATATATATATATATATATATATATATATATATATATATATATATATATATATATATATATATATATATATACCGATGGTTCAAAGACGGACACTTACGTTGGCTGTGCCTCCGTAAGTAATAGTCACCGCATTAAACTAAGGCTTCCTAACAACTCGTCTATCTTCACCGCCGAAATTCAGGCTATAAATCTAAGCCTTGATTTCATTTCAGAACATTCCGATGAAAAATATGTTATATTTTCAGACTCATTGTCTGTATTGCAGAGCATAAATTCACTGAATTCTTCAAATCCACATGTTCGCACTGTTCTTGTCAAACTTCAAAGTTTATGTGATACTAACGAAATCTCCTTCTGATGGCTTCCTAATCATGTAGGCATCCGAGGAAACGAGGTTGCAGACAGGAGTGCAAAATCTGCCCCAGCCCTCACTGAGACAGCTATTTGCATGTCACACGGTGATTTTAAATCGCTTATTAACTAATATATTTTAACCAAATGGCAAACAAGTTGGGACAACATTATTTATAACAAATTACACGTAATTAAACCTAACGTTGGTGCCAGTGCCTCTGTTTGCACAGAAAGTAGACGAAAAGACGTAGCTCTTACCAGTTGTCGCATTTGACATATTAGATTAACTCAGGCATATCTTTTAAAAAAAGAAGTTCAGCCTGTATGGGTCCGGCCGCAATAGCTCAGGTGGTAGAGCATCGGCTTAATGATCGGGAGGTCGTGGGTTCGAACCCCGGCCGGGACAAACGAAATACTTTAAAGTTGGTAGCAGTGGCTTCCCTCCTAACGCTCGGGGCTAAAGGGACAGCATATCGCCTGACTCTTCGGTGTCAGTATAATGGACCGGTCGGGTTCAGTCCCTGGGCACGTCATAAGTGTCCCTGTGCTATTATGATAGAAATGTCGCTGCGCAGTATCGGCAAAAATGCCGGCTAATCCCATCCCATCCCTATCAGCCTGTATGTGTTCCTTGTCAGGAACCACTGACAGTCAACCATATTTTATTACAGTGTATCGACACAGACCATGTTCGGTCGAAGTATTTTAATGTCAATAACATTTAAGAACTGTTTAGGACAGTGTAATCCTGTAACCTTTTTGTCTGGCCTTTAGTGGCTTGTTCTCCAAACACAGTCTAAAGTGACTGCGCTTGGAAACCCTGACAAACTTTGTCCACAGAAAATACTGTTATCAATTATTTGCGGCTGACTTTACCACTAATGTAAATCTTTCATAATCACGTAAAGTCCATGTAATTCATATATACCAATATACAGCCATTTTAAGTTATGTATATACGTGTGTACCTTTGTATATGTCAACGGAGTATTAACTATCTCACTAGATTTTCACAAACCTTTTTACTTCTTGAACGAGATTAATATTCTTAATAAGTTATAAATTTTTAGACTTTTCATTTTTAGCAACCGTTACACATGTTTAAACCGTTTAATATATTAACCTTTATTCAAATTATAGTTCACTTTTTTTAATCTGATAGAATTTTTTTATTTTTCTATATTTTACTCACATTAGTTTTAACCTGAATATTCGTTACCTGTTGATTTCATTCTTTTTACAAACAGTAAAAAGATCCTTTTACCTACGTTAAATTTAAAACAACGCCACTATAAAAACACTAACCACCTAGAAATATAAACAGCTGTCTCAAATATGTTAGTTTCACTTCCGTTAGTAACAACCATGACATTAAACAAACAAAACTTTCCCGCAGCTTTATAATATTTTCACTGCCGAAGTTCAGTCTACTAAATTCTTGATTTCATTTTAAATCATCCTGGTGATAAATTTCTATTGTTTTATTATTTATTGTCCGTTGTACAGTCTATTAAAATATTAATATGTCAAACCCCTACAACAATAAACTACTTTAAAACCTTAATGAGCATTCTCTTGATAACTATCGGAATCCCTAATAGTTAAACTTTTTTATTGCATGGTATCAACACAGACCATTTTCGGTTAAAAATTTTAATGTCAATAACACGAAGGACTGTGTCAGACTCTAAACGAGGTTGTATTAAGTTATAATTATTGTCCTAACATGCTTTTAATTATCATCGGAATTATTAGGTTTTATATTTATTCACTTTATATTTCTACTAACTTATTTTAATTGTAACCTCCATATACCTATAAAGTGAATTTAGTCATCAGTTCTTATGAAATGTTCGTGAAACGTTAATGGTGGCAGTATAAAGGTCCTTTAAATATGCATATTAAGCTTTTCGTTTGTTTGACTAGTCTTACATTACTCTTTAATTCTTTAATTTCAGCTGTACAGTTGTGCTATTGGTGTCACCTTGGATGCCAAACTTATAGGAAATAGGGCTGCTTATGCCAGACATCATTTATCGAATTCCCATATTTTCCTTTTCAGCACTTACCTCGATACAGTCTCCAGATGATGGGACAGTTAACTGAACATCTGTAAATCACTTCGCTACCGTCTTATTACGTCTGATCGCAAGGCAACAAGATTTTCATTGGACGGGATTACTAATCCTGTAACCTTTTTGTCTGGCCTTTAGTGGCTTGTTCTCCAAACACAGACTAAAGTGACTGCGCTTGGAAACCCTGACAAACTTTGTCCACAGAAAATACTGTTATCAATTATTTGCGGCTGACTTTACCACTAATGTAAATCTTTCATAATCACGTGAAGTTCATGTAATTCATATATACCAATATACAGCCATTTTAAGTTATGTATATACGTGTGTACCTTTGTATATGTCAACGGAGTATTAACTACCTCACTAGATTTTCACAATTAAAAGATATGTGTTTGCAATTCTTAATAATTCAAAGTCATATTAAGACATAATCCTGACCGTTTTAGTTTATATATAAGTATATTTGTGCTGCATTAAACAGTATGCAATGAAGAATAAGAACGGTCTGCTGTTGTTTGACAAAACGGGTGTCAACCATGACAAGAAAGATCTGTCAAAAACATATAAATCAATTATATGCACAATTACGCCTAGAGTTTGCCGATGATGCAACGTATTGTTTGGAAACCTATCAGAACGGCGGTATGTATTATAATTAAATGCCATGAATCGACCAAAACAAGAATTTTTTGACTTATTTTAATTGATTCCTAGTTTTGATCGACAGAACAATCATATTCAGGATTTGCACACTATGAAAGTAATAGATATATATCAAAACGATTCAACGCAATTCTACAGCATTAACTTGAAATCATGTAAAACAACTGATCAAAACGCAGCTGCCACCATGTCTCAATTTTCCTTTTCTGTCAAATGAGGACATTTGACCATGCTGCGTTCTGGTTTGAGGGTGGAGACGTTGTCAGATACCACATTTTGTAACATAACAAAATTGAAGACTGTCGGTTTTTCTTTTTTAATAAAGATAATACTCTGACAGTGAAGAACTAAAACTCACAAAATTAAAGCAGAAAAAATGTACGCATTTACATATAGAAGATTGAGTGGCTGCCATGTTATTCTGGGATTTCCGGGTTGATAAGTCGGTATGAACTGGTAGTTGCCGTATGCCGGTGTTGGAGGTCCATACTGTTGCCTGAGATACGGATTCTGGACTGTCGCATCTATAAGTAAATACTACAGTTTGTCTTTTTTCCATGTATCGATGCCTTTTTATCTAAAAAGAAAAGTAAAATAAACTCGAAACGTATTTTATTTTAAACTTTAGGTATTTTATAAAGTAAAAAATATAACAGAGATATTTAACAAAATAGATGGAAGTAGACGCTTTTAATAAAAGGAGAAAGTGGGCTTAGGACTTTGATAATGCATGATAAAAACATCCTGTCGCTCACTCGGTATTTATACTCTAAAATCCAAATGACAATTGGGTATGTTGTACTGATGCTAATCCTCTATTAATTTTTCTTAATCTATGCGGTGTCCAGGGAAAATGTTATCTAGAAATAAGACCCCTTTCCTATAATGAACCTTTGACATTGTCAATAATATAGATATTTGACTTTCAGCGTTTTCTTTCTTATGCCCAGAAATCAATTTTATCTTGGGAATGTGGTGTTTATAAACCTGTTTTACCAGTTTTCTATTAAATCATTTATCCCGGAGGCATTTTACTTTATCACATTTCTTATATAACAATCGCTCATAGTTTGCATTTTAATATCAATAATAAATTTAATTACGATACTAAAACTAATTCTGTTTTACAATACAGTAGTTGTCTATATAAAGATGAAGATGGCAAAAAAATAATAAAAACGAGTAGAAAAAAATGTTGTGTTTTGAAGGATTCGATTTCTTGACCTTTTAGGTAGCAGGAGTCTAATGACATACACAATGCAAAATTTTAATACATGCTTGTGTAATGTATTTAATTATACATTGCGTCCTGCATAATGTTTACAATTAATTTTTAATAAAATCTATAAATATTTGTTAGGTCAATCTTTTCTATGACATATTCTTTTAGTTTGGAATTGTTTAAATTGATTATTAGTACTTTTTCTGGCACTCATAAAATATTCGCATATCGATTAATCGACATTCGGCGATATTAGTTGTAGATGACTGTTAACAAGCAAATTACGCCTAAAAGTAGCATGAAAATGGCATATGTAAAAAGACTGCTACCTGTAAGATATCAGAAGTCAAATCAGAAAAGTGATGGCTCTGTAATACGATAATTTCTGCAAGTTGCTAATATAAGTCTGGTAGATATCTCAGTATTACATCAAACAATATTAAGGCTCTATTTTAACACGGTATATCTTTTGTCATTCTTAAACTTTTATTTCTACGTGACGTTCAAAATAGTGTCTGAATTTAATTGAATTAAATATATTTCCAACTTATACATATGTATAGCTACTTTAAAATTGTAATATCTTATAAATTTCATCACTGGCACAATATAATGACTTATTGGTCACAAACAAAATGAAAGAAAGAATATAAAATCATAATTAACAGTTTATACCATTTGTATTTAAAATCCCACTGAATACAGATTAGCAGAAAGTTACAATTAAAATAATAATACCAATTTATTGCATTAGCCTAAGAAACGTTAAATATGCTATATAAGCTATATAATGCAAGCTATATATATGCTTTATAGGTTATCTATCTATGTGCTCAACAGATGATAAAGAACATGTATTAGATATCAACAGGTAAAACAGTATAGTTACTTTCGAACGGACTAACACATAATTTATATTAAGTTTTAACCTTTTTATTAGAGGTCGAAATGAAAACATTGAATTCAATATCAATCAGTCTCTTTTCTTAATTCGTTTATAATTTATAGTTTAATAGTCGAAATGAAAACAAGTTATATTAACTATTTTTTTTTTAAATAAATCACTTTTGACTGCCCTAAAGTACCTGGAGCAAAGTGAAATAATTGGTCTTTTCAAGGACTAAAATCTAATGATGATGCTGCTGCCGATGATAATAGTAATAATAGTTAACAGATGTATGAATACACACTCCGGTTGTTCTACTGCTGAAATCCGTGCCTATAGTCATTGGTAGATAAGATATGTGATATTCGCAGAAATAGCTTTATGTCCACAAATAACCACATTGGTACAGACCACAATATATACACAGATATGGACATGGTATTTCTCCCGCGTCCCCGTATGTCATTAGATTATTCAAAATTGCATACACATAGCCGCTAGGTCTTATTCAATACCATATTGACTGTGGCAACAATGCGTAACCAATCCGAAAACAGCTATGTTGTTGCAGCAGGTCATTATCTAACCGTTTCAGCTCCCCTTATCCCACAAGTATCTGTAATTGAGAGACATTAATGAATAGTCTCCCCTGAAAATACCCTAAATGCAAGTAGGTCCTTTCATTTATTTTACTCGGCTTTTATGCTTGTGCTTTGTGGAGTGTATGCTGACTTTTCTGCTTTCCTGTAATACCCAGGTTAACCATCATCAATAAGCTCTTCTTTTTGAAATAACAAATCTCTGTAAGTATTTAAATGGTTTTTAAACTTATATTTATGCAAAAGTAAGAAATTTCACTGTTTGTAATTGCAATTTAAGTCCAAAAATTTCAACTAAAAGAACCTACCTACTGTTTGGAATGCCTATCAACTAACAATGGAGACAATTTCCATTTCACCAATGTACCCCATTGCCTTATGGTTACGAAAAATGCGAGAGGCAGAGATGCTCCGTAATATGTCTTCAATATAGAGATCCGAAGCTTTTTTTTGTAACCATGCTGTCTTATTCATTTAATTGTTCATATGTTTAACGTAAGTAGCTTGCAATGTAATAATTTTTAACCAACTAGATTGTATACAAATCACGCACCTTAAACCTGTCATATAGCGTCAGTCTATTTTTTTTTTTTTTGGCTGTCTGCTTTACAACATGAAACGTGTTTTCATGTTTTAAAGCATAATATAATGGTAGAATGATCTTATAAAAGCTCCAGATTTCCGGTCATATGTTAGCTTAAGCATAAAAATATATGACAAAGTCCTATGAGTATTGCAACATATACCAAACTCCGAAAAGGCACAGAACAAAGGTATTTTACATGCAAGCAAAGCAAAAAGTAAGAACAAATTTGTGATTTGTCATTTAAGGAAAAGAGCAAACCCGACAGTTACTGCCTTGGAACGGTCAGTCGGCAATATGGACCGACTGGGGTGCTTAAATCGGTTTTACAGAGCTCTGAACTCGCACTTCCTGACAAGTTTCTCAAGCAACGAAAAGAAAGACGATCTATTTGAAAACAAAATGTCCATGCGCTGATATTTTCTATACGTTATGACGAAAGTAGTGACGTCATCAAAAAATAATGTCCACATAGTGTTCAGAAAAGGAATATGGTATTATTTCGATATGAAAAACAACACAAAAATGGTTGACCACAAATAAAATTAACTTTCTGAATCATGAACAAACATGACCAGAGACGAATAAATGGTTGTAGCATCCTGTTCATGTGAAGATGGAATTGAAGAACCAAAGTTTATATGACAAATGGATAAAAGGATGATGATAACCATATTTTGGTCATATTGTGTCATATCATCTTCACCACTTTGCACAGACTTAAAAACGGTATTTTAGTTATTGAATTTGACTAATGCGGAACGTGTCAATTGTATAAAAAAAATTAAAAGGTTCGCAGAAAGTTAAGTAAATTGCATTAAAGACAGGCCAATCCAGATATTAGAGAATATTACAATGTCAAAGAATGTCTTAATAAACAGACATACCTAATCCATAAAGTGCCCTTCATAGGTACGAAGAATTGTTACAGTGAGTATAAATATCTTGTTTTGTTATAAAATTTGAACTGACATGTGGCATGCTGTATAGCTTATTTGCATAAGATATATACTCGTACCTGTTGTTGAAGATTTTTAATATTACTAGAACGGCATTATATAGGTAGATATGAAGTTGATTATGGTAGAACTATAATAATTAAGAAGCTATTTAAACCTTTAAACTTAAGATTGTTCTGGTTTTGAGATCTTATATGAATGTTTAAGACCTCATAACAAGTAACCGTGCTACGGAATTACATCTCGTGATTAACGTCTAAAAATAGTTTAAAGATAGCAGGCACACATATATAATGTATTAGGAAGATACCACTCGATTATTAGGTCGCCTTTATAATCAGAGCGTAAAATGTAATTATATAACAATGTGTAAGTATCCATTATAAGCAGAAGCTTAAATTCGCCTTTTTTCTTCTTTCAAATTTGGGAATAATGCAATTATTATTATTACACCTTTGATGTTGTCTAATATTGTTTCTTCCAATTCATTGTTTCATTTTTAGCACCAGTTAGAATTGATAGCACTGGCATATTTTATTCATAATATTTATCATTAAACTATATTTCCTGTCTTGTACGCACGCAAAACACGACGCTGTTAAATCAAGCGTTCAGTGCCAAATTTTCTCTTTATTTTTGTTGTTTCATGATAAGATGTACGATAATAATGCCATAAATGATTGCTTATTGAAAGATAAATTATGTATATATTTTATATGAAAAGGATGCAGTGATGTACTAGTATTAGAATATAAATTAAGAAATATTATACAAATAAACACAGCTGCACATTTTCAATTATGTATGTTCCGCTAGTCCTTACCCGCACAAATTCTACGAACATCTATGTTTAAGTAGGCATACACAGTGTACGCCTTTTATAAATAGAAATCGATAATTTTGTTTCATTTTATATGACATTGCAATAATGGGAACAAACAAGATCGATCATGTTACGGCTATGGTTAAATTTCAACAAATTGTTGAACGTATTTATAGAAAGAATACAAGCCTGAAATGAGACAACGTTACATAAGCATTATCTGTCGATGAGACATTATCACTACTTTATGTTATAATATTATAATATTTGTTAATGTCTTCAGATATTATTGCCAAACAATTCAAAATAAGTTTCCGATTTTGGGTCGCTGTAATTCTGCATCGTCACTGTAACTTAATTCATATGTGTGTTAAATAAATTGCGTAGTGTGAAATTATAACGTTCAAGATAAGTACTGCCTTTTATTGCAGCATTTTTTTCAGTACATGATACAGGAATATCTATTTTACCTTGAATCTAAATATGAATTAATATTGTAGAAAGAAGATATCAACAAACTATGTTTTATCTTAATTGATCGCAAATGTTCTCAATGATAGCTATGTTAACATAATTGTTACGGACTGCAAATTAAATACAGCAACCTAAAAATAGACTACATGTGTACCTAATTTTTCTCATCGATCTTCGTTTAACTGCCAAAGCAACACATATTATGCAAACCAATTATAACAGTCATAGCTAAGAAAGATATAACTACGGTAAATATTAGCAAACAAGCAGCATTTATCCAGTATACATATATACTGTGTACTTCGGGCATAACAAATATATTTAAATATTTCTAAATAAGAGCATTTTCCGGTTAACATATTATAGATAAACACCAGCATTACCACTAGTACCATCACGACCATTATGACTAACATCATCAGCAGCATTAACGCATTCATCATGATCATATTTATTATAATAATTGTTGTTATAAATCACCATTATTAAGACCAATCTCATGATAATGATCATCATTTTGTCGGCCAAAAAATCGTTGTGGCATAAGATGTTCATTAATATGTGATTCTTTTCTTTGAAAACTGTTGACAAATGTGATGTATTCTTTGCCAACGGCGACAAATGTCACATATATCGCGCTACTAAATAGAAACTTCTCTGTTGCAAAAATAAAAAAAAACAACACTATAGACAGATTTACATATGTTAACTCCTGGCTGTCACTTAGTTGAATATGATTGGATGGAAATTAAAACATGTTTCGGACTTATATTGTGGAATTCGGGAAGATAGTTCGCAAACATAACAACGAAAACATAATTGAGGGCAAAAATAAATCCAAAATTCAGCATTCAACGATATCGCGCTGACCCAAAAGGAAATTTCCTGAAGAACCAAGATCGAAGTTAGTCTGTTTGTTTAATGTAAACTCGAGATGTTAATGATTTCTGTAACATACAAAAATAAAAATAAAAACAGGCTTTAGAAAGTCGAGAAAAACGTCGGGCGGATTATCGTCGGCCAGAAAAAAATGTAGTGTTCAGTGGAAACTACTAGAAAGAAGAAGAAAGAATAAATAGGTTAATTATAGAAGCTGACTGGATGTTTGTTAAGGTAATTATTGCGTTCTAATTTGAAAATAACGCGAGTTCTGATTAACTGTTTTAAAACGGTACGCTCAGTTGAAATGTAACATCATTTACACTTTGGTTTCACAAGAAAGGCAGAAAAGTAAACATACACTCCAGGAAGGACAAGCATAAAAACCGAGTAAAACAAATGAAAGGACCTTCTTGCTTTTGGGGGATTATTCAGGGGAGAGTATTCTTGAATGTCTCTCAATACGCTGACAATAACCCGACACATGTGTCCCATTTTCCGCAACTGCATACATGACGTAACCGTGTCAAGGCAGAAAAGGTTTGGAGGAGAAGTGGTTGTGCGTGACAAAATAATTTAGATGAATCGGAATGAAAGAGTCGGAAACCAAGTTTAGCAAAGTAGAATGTTTGATAATTTGTATTTAAATTTATGTGCATTTTAGCGATTAACCGGATAACAAATTGCTATCCGGATACACGTGCGATATCCGGTTATCCGGTTAATGACGTTATTGTTACACAGGCATTGCACTTGCTGATCAATTGCTTTTTCCTCAGTTATTTTACAGACACGGAGTTTCTAAATAATTAAATATTTAACGTAATTTTTGCTATTTATACGATCAAGTATGCGTGTATTTATTTATTTATTTTTGCATAAAATCTATGTCGAGACTAAAAGCAGACTGTTAACTCAGTGTCTGTAATTTCAATGACATTTAACGTAAAGTCGGTATTTAATAAGGCATATTAACTCAATTTCTGTAGTTTTTACATCGGATTAATTCCACGTTGGTAATTTATACGGCCTACATGTAATGACTCCATGTCGGTTATATTAAACCCCAAGTAGGTAATTTATATGCATAATATTTCCATAATTGCCAATCTATACAACATAACAGCTCCATGTCGGTAAATTATAAGAAATTTTAATAACATGTAGGCAGTAAATACTGCCTGATAACTCCATATCGGCAATTTATTTGACCTTATTACTCCATGCCGGCAATGTATACTGCCTCATAACTCCATTATGGACATTTATACGACCAAAACCGAAAATAGTGAATACCAGGTTAGTGTTGATAAAGATAAATGTTATCATGCGAGGCTTAGAAAATCAGAAAGCACGAGGCATTTATCTATATCAACACTAACCTGGTATTCATTTTATCCCACCATAAACAGTTGTTTTTTTTTTCAAATGAATTAAAAAGAGAAACATTTAAATTTACCGCTACTGCTCCTCCCCTACATGATCTGACATTCAAATGCAATTCACGAAATTCATGCGCGTGCAAAGAGTAATTCGGCTATAAGAAAAAGTTATACATTACAATTAAAAAATAAGATTATTTCTTTTATTTTATTTGCACTAGACATAAGGTTGTAAATTTATTGATTACGATAATTAAAAATAATGGTTGGAAAATAACAACAAAAATCGCACCCTCGTATACGAACGTTGATTGTGTGTAATGTCAAGGCCGTGAAACATAAAAATTGCTACGCATATGACATTAAGAAACGCGAAATTTCACATTCGAGGTTTGTGTCTGTTTGTGGTTGTAACAAACAGTTTGCTCATGGATTTTAATTGTTGGTGACATTGAAATTCTGGTCATTGAATATGCCATTGAAAATTGCGAAGATCGTTGTGTTTTTGACAGGCTGACTTGCGAAATTTGGAGAAATGTTGGGATTGGAGGTGGTGTGCTAGTGTCCTATTAGCATATTTGTCCAGATCTATTCAGTCAGTTGTATTTAGTTCAACTAAAGATTGAGCTCTATCTAAACCATTTGAATGTTTATAATGTAACGACATTTGATCATCAGGGTCTGTCCTTAGATTAGGCAGCTTATAGCTGCTTTCTGAGACAGCCACAGATTCAAGATCAATTTCTTTCTCAAAACTGTTCGAATTAAAGCCAAATTTTGCCTCGAAATTCTCGTAGCTCATCTCTATAACACTGATCAGGTTTTCACACGATTCTTCATCACATCCTTTCGATTCACACCAAATAACATCAAAACAACAGGGACTCATAATCTGACATTTTGATAGTTGTTTTTATTTTTGCCGACTACAAAATCTGTACTTTATTTTATTACTATTCCTAAACAGTTTTAATAATGTGCCTGTAATACATGTTGTTTAAGATTTGTGCAAGTTTTGGAATTGAAAATATGTACATTTTGTTTAACAAAGCTTAAATATATGTTTTGTTGTTTACAAATTTTCTATATCATTGTTAAATAGAACTTCGGAAGAACGCGATGTACTCTACGGTTAGCTCTGCCGGTTAAGACGCTGCTACATAAATTTTCAATCCTGCAAGACCGAGATCGAAACCGCGCTCATCCCCTTGCTTTTAATGGCCTCGTTTGCTCTATTTAACCAATCTTTACATTATGGATATTTTTGGGGTGACCACAAGCATTATTACGCGATAAATAACTTTCGTTCTCGTAAACATTCCTGGTCGTTTCGTCAAAAAAAGTAGTCCGGCTTAGAGCTGGTGCGCAAATATCGGTTGATAAAGTTCATCTTCATTACACGGTTTATATCAACCGATATTTACAGAGATGGTAGGATAAACAGCATCGAGTAATACAATATAATACGAATGCTCTTTATACGGCATTAAAACTAAAATGCCGGTAACTAATAGGGCCTAATAACTCCATATCGGTAATTTTAAAGTAAGTTTTGTTCAATAATTCCATGACGGCAATTTATACGGCCTAATAACTTTATGTTTTTACCATAATCGAAATCCCCAAGTCGGTTATAGTCCTGTTTAATAACCTCTGTTATCTCCCCCGAATAATTGCCTCCCTTAACGCTCTTTAGAGTGGAGGTTCGCATTTCATTTCCGGTGGAGAGTAAATCAAAAATGTCATCGATGGCAGAAAAGGTGTTAAACTCGACTGAAAAAAGAGACATTTTTGTTGTATGTATAACAATTACAGCGGAGAGTTGCCAGAAGGACGCCACCCTTCACAGATTTCCAACTGACGATAATTAAACTGAGAAAACTGTAGATAAGTCGACTTACAACAATGAACCAAATTTCCACTTGCAATCTGAAGAATGATCGACTTTGTCCAGAGCATTTTCTAGATGAAGAATACACCAAGGAGAATCCTTTACCGTGTAGATTCGTCGTAGACAACAAAGTTTCAAAAGTGGGTTGGCAACTGTGTGTGCATCATTCACGGAATAATCAAAACTCCAAAGCGTCTCAAAAATTTAATTGTTTACAGAAAATGTATAATCTATGACAATGTCGAAAGATAAAAGAATTATAATTATTCTAGTAAACACAATGGCTGCGATTAATAGGTTATGCGAGCAAATCGAAACTAACACAATCAACTGACGTTAACAGCAGCGAATTTTTACAAAGGTCATTACCAGTCACATCTCTAGTGCATGACCGCAATGAAAACAAGTGACGATCACGCATTGACTGTCATTTTGTTGATTGGCCGCTTATTACATCAATTAATGAAAAAATTGTCAGTTCAAGCTGATAGCTGATTGGACGACAATTAAAAAACAAAGTTAATTACGATGAATTTTGTATTTTTGGGTTTAACGGAACATTTTTTTTAATCAATTATAGAAATGTGGGAACTTGTAAGTAACAAACACTTCGCAGTTGTATCTCATGTCAACAGTTTGTCTAATAAGATAATATATATATATATAGAATCCGATTCTGATAAAATTCAGTCTCTCCAAACAAGCCAAACTGTACTGGCTTTCCAATGCGTAAATTGTAACCGTTTTTTGCGACTATTCCCAATTCGATACGACTATTCCCGGTACAGAATGTAGTCGTACGACTATTCCCTCACCCGACAAGTCCATGCTCCCCATTTTTTTAATGTAAATTCTTATATTATGTGATAACCATCAGAGATGAAATTCCCAAAACAAGATTGTGTCAACTATGTACTGACATGGTATATCTGTATTCGTTTATAAGAACGAAAAAGAAAGAATGTTTAGAAAATATCATGCTCAGCCATTTCTCCTATTTTAAAATTAAAACATGCAATATTTTAGTGACCTGGAGAAAGATTAACTGTTTTGTTTAGGGGTAGTTTTGGTTTAACTGCAAAACTAAAACTGCAGCGTGAGCACGTTGTAATAAGAAACAATGCTATTTTTTTGTGTTTTCTTTAGGGCGGGAGAATCATAGCATTGTATCACTTTTTATTTTGACCCCATTTTTTTCTCAACAACACAATGCACTAATATATCTAAATATCTCCAAATTATACCTGTGTTATGTATGACATGGCAGCCATGAACATACATTTACGGGCTAGGTAGTGACACAATTAACTTAATAAATGTATTTATTACACACTGTAGATTGAACAGGACCCCAAATAAGGGGCGTATCTGTGTATCTGAGTCATTTAAAAAAAAAGACAAAATACTAAAAATATTTCACTTCTAGACGTAGTAGATACACTTAGAAAATCTTATTTACATAATTTTTAATAGTTGTGTGTAACCTATTTGATAATTTATTTTCTTACTAAAATGACTGGTTAAGGTTAGCTTAAATGGCTGAATCAGTAGTACAATGAAATGACACCCTTGATTGGATACTGTATTTAACCAGAGTAAAAGCCCAACAACGCACTCTCTTCACTGTGTAAATGCAGTAGACCCTATTCGAGCAGTTTCAAAAATAAAGGTTAAAATACACAATTATTTTATTTAATTATTGTAAACAAAATATTTAAATTCATATACTTGATTGTTTTTGTCTTATGGAGTTTTACTCAATTCACTACAATTCTTCTCTGGCGTTTGAAGAGGTTTTTATATAAAAATATACTGTTGCAGCTGCTTATACAGAAGTTGATATTCATTTTACTTGGTTAAAGTTATAGAAAGGAAAATAAATAAAATATACATAATGACATGTTTTATTTTGGTTTCAGGTGGCTGATAATAGACCTAGATTGCCAAGATTGGAAGAGTCTCTCCAAATGGCGTTACAAAATACTCTCCTTCGCGTTTGATGCTGTCTTGTTCGTCGTCCAATTTAATTTCACTTAATGTCCATTTTACAAGCTTTTTATCTCTCTAGGGCGTTTTATAAGTTCCGGACGATTCCCTGATACATGCTCCCGTCTTTCCATAAGAAAGTCTTTAAGTTCACCAACTGATAGTTTCGAAAGTTTAAACGGATCACCGATTTTATTATTCTCAGACGCCATCTTGTTTTTGTTTTTGCATACCGGAAGTTGTACAAAAAACAAACGATAACTCTACCAATGAAGATAACAAGGGTTATTAAACACGAATATAAACAATGGCTGCGATTAATAGGTTACGCGAGCAAATCGAAACAAAGACCATCACGTGACGTTAACAGCAGCGAATTTGCACTAAGGTCATTAACAGTCACACCTCTAGTGCATGACCGCAATAAAAACAATTGACGGTCACATATTATCTTTCAGGTTTTGTAGAGTGGCCGCTTATTACATGTCAATTAATGAAAGAATTTTCAGTTTAAGATGATCACTGATTGGACAACATTTAAAGAAAAAAATTAATTACGATTAATTTAAGTCAATCATAGATACGAGGGAACTTGTAAGTAACAAACTCTTCGCGTTGTGTCTAATGTCAACAGTTTGTCAAACAAGATATATATTGAATCCGATTCTGATGAAAATTCAGTCTCTCCAAACAAGCCAAACTGTAATGGCTTTCCACTGCGTAAATTACAATCGTTTTGTTACAGCACGAATGCACGCTATCCGGTGCGATAGGTGCAATGCCTGGCAGCAATTATTGTCGCTAATATGGAAATATGCAATTCATATATTGTACGACTATTCTCCATTCGGTACGACTGTTCCCGTCACGAGAATGTAGTGGTACGGTTATTCCCACACCCGACATATACAAGACCATGCTTCCCAATTTTTATGTCAATTCTTATATTATGTATTGACATGTTATGTCTATATTTGTATACTAGAACAAAAAGAAAGACGGTTTTAAAAAAAGATAATGCTCTTCCTCTTTCTCCTATTTTAAAATTAAAACATGCAATATTTTAGTGACCTGGAGAAAGATTGACTGTTTTGTTTAGGGGTAGTTTTGGCTTACCTGCAAAACTAAAATTGCAGTATGAGCACGTTGTAATATGGAACAATGTTGTTGTTTTTTAAATTTGTTTTCGAATAGTAAATGTCAAAAACTCAATAGAAGTGCTGATATGTAATATATGTACAAAAGTCAGGTTGAGTTGAGTCTAGAAGAAATAACATGTCTTTGGCGATCCTACGGTCTGGAGTGCACTGAATAATGTAACTTATGCAGTCTATAATGTCAGCTTTGTTTAATCGCAATGTATTTATGACATAAATTACTTTGTATTTTACATAATGGTGACAATAGGATTTAAGATTGTCGAGTTCCTATTCACTCGGTAAGTTATAATACTGGATTATAATTGACTTGTTGATGATGATACTTGATTATTCTAAGTTACCGGTGAGAATAAGCAGAGTGTGTATGTGTGGTAATGATATAATATTGTATTATTAAGTCATCCATGTTGTGGGAAAATGGACCTGGAGACAATTGTTTTAGATATTTGTATCTAGATGGGCAATGATATTGTAGTAGTTACTTACGTACATAAAGATGGTAAGGCTGATTTGAATAGTCCAAAGAAAAAAGTTCGTAATTCAATTAGCACAAGTAAAACCTCTGCGTTTTTAAAAATAAGGATGGCAACGTTTAAGAAGTCAGTAATTGGTTAACATTTTTAAACGTCTGATCGGTTAAAGCTATATATGGTTTCGGAAAGGACCCTTTTCTGTTGTCAAATACTGTGTGTATACCTATATGATCCTGTCGTGAGAATTATTAAATGCTCAAAATTAGTAAAATATAACGTATATTCGTCTTACTAACCAGATATATATATATATATATATATATATATATATATATATATATATATATATATATATATATATATATATATATATATATATATATATATCTTAACCTTCACTAAACCTCTCTTTCATCGCCAAAATCAATCATAGCCGATATTCATAGTGCATTTCGTCAACACGCCGAAAGTAAATGGTGTCGTCGTTGTTACCATTTTGATGCGAATTCAAGATTTGTGCTCTTCCGCCCTTCGAGTTAATAATCTTTTTTTAACTTTCCGAATAATACAAAGCTGGCCTTCTCTCTTTCGAGTGGAACTGCTTTCGTCGGCCATTGTTATTTATGAATTAAGAGTCATGGAAGAAAAAAAACGGGCCACGGGATATTTCCACCTTGTAGCGGCGTTCTTTGGTCTTGAAAAGGCATGTGAAATAACATGGAATAACTATTACAAATATTTCTCTAAAATGGCCCTATACGACTGAAACGGTCCTGAATAAAGAGACACACGAAGACAACTTGATGTGTCTTCATAAATGTTCCTCATCTTTACTAGCATATGCATTTTTAACGATTATTTAGCTGAAATAAAAGAATACAACTAGGTTCAGTTAACGACAAGCGATAACATACTGCGTTATCGCTTGTCGTTAACTGAACCTAGTTGTATTCTTTTATTTCAGCTAAACTTGTAATGTATTTAAACGAAGCAAACATATGCCGACGCGTTACAATGTCGACATATTGGCAGTAGAATATTTCACTGTCCTAGATGTTTTATATAGAAGAATATTTACTGATCATTTCTACTTTCAATGTTAATTTTGAGTTATAAACTTGCGGTTTTACCACCTTGCGTAAAATCAATGGATTTTAAATGATCCAGCAGAATCTATCAGTCAAACTTCATCTTGTCGTTGGCGATATAATATTGCCATAGAGCGAAGTACACATTTAAACTGCTATGAACTCGTAAATTTACTTACATAGTCGCGACTTTCTGCACAAGATTATAGTCAATATTAGTAACATTTTAATACTTTTTTGGTCATGTTAGCAAACGGTTTTCTCAAGCTATCCGTTTTGACATCATAATGACAGTCATTCAACGGTTTTTTTTTGCATCGATAATTTCCTTAGACGTTTAAGATAACTAGTTAGTTTTGGCTGTGTCAGACAATAAACCGAGACTGTCCGCAGAAAATGTAAACAAACTGAATTGAGCAAGCAGTTTTCTTACAAAAACTTTTTGAAACGTTTACGGTAGCTTTTCGTTTCATAAAGGCTTTGTAAGAACTGCCGGCTCCATTCAGTTTGTCGACATTTTTCTGTGGATCATAAACGTTTCAGAAATTAATATAGACTATGCATATTTGCCAAATGTGTTCAAAAATGTCTCATTTAAGCTTTCTGTTGATTTGACTAATGTTACACCAATCCTTTACTACAGCTGTACAGCATGTGTTATTGTTGACACCTTGGATGTCTTACATTCCGGCTCTGTTCTAGTAAATTGCTAGGGCTTCTTATAACATACATCAGTAAAATTCCCTTAGTTACAATAAATGTTATTTTTTCGATATAGTCTGTACTTGCTTCCATGCCTCCTCATTGGATCTAATACTAAGGCAACAATATTGTCTTTTTGGCACCTTTATGAAAACTGGGTTGTAGCCATTCATGTCAGGCCCTTGATGAATTGTGCTCCAAACGCATTCAATAATGTCTGTCCAGTTAAACCCACACAGCCTATGTCTGCAGAAAAGATCGTTATCAATCCTTAGCGGCGGAAGTTGTCCCTAATTTAAATCTTGTATAATGTCGTGACAGCCAATGTAAATCATACATACCACTCCAAACCTTGCATACTGACGTGACAATTAATGTTAATCACATTCACAATGTTACAGTTGCCTATTCACGTGATAGCCAATGTAAATTATATATTCCAGTATTAACCTTGCGCAATCACATCTGACAGCCATCTAACTCATTTATACCGAAGTTAACCGTGCATGTGTACGTGACAGTCAGTGGAAAAATAGACAAATCTTTATTCGTATATCGGACCAGAGGTCAATGGATAAACATGCATTTAAATATACATAATTATCAATGTTATGGTAGTTTAACAATGTTGCAATCTTATTACACACAGGCATAATACTAAAATAATAATATGAAATAAGTTTTCAAGTTATGATACAATTAGGAAAGCTATATGTAGTAGTTAGAGTATAACTATAGTGTATATTAACAAAATAAATGTATATGTCAAAGATTAGAACAGAGCAATGTTATTAAAAATGTTGATGTTAGTTGCCCTTTGTTCAAAAGGCTTTTAAACATAGCAGCTAGTTAAAAATAATTACTTACTTGTACTTGAAAATAATTTGCGAAATTTCAGATATTTGTACTTGTCCAAAAGTACGGCTTTATGTAAAAGTTTCTCCATTTCTGTACAATTCGTTTTATAAATTACGACAATGTTTATATATCTTTCGTTGACTGGTACTGTTGCGGTTTGTTCCATTCGCCGTGTTTTTCTTCAATTAAATAGGAAGACACTCTGGGTTTAGTCAATGCCCCTCTGTATTCTGTATTAATGTTGTTTCTAGATACATTTTAAAATTAAAATAGCAAACCATTTATATGCAGATGCCTTTGTCGAATTCGTGTCATTGTCGAGTATAACAATGTTTTATTCATGATATTTGTACAATAATTGACCGCACTTTGCTCACAGGATGTACGAGAATGTTCGGCAACACTTTTGGCATAGGTGTTACCATTGACTTGTTAAGCCACTGTTCCTTGCTTTCTGCACGATGACACAAGACTATACCTGCTAGACCATCTCCATGTGCCGCATGTTTCTAAACAAATATGATATATTAACCTTGCGTAATAACGTGGCATCCACTGTAATTCATATGTACCAATGTTCACATTGTATAATCAATGACAGCCATGTAAAGTTGTGTATATAAGTGTGTACCAATGTACATGTCAACTGTGTATTAATTACCTCACTAGATTTTCACATTTCAAGGATGTGCGTTTGTAATTATTAATAATTACAGTCATACTATAACATATTTATGTCCGATAAATTAGTTTTACATATAAGTACAAGTGTACAACTTTAAACAGTATGCAACGAAGAAAAAGAAAGGTCTGCTGTCTTATTACTGACCCGAATAACTCTCACATGTACATAAATTGCTGGTAAGAAATTTATTTGTTTTTGCAGTTTACTTAATTATTACATTGGAGTTATACAATTTGTGCCAAGACTTTGCACATTTTAGCGTGGTTAACACAAACAGATTAGGCTAACGCGAAAACAGTAGAGCCAGGCAACCTGGTCAGTGTATGTTCTGTTTTCTGCTTATTGTCAAACAATCTTTATATTCTTTTCTAAACACTATGTGGACATTATTTTTCAATGACGTACTATTTTAGTCATAACTTAAGAACTTAAGAAAATATCAGCGCTTGGACATTTTGTATTCAAATATATCGTTTTTTCTTTTCTTTGCTTGCATTTGAGAAACTCGCCAGAAAGTGCGAGGTTAGAGCTCTGTAAAACCGGTTTAAGCACCCCAGTCGGTCCATATTGCCGACTGACCGTTCCAAGGCGGTAACTGTCGCGTTTGCTCTTTTCGTTAAATGACTCATTACAAATTTGTTTTTACTTGTCGCTTGGCTTGCATATGAAATACCTTTGTTCTGTGCCTTTTCGGAGTTTGGTATATGTTGCAATGCTCATAGGACTTTGTCATATATTCTTATTATTGTTAAATATACGCAGATTTTAGGAAATAATTTATAGTGTGTAGGGATACAAACTAAGCATGATAGAGAGGAAACACAAATGGCACACTGCTCTTATGGTTTGGTGCATATAAAGTTTCTCTACTGTCGTGGGTGGGCGGGGTTTTGTGGCGGGTAGTAGGTGTTTGGATGGTTTTGGGGAATTTGATGCGGTGGCTGCCATGTCATTCCGGGGTACCCGGGTTGATAAGCTGGTGTGAACTGATGGTTGCCGAATGCCGGTTGTGGAGGTCCATATTGTTGCCCGAGATACTGATTCTGGACTGTCGAAACTGTAAGAAAACACTACAGTTGGTCTTTTTTCCATTTATGCTTTTGTGATCGAGACCTTTTATCTTACTATGAAATTACAACAAACTCGAACAGAATAAAACGCATTTGATTTTAAAATTTATATATTTTATAAAGCAAGAAATATAACAAAGATATTTAAAAGAAATTAGATGAAGTCAACGCTTAAATAAAAAATTGGGAAAGTGGGCTTGTCATTTTTAATAATGCATAATAAAATATCATGAAGCTAACTCGGTTTTTATACTCTAAAATCCGAGTAGGCAATTGGGTATGTTGTACTGTTGCGAATTCTTCTTAATCTATTCCGTGTCTAGGGAAAAACAATACTTATCTGGTAAAAGAATTCCTTTCCTTTAATGAACATTTGACATAGTCAGTAATATAGACATTTGACCTTTGTTGTTATTTTTTTCATTAAAAAGATTTCTTTCTTATGCCCAGAAATCAATGTGATGATTAAGCCGTTACCAATTTTCTAATAAATCCTTTATCTCGGAGTGAGTTTTACCTTATCAAATATCTTATATAACAATTGTAAATGTTTTTTTTTTTATTTTAATACTAATAATAAATGCAGTTACAATGGTAAAGCTTATTCTGTTTTACAATCCAGTTGTTGTCTATATAAAGATGAAGATGGCAAAAATGTAACAAAAACGCCTTGAAAAAATGTTGTGTTTTGTAGGATTCGAACTCTTGACCTTTTATGTAGCAGGTGTCCAATGATAACGTTGAATGCAACGTTTTAATATATGCTTTCTTAATGTATTTTATTATACATTGTGACCTGCACAATGTTTGCATTAAATGTTCAATAAATAAAATCTATCGCTATCCATCGCTATTGTTGAGGTCAGTCATCTGTGACATAGTTTGGAATTGTTTGAACTGATTATTAGATTTTTTCTGGCACTCATTAAATAGTCAAATATCGATCGACATTCAGCGATATTAGATAGCTGTAAACAAGCAAATTGCGCCTAAAAGTATAGCATTAAAATATACTATATTTAAAATATAGCAAATTAATACATTAATTCTGTCTCCGAGAGATTTCATTCCAATATGGATGTACAGGTATATAAAACATCAATATAATACAGAATATAATCGAAGCCTTAAATGTGTTTACCTACAGTTTGAGTTAGCAAAAAAAAAAGAAACAATTTTTGATTATCTTAACAAGTCACATAACAGTTTCTTTTTAATTATGTCTAAAATTTGTGTGGAAATTTCCACATAACACATTAAACATGTTCACACTAGGGTAAACGACTTCTACATTCATTTGTTTTAGGATCTATTTACTTTTTATACAACCATGTTAAAATTGTTAATATTTATTACAAATACATTGTTAAAATAATTTTTATTCAGGTAATTTCATTTAATCACACTGGCATAATATAATGACTTATCGGTCACAAGCACATAAAAGACAAGAAAATGGTTACTATAGTTAATACCCTTTGTATTTAAAACCCCATAGACTACAGATGAGCAAAAGATAGATTTGTTTCTAAAATAATAAGACCTATTTATATCATTAGCGTAAAAAAAACGTGTTATATTAGAATGTCATCTATATGCTATATAAACTATATAATGTATATGATATAAAGGTTACCTATCTATGTGATTAACAGAAGATATCAACAGATATACAAGATATCAACAGACAAACTGTCGGATTGCATTTCAAAGGGCTTACATATAATTTATATTTAGTTTTTATCTATTTATGAGTGATCGGAATGAAAACAAGTCTACTTGTAAATTCAATGTCAATCAGTCTCGCTGCACACTTCATTAAAATTTCTATTTATGGAAAGTCGAGTTGAAAACTAGTTCAATACGTTCTATCAACTTATATAATTTAATATCAATATCAATATCAATTACTTTTGACTGCACACTTCCCCAATACCAGTACCCATGTAAGAGTACTTGGAGCAAAGTGAAGCACATAGTCTTGCTCAATGACTAATATCTAATGATGCTGGTGCTGCTGCCGGTGATAATGATAATAATAATAATTATAATAATAATAATAATAATAATAATAATAATAATAATAATAATAATAATAATAATAATATCAGATATTTACTTTAAAGAGCTTAACCACATTTTATTCCTGTAACAGGATGTTAATGTCAATTTCGTAGCCATTTTTACTCCAATTCAGGACTTTTGAAATAATACTGGTGCTGATTGTTTTTGTTATATGTCGAAACATGTGCTGACGAGTGCCGAATGCATATACGGGTGAATAATTAAGCTTGGCCACCCGATCAACGACCATACGGACCGTTAGAAGCTGATCAGAAGAGCGCGCTTTCATTTCTCTTAAATTTATAAGTGTTGAAAGTAAGGTTGTACCAGTGAACAAGCTGGTCATAGTCTGTTACACTTAAGGGTGCGGCATGTCAGTTGTCAAAATTGTTCAGTTATTTCTTTTAAAAGTCAATTAGAGGCAAGATGGTATAGCTGGCGCTTACAGCATGTAGCTGGTAAGTATGCTTATGAAGAATAAGAAGAAGGCAAATGGCCCATGAGATAGTGTTATATTAACATGCTAAGGCATAAAGGTGTGTGTATTGGTATGCCGACGTAGACAGTGTGTACACAGTGATTTAGTCGATTCATAGGTGTGTGTTTTGTCTGAGAGTCACGGTTGCCAATTGTCCAGTCGTGTACACGTACATCAGTGTCCTGTAGTGGCACATGCGTGGTATGTATCAGAGCCTTGCAGTGTTGTATGTATAAGTGTCCCACCGTGTGTCACATGCATTATGTGTATCAGTGTTCTGTCCTTTGACACATGCGTTGTGTTTATCGGTGTTCTGCGGTGTGTATCAGTTTGACTCAAATGTTGAAAAGAGTACTTAGAATATATGCCTTGAGTCCCCTTGTAATTTGCAAAATGGTGTATTTTCTTGTCTCAGTGCTTGCAATAAGTTGTACAAGGCACTAACCTGTACAAATGCTGGTATTATGCTGTATATAGTATTTTGCTTGTTCAAGTGCTTGCAATAAAATATACATTGTTCATACGGGTTCGAACGCCATCTGTACCAGGACCTTGTACATATTTGCGTTATGCGGCCGATTAGTTTTGAGTTATTTCCATAACTTGCTTATTATCCACAAACCACATTTTACATTGTAACGTGTAATGTTTCATAAAAAGTTTATTTATAGTGGTTAGTTGATAGCTGCTTGTTTCTATTAATTTAAACCGCTCAAAAGTAATAATAAGAAAAAGAAGAGAAAAGAAGAAGAAGAATTATAAAGGTCATTTGCCTCCAAAAATGAAAATCATAATTAGCAGAAACAAAATGTTAGATTAAAACAAATTATCAAAAAACATCAAATAACAAAAATAATATTATTATAATAAAAATGCAAAAGAAGACTCACAGTTTATATATAGAAAAGTAAAAACATCTAACTTATCAATGGTAAATAAGTATTAAAGAAAGAATAACAAATGATGTATAATACATACATTGTATAAACATTTCGTTTAAAAAAAAATCTCATTTTAATTTTTGTAAGTACCTGTAATGACGCCTGTAGTTGAACTGTGCGGGTAGGCGCTAACGACGGACCCTTGGTGACTTTTCTTCTTACATACGCATATTACCACACCTACAACTAAGGCGACAAAGACCAGACTCCCTATCACACTCCCTACAATGGTGCCCGTCGGTGTCGGTGAGCTACATGGGAGAATACAATCTATCGTAATCGATTGTGTATATCAGGTACTCTTCGTATAATACCACAAATCTACAAATAAGTGGTGAAGCAGATGTCATCGATAATAATGTTTTAATTGTACAGTGAAGGAGCGGCCTGGTATCGGTTAAGCACACATGACGAATAAAACCGTACAATCCGCACTTTATACTTGTTCAAAATAATGCGCCGATGACATTCGATATTAAGCCGATTATTGTAGTGTTTATAAATAGAATATAACTTCAACTGCATACAGAGAAACTATTTTAGCGTTATCACGTTTACATGCTAAATATAACTGAAAATGTTGTCTCCCTTTAAAGTTTCAACAACCATGACATAATCATTGAAGAACAGTTCGTTCACTTACCAATCTATTTATCCGGAGTAATGATTATTATCGTCCGTGTAATATCTGTGCAAAAAAGTAACCTTATCACGTGGCATAATATAATGTGGACCTAAAATATTTAGACATTGTCCTATCTACATGACGCTTTATCCACATACATCTCGTGAAATATCAAGACATACGTATATATCATATATTATTCATAAAAGGTTAACTACATGTAGTTCAAACTCAAAAGTACATATTACCCTTACAAAATTATCATCAAACGGAATTGGAACTTGAAGGAACCAGAGAGTAATCGTTTTTAGCTCTTGTTCACTATGCTTTTCACGTTATTAGTTTTTTTAATCTATATAATTTACTTCGTGTGTTCAAACTTGCTGGATTCATCACATTAGTGGAAAACAGTATAGCAATGGCCTTGTAGTTTGGTAAGTTATTCGTGTTGCATGTCAAGTATTGATAGACACTCATATTCTTTCATAACACCAATATTTAAACTATGTATTTACATTCCACATGTGAAAGTGTTGTTTCTAATTTAGACTATGCTGATCAGAACGATGCGAGCATTGGGTTGCAGTGAATGCGTTCAAAACCTCTATATTTCTTTGAGATTACCATATTTAATAAGGATGAATTGCAAAAACAATTTAAGCAGATGGGACAGTGACAAAATGATGTTTTTATTTTATTGGCGACTACGACGGTTTAATACGAGTAGTATACATTATATTAAACTAACGAAGCGACTAATGCTATTGTAAACTTGTATTGTTATGATCGACTGACTTACCAACACTCCGTGTTGTAGTTGCAGCAGTACTTGTCACCCTCGCAGTACCTATAATAGAAGCCGTAAGAGCAGACTTCATCGCCAGCTACTAAGGACACTGAAAAAATATATATTCTGAATCTAAATCTAAATGATTTGAGTTCGTAGTTTATTTGATTAATAATCCATGTTATGAAATCTACATGGTAGAATTGCAAATAAAATAAGTAACAAGCCCCTTAGTTCCAAAAAAGAAAAGTTTAAATGCACTGATGTTATATAACCGAATAAAACACTTCACCGATCTATATTTTAGTCAGATACACTCAAGAATGTGCTTAAATGTAGTAACCGACACTTTATGCTGCATCGTCATCAAAAGCTAAAGTGTATGGTTCTCGCGAAAGATTTTGTTAAAAAATTGTTTATCTCCCAGATATGTGTGGAAGGTATCATTCAGAACCAAAAATGCTTTACGTTTAAAAGATGTTTATAAGTCGTGGATATCTTTCAAAAATAATTAAATGATATCATTTTGCCGCGTGACGCATTGATTGTAGCCGTTTGTTTGTTTGTTTGTTTGTTTCTTGCTTTTTTATTGGGTTTATCATCCCTGATCCCTGATATCAATAACAGTTTTGTTGACAAACGTCTGTTTTGTTCCTGATTATTCCTTACATAACTAATTGTATACGTGTGTAAATGAACTCATTTGGATTTTTAAAAAATAGCAATGTTTGTTTTAATATTAAACCATGTCTTTCCACGCTTACACTGACTCAATAAGTAGTAAAAGAGGAATGAATTACGAAATTTAGTATTAGAAAAAAAGACATGGTTCTTTTGTATTGTAACATATATTAAGATTTTAAAAGTCACAAGACACGGGTATTCAAATGAGACAGTTACAGCAAAACTGTGATGGGACATTGAATAATCTAGAGCAAACCCAACGATTGAAGTTTTTAACGGTGTTTGTTATCGCCCTTGAATATTTTTACATAAACCTACATTTACTCTTTTCAATGTCAATCTGCATTACAATATTAAATGTGAACATACCATAAATCTTTATTTTTTTTTTTTGGAATTCATTTTCTACGTCACGATGGTTGCATATTTATTTAAATGCACAGATTTTAAGTTTTAAAGATCGCCCTGAATTGTGCCCATTTTGATAGGTGTAGGTGTATGTCTTTTTTATCAGCAATTTGTGTCCGCTGATGCGTTTGTTCCAATCCACCATCAACATTTAACGACAGCAAACCTTTTTATATTTGGGAATGATATTTGGTTGAAACCGTTATATCATCGACTAGGCTGTTTTATTTCAAACTACTCACTCATTGGGGACTTTTTAGGTTGCCAAGGCTTTTATCTACTGTCAATATGTTCTTGGTTTGTTGTATTTATAGTTGTTGTGAATGTATAAAGGTTATAAATTAGTTGTCTTAATTTGATAGAAATATTAATTAAAGTGTTCGATAGAAAAAAGCCAGGAAGTTGTAGTGATCCACAAACCTTGTTTAAGCACCCTAGTCTGTCCTTTTGCCGACTTACCGTGTTCTCACCAACCTTTACACTAATTACGTTTCTACATTAACCGTAGTCATTAAAAAGAAGTCGCCATATTTCCTCCGTGGAGGTCAAAATGCGGGACACATGGAACACCTCATCAAATTTTATGAACAATGGCAAAGAGTGGCGGTGTGTTCCGAATGAATCGCTTACGTTATAAAACTTACTCCATCCAAGCATCATTTTAAACTCTTTGATTATATACTGGTAAGATTAAAACTTTTAGACAGGCATTGGTTCAAAACCGGTATTGAGGTAAACAGAACACAGTGTAGGTCAATGAACGGTTGTAAATAATGTTTACCTGTTCGTTTAGGGATTAATCAATTATGCTGCATGTTTTTCCTTTTTTTTGTTACAATTTACGTTTTTGCTCTTAAATTGGTGCGTTAAGCTATATTTTATAGCTTTCATGAAGTAAGATTTTTAAACCTATCATCATTTATAGGTTTCTCGATCATATTTTTATAATAAAGATAAAATCGTTTAAGGATGGTTGTGTTTTAGTCTTAGATCTAAAGTTTAATATTATAGATTGCCAGTTATTTGGAATTCTAGATTATCTCTGTCTACATCTCATTTCCTCGTTTGTGGTTCCTAGAATTTCTATAGTGTTTAGTCGCATGGCGTAATGTAGCATGCTTCTATTTGAAGTTTGTAAAAATCTTTAGTGTATGTTTTCCTGGCATCATGACATTTAGTTTCCACCCAAAACTGTTTGATATCATTTTTGTACTTATTACCTTTGACAAAACAATGGTAATTGCATTTCAAAACAGTAATAATAGTTTCTTGAGAAGATTATTATTGCCTTGGGACTTTGATGCTTTCTATATTCATTGAGAACTGCTTACGTCAGTGTGTTAGTGATGTTACATGTAAAGGTATAACCTTATAGTCAGTTGGTTCCCATAGGAATACAAATTACTTGTCTAAATAAAGTGTCACTGCATTTTATGTAAATATTGTCTAATAGGAAACATATAGCTTCACAAACATCTGTGCAAGTCCACATAGTAAACTTTTCTGGTAAAAATGCATTACTTTCATTACATGTAACGTATGTGATTACGAACAGCTGTGTGAGGGGTGGTGCTAGCAATAGCGATGAATCGTGACTTATGGTGTTTTATGAAGCTTAGGAATCCAGTACAGTGAAGGAGGGTTTTTTGCTTTGATTCTATTTTGATATTGAAATTATGCAATATCGGTTTATGTTTGTCAATGATTGTCTGAAAGTTAAGGTTGGTGCTAGTGTAAGAAGTAATGGAGGATAACTCAGTACTCAGTTCATTTTTGTTATATGGTCGTCAGACAAAAATATGTTGTTTGAAGCTTGGTCTGTAGGTGCAAGTACAAATTTAATGTAATTATTTTAAAAGGACTGTTTTAGGTGTTTTAAGTGATAAAGCAAGTTTCTTAGGTAAATTTGAGGATAAGAGCGGTAGATGCCGAATTGTGATATTATTGTTAGATTCTGTTACATATGCATTTTCAGCGCGTTTTTTTTAATTCGGCCTAGTGACTCCATTACAGATTGATGAAACTCTAAAACGATATTTCATGCTGTACTGCAACAATAACCGACATCACGGTATACTGGACCAACGGCTGTGCTTTCGAGAATGAAAACAATAACTGCTGTATCAGGATGACACCAGTTAATTTTTCTGAGGACTACACTAGCCCGTTGAATGCGTCGTTTATAGCCACGAGATGTATCCTTGATTTTACCGCTCAAAAATACACATTGTTGCAGTAAGTTGGCCATGGTTGTGGTATCTTAAAAATGGCTTTCTTCAAAGTATTGAGTTCCACTGTATCCGTGCATTCTCTTTTACACCAGCGATCGGCAAACAAATTAATTCTATCAGCTATTTCTTTGCAAGAAAGGTCAAAATCTATTTTATGTGGCAGGCGATATTTTGGACCCTTAAAGAGTAATCTTCCTAATTTATAGTCATCGATGATGTTAAAATCCCCAGTAATTATATGGCCAGAGGGTAAATGACAGAAAGGTGAAGTTAAACAGTTTAAAGAATTTTGAGAAGGATCATTCAGGTTAAGGTCTTTTACAGTTTGGTTGTAATTAAAAATAAGACCGCTTATGGGTTTTTTGTACTTATAACAAATAATAGGTTTTCTTTGTTTTCGAAGTAATTGGGGATTTAATTGATGATATTTTTGTACCGGAAGATACTTGGTAAGTCGATAAGATAAATCCCATTTATTAATGTATTTAATTTTCATGAGTTGTCATTTGTGTTGGGACTGTTTATCAACAGGTCTTTAAGCATGGGTCGTATACTTTTGAATGGTGGAAGCCACTTCATATCAAGAATGAGTACGTAAATATATTTTATCTGCCTCATTGTTGTATGTTCACATATTTTAAAGAATGTCCAGTAGTGAGAAAAGATTATAAAAGAAGTTCTTAAAATGACGAGCGTTACGGATTTCATATTAATGTTCATGAAAAATAATTTTAAGCGCCCGTCCCGTTTATTCAGCGTACTGCATGTTGTTACTTTGTCAATCAACACCACAAGGTTAGAAAATGTTAAATACACGGCCATTTACAGTCGACTTGACAGTAAAGTTACAATTAAATAATCTACATGTACTACATCTTTTATAATTACACTTGTAGATATTAAAGTACACACTATGTCTACTCTGCATTTGTGTGGGAGAATACTTTTTATTGTTACTAGAAACGTTACGTAAAATAATGACTGCCGAAGAAATAAATTACTCGACTTAGAAATATAAACACCGAAATAAAGGGTATAATTTCATAGGTAAAGTATTGACATTTACTATTCTAGAAAATATATTAACAGCACCATTAGACAAATGCACAGAAGACTCATAATGCGATTTTAAGTGTGAAATATATTTTTTTTGTTTTAGTAGTCTGTTCATGGTTGTTTTATTTCAAGTAAAATAAACCTAAGTCCAAGGTATGTCAAATGTAAATATGTAACAATCCTGATAGGATGAATCAGATGAGAACATAGATTACATGCTATGAGATTTTTTTACAACCGCCACATGTCACAAGTACCAATGTTGTGACTATGAATAGGTAAGATTAAGGTAATCGGTTAACGACTATTGTGGTGTCGACCATCGTGGCTGTTAACCGATTTGCTTAAGATATCTTGCAAAGATAATTTCTTTATTGTGTGGCTAATAAAGTACGTTGATTCAGATATAGGTAGCACGCAACTGATATTGTTAGGTATCTATTTGTATTGTTCAGCTATTGCTTGGGCATATATCTACACGGGTTCGTGTTACCGAACGTTAATAGGTAGTTAGTAGATTTCATATCAACCACAGCGTTATATAGTATAAGTAAAAGGGCATTTTATTCTCTTAATATTGCCACTATTACTTATTTTTGTCGCCTAGTGTTGCTTAGAAACAAATAATATCATAGTGCAATTTTACAAAGCATGTTAAAAGTTGTTTTTTTTTCTATACATTTTCGAACGTAAGGACAAATGGAGTTCTGTTCATAATGTTCGAATTCGTACAGATTCCAGTAAAGTGGATATTCTTAAACAGTTACATATTAAAAAAACACTCAGAATCGATGATGCATGATAGTAATATTATTACCAACCTGGGCTTGCCATCTCATTAGTTTCCGTAAAGATTCGACGATCTTACCAACTGAATTTAAACGTAAAAGTATTGGTTGTTTGAAACTTATAAATGTTTTAAGGTCGTTTGTTACTGACAATATGATCATATTTTACAATATTATCGGTAAAATATGATCAATTTTAACATATAATACTAATTGATAAAATTATATCATGTATTTCTAGTGGGTTACTTATTCTTATTTAATTTTATACAATTGGAAAATAGTAATGTTACATCCTTAGTATATAGGAGTTCCATTGTTCTCTGAATGATGCTGAAAATCCTTAGAAATATATGGTAGCGTATGAAGGCCTGTAAATGATTTTTTCTATTTCGAGCATAGGGACTATAAAATAGAAATAATTATGATTGCCTTCGTGCTATATAAATGCACTAAGTACACTCACACAACCCCACACAGCTTCCCTTTATGTGACAGACACCATTCATTGACATTGATTTCTAGTGAAAAATAAATATAAAACTGGTTTTGAATCGACGACTTTTAATAAAACATAGATAGCGGCAAGAGTACTAACAACGCTACGGAATTTTTGCTAACACCTGTTTCAAGAACATAGCAAAGGAAAATTTTGCAGGCTCTAGGGACTTTTCATTTATCGTTTGCGTGCAATAGGCGAATTTCGCCTACTGTTCATTGAGTGTCATGTCAATGTTTCCAAAATTAACCAAAAATGTTAATTAACGTTTGTATTTTACAACCAAATACCCTTTGTTTAAAAGTAAGACAAACAAGTCTTTACCTGCACCCTGGTGAAAACTCTATAATTAAAATCATAACGATGAAGCAAATGATTTTCAAATGAACACCTGTTTGATGTCCTGCCATCACCAAGTTCTGTAACATAATGTAAGCAATTCTTCAGCATTGACATTTTTATTGTAATAAGTCTCTTAGTTTGTTCATACGAAACATTTTACTACATTTCTAAGGATCGTATATTTTGTTAATTCGATTATGAATAAAATACATTTCTATTTATTCTTATATCAAAAGTCCAATGTATCGTATGTATGTAAATGCTTAATTAGATCATCACAATTTCTAATGCACACTTTGTACTATCTACCAACAATTATTATCGGCGACACGGAAGTACTAGTTCGTTCAAAGATTTATAACCTACTCCTAAATTATCGATTGTTTTAAATCAACTTGTTACAGCGTACAAACTATTTATGAGTATTTACATACGTTGTACTTTTTGCATTGTGTATATTCAACGCTTACAAAGCCCGAGGAGTGTAGAGGTTGGTAGCTGAGGTTTGCCCACTGAATCCATTCTATAGATGCGTCTTTTTTCATTACGTTTTTATAAAAAATGAGTTTATTTTTAGTACAATGGAGATTGTGTTTCTAGACAGCCTTATGAATATATTGGTACCCATGAAAAAAAAAGTCTAGCGGGGTGGGTAGTCAAAGTGTGCGCGGTAACCATACCAAGCTGCCGAACTATAGAGCGAAGTGCACATTTGAATTCTTTTCAACTAGTTGTAAATATACTTCCATAGTCGCAATTTTCTGCACAAGATTATAGTCAATATAAATAAAAATATCATTACTTTTTTTTATCATGTAAGCAAATGGTTTTCTCAAATTTGTTGACATCCTAATGACAGTATTCAACGGCTTTTTAAATCGAAAAATATTCTTAGACATTTAAGGTAATAACCGTACTGCTATGACACATTCTGGCTGTTTCAGATGAAAAATGGAGACTGTCCACAGGAAATGTCGACTAAATAAATTGAGCAGGCGGTGTTCTTACCAAAACTTTATTAAACGTGTCGAATTATTAATTTTCATATGCCATTGTTAAGTATAACAATCCTTTGTTTAAATTGACCGAACTTGCTCACAGCATGTACGGGTATGTTCTGCAACACTCTTGGATATAGGAGTTACCTTTGTTAATTGTATGGCCGCGGTTCATTGATTTCCGTGTGATGACACGTGACTATTGATACCTCCTAGACCACTTCTACGCGATCTGTGCTGCCGCCTGTTTCTAAACATATATAAAAAATTCACCTTACGTTATCACTTGACATCTACTGTAAATCATATGTACCATTGTTTTTTTATTGTATAATCACTTGACAGCCATGTTAATTTATGTATATACGTGTGTACCTTTGTAGACGTCAACTTAGTATTAATAAACCCACTAGAAGTTCACAATTCAAAGATGTGTGTTTGCAATTCTTAAAAATGCAGTCTTATTATTACATAATCATGTGCTGTAAATTAGTTTTAGATATAAGTAGCATTGTGCAGCTTTAAACAGTATGCAACGAAGAAAAAGAAAGTTCTGCTGTCGTTTGACAGCTCAGGTGTCAACCATGGCATGTACGATCTGTAAAATCCTATAAATCGATTATATTCACAATTACGCATAACGATTGCCGATGATGCAGCGTATTGTTAGGAAACTCGTAAAAACGGCGGTTTATCGTGCTTAAATGCCATGAAACGACCACAGTAGGAATTATTTTTCACCTTGCACTATTTTGAGATGTTTAAATTGATTCATGGTTTTGATCAACAGAAAATTCGTATTCAGGCTCTGCACACCATCGAACTCTTAACAGTATTCAGCAACGATTCCACGCAATTCCACAGCATTAACTTGAAATCATATGAAACAACTTATCAGAACGCACCTGTCACCATGTCTCCATTTCGTTCTAGTTTAAGGTGTGGGGTGGAGTGGGGCAGCGGTAAAGTGAATACGTTGCCGGATACCATTTTATGTAAAATAATAAAATTGAAGACTGTCGTTTTTTGTGTGTTTGTTTTTATTTCGTTTTTTAATACAGATAATACTCTGATAGTTCGGAATTAAAACACTCAAAGAAACACGCAACGAAAACACAACATTAAAGAAGAAAACAATAAAAAATGAATTTATATATAGACGATTAACGTTAAAATTAAAGTAATAAGGTAATAAGTAATACTAAGTTGTATTCTACTTTCAAGCTAGTGCTCTTTCAGCCGACTTTACAGTTTAACCCACTTATCATTGGATTTATTCGTCAATCCTGTACTATGGCAGCCGACACGTTGGGTTGTTAAATCATATTAGTGACTCAAATAGCCGTCATATGTACATAAAATTTATATTAAGAATTTTTTATTTGTGCACTTTTCTAAATTATAATATTGCAGTTATTAAGTCTGTGGCAAGACTTTGCACTTTAAGAGTGGTTAAAACAAACAGATTAGGCTTAGGCTAAAAAAGTAGAGCCAGTAGCTTGTTTAGTGTATGCTCTATTTGCTACTAATTATCAAGCAATGTGTCTTGTATGCAGATTTAAGAAAATAATTGATTGTGTATAAGGGATACAAACATAGAATGATAGAGTGGAAAGACAAAAGGCACACTGCTTCCATGGTTTGGTGCATATAGAGTTCGTCTACTTTGGTAGTTAGGCGTGGTTTTATGGCGGGTAGGCGGGATTTGGATGGTTTGGGGGAATTTGATTGGGTGACTGCCATGTCATTCCGGGGTTTCCAAATTGATAAGGTGGAGCGAACTGCTGGTTGCCGTATGCCGGTGGTGGAGGTCCATACTGTTGCCCAAAATACGGATTCTGGACTGTCGCAACTGTAAGAAAACACTAGAATGTGTCATATTTCCAAATATGTTGTAGCCGATGCCTTTTATCTTTTCAAGAAAGTTTTAATCAAACTCGAACAGAATAAAAGTTATTTAATATTAAAATTTAGATATTTCATAAAGCTAAGAAATATAACAATTTTTAAACTAGATGAAGTAGACGCTTTTAATAAAAAGAGAATGTGTGCTTATGACTTTGCTAATGGATGATAAAACTCGTTCCAAGGCGGTAACTGATAGTTTTTCTTTTTGTGTGTTATGTCTCGTCTCTATGTTTTTGTTACATTTATCTTGTTTGCCTTTCTCTACAGGTAGATAAAATTTAAATATCTCTGGAAATTTTGATAGGACCTTTTCTTATTTACCTATTCAATGTCGCTTACTCGGTATTTATACTGAAAAATCCGAATCGCCATTGGGATATTTTTTGCTGTTGCTAATGCTTATTCATCCTAATCCATTCGGTGGCCAAGGAAAACCTTATCTGGTAAAAGTTCCTTTTGACATTGTCAATAGTATAAATATTTGACTTATTAATTTTAATATTTCAACGTTTTCTTATTTATGCACAAAAATCAATATTTTTATCTGTAGCTATTATAACCTGTTTATTAAATATGTTGTCCAGGAGGCAGTTTTACTATATAACAGTTGTAAATGTCTAAAAAATTTAATAATAATAATAATAATAATAATAATAATAAATGTAGTAATAATAGTAAAACTTTTTTTTCCTTAAAATACATTTGTTGTTTATATAAAGAAAAAATGCCAAAAATGTCATAAAATCACTTAGAAAAAAAAATGTTTTTTCTAGGATTCGATCTCTTGACCTTCTTTGTAGCAGGAGTCCAATGATATACTGAATGCAAAGTTTTAATGCATGCTTGTTTTACTTTGCGTAGTCCTTCTGATAGAAATAATACTTCTCTCTCTTCTAAATACTATGTGGACATTATTTTTCAATGACGTCACTACTTTAGACATAACGTATTTAAGAAAACGTCAGCGCTTTGGACAGTTTTATTTAAATAGATCGGTTTGCTTTCCATTGCTTGCATTCGAGAAACGCCTCATGACGTGCGAGGTTAGGTCTCTGTAAAACCGGTTGAAGCACGCCAGTCGGTCCCTTTTACCAACTGACCGTTCCAAGGCGGTAAGCTTATTTTGTTAAATGGCTCGTGTGAATTTGTCATATATCCTTATAATGTATTTCATTATACAGTGCGTTCTGCACAATGTTTACATTTAACTTTCAATGAATAAAACCTATCGAAACTGTTGTGGTAAGTCTTCCGTGCCATATATATATATACGCTTAACAGAAGATATCAAATATGTATTAGATATCAACAGAAAAACCGTGGGACTACCTTTGAAAGGGTTAAATATAATTTATAAAAAAAAAAAAAATTTATAAGTGGCCGAACTGAAAACAAGTTTTTCAAATTCAAAATCAATCACACTCGCTTCGTTTATAATTTATTTTTATTGATAGTCTAATTGAAAATATTTATATATATATATATATATATATATATATATATATATATATATATATACGTTTCAATACATCGCCCAAATAAGTCTACGCCCATCTACCTACCCTAGACGAAATCTAGTCATGACTGGGGCAGAAGGGGTGTCGCAACAAGTACTGACAAATGCATATGCAGGTTATGATTTATGATTTATCTTGGTCACCCGACTAACGACCATACAGGCCGTTAGAAGCTGACCAGAAGCGTGTCTTTTTTTATTTTTCTTAAAATCATTAGTATTGCTGATTATGCCAGTGAACAAACTGGTCAAGATCCGTTAACCTATAGAGTGTGGCAGGTCAGTTGTCATAATTCTGCAATTATAATTTCCCTGAAAGTCACCTCGAGGTAAGAAGGTATAGTTGGCACTTACAGCGTATAGCAGGTAATTATTTCTATGTGTTATTTGGTGAACAATAATAACGTATGCAAATGGTTCGTTAGGTAGTGTTATATTAACAGGCTGTGGCGTAACAGTATCTATGTTGGTATACCGACGTAGGTTTTGTGTGCACAGTGGTTTAGTCGATTTACGGGTGTGTGTGATTCGACCGACAGCCACAGGTGCCAAGTACCCAGTCGTGTACACCTCAGTGTCCTGCAGTGTGTCGCATGTGTGGTTTGCCTCAGGGCTTTGAGTGTGATACATGCGTTGTATGTATCAGTGTCTTGCCTTGTGTCACATGCATTGTGTGTATCAGTGTTCTGCTGTTCGAAACTTGCGTGGTGCGTATCAGATTTCTACGTCGTGATACCTGCGTGGTGTACATCAGTGTTCTGCGGTATGACACATGCGTTGTGTGTATCAGTGTGACTCAAATGTTGAAAAGTGTCAAGGTTCTTAGGACATATGCCTTCAGCCCGCTTGCAATTTGTTAAATGGTGTATTTTCTTGTCTGAATGCTTGCAATAGTTTGAACATGGTACTTTTCTGTCCGAATGTTGGTAACACGCTGTAAATAGTATTTTGCTTGTTCAAGTGCTTGCATTTAAATATACATTGTTCATATGGAATAGAGCACCATCTTCGCTACGACATAGTGCATATCTGCGTTTTGCGGCCGATTAGTTTTGAGTTATTTCCAACCATTGCTTCCAGTGGCCATTTTTCTCCACAAACCACATAATACATTGTAATATGTAATGTTTCATAAAGAAGCTGATTAATGTTGGATAATTGATGCCTGTTTGTTAGAAGGTATTTAAACTGCTCATATAATAATGATATTAATAATAATAATAATGATAATAATAATAATAATAATAATAACAACAATAATAATAGTCGGTTGCCTCTCAAAAATGAAAGGTATAATTAGTAGACAAAAGATCTTAGATCAAGGCAAAATGTAAAAATTATATAACAAAAAATGCTTTAATAATAATAAAACTACAAAAAAGCTGAAAGTCTATAAAAACATCAAACTTATCAGCGGAAATAATTATCAAAGAAAGAAGAACAATCAATGTATAATACATATAAACATTTCGTTTAAAAAAACTTCTGTAAGTACCTGTAATGACGCCTGTAGTTGAACTGTGCGGGTAGGCGTTAACGACGGCACCTTGATGACCTTTCTTTTGACATGCACATATTATCACACCTACAACGCAGGCGACAAAGACCAAACACCCTATCACAATCCCTACAATGGCGCCCGTCTCTAGCGATGTCGGCGAGCTGCATGGTAGAATACAATCTATCGTCAATCGAATGTGTATATTAGAAACTCGTCTTTTCTTATATATTTTACTGGAATTCCACAAATCTACATCGTCATTGGTGAAGCAGACGTCACCGAGAATAATAGTTGCAATATACAATGAAGGAGCGGCCTGGTATCAGTAAAGCGTACAAGATATTTGACATTGCCCGATCTACATCTCGCTTTATCCCCATTCATCTCGCGATATAGCAAGACAGACGATTAAAAAAAATGAAAATGTATATCACATGTGTCATATATTATACATAAACGTAAACTGGTTCAAACTTAAAAGTACATCTTACTCTTACAAAAATATCATCACACGGAATTGGAACCCTCGTGAAACAGGGATGGTTGTTTCTAGCTGTTCACGTTACAGTCAGTGGGTTGTAACGATTTTTTTTTACTTTGTGTGTTCATACCTGCTTGGTGCATCGCATAAGTTGACAGCAGAAGACCATTGGCTCCTTATTTTGGTAATTTATTCGAGTTGCATGTCTTCTATCGACAGACATTCATATTCTTGCATAACACCAGTAAAAAAAACTTATACACACTTCACATGTGAAATTGTTGTTTCTGATTTAGGCCATGTTGATCAGAACGATGCGAGCATTGGGCTGCAGTGAAATGTATTCAAAGCCTCTATATTTCTTTGAGATAACAGTATTGAATAAGGATGTATCATAAACACATTTAAAGCAGATGGATCAGTGACAAAATGGTTTTTATTTTATTGATTACTACCACGGTATAATACGAGAAGTATTTATTAGGCTAACGAAGCGACTAATGCTATTGTAAACTTGTATTGTTATGATACGACTGACTTACCAACACTCCGTGTTGTAGTTGCAGCAGTACTTTTCACCCTGGCAGTACGTGTAATAGAAGCCTCCATTATAGCAGAATTCATCGCCAGCTACTAAGGACACTGAAAAAATATATACTATGAATCTAAATCTAAATGATTTAAGATCGTAGTTTATATGATTAGTATTCAATGTTATGACATCTACATGGTAGAATTGAATACATAATGAGTAGGGATGTAAGCGAACGTTCGAATGCTCGGATAGCTACAGAACGTTCGAATGTATTTTTCAGCATTCGAACGTTTGGTAAACAAAAAAAAAATTCTTTTTTTAAATGGTTACGTTCACACCTTAACTGTTTAACATTCACACCTGTTACCAGCTAGGACGCGTTAAATTTAGGGTAATAAGCAGTGTCATTGTGTCAGAAAATAGGAAGGTCGTTTACATTAATATCGTGTGTGTTTTCTGATAACGTAATATAGCAACTGGTTACCCGCTCGCATACTGTACAACCCGGTAGGTAAGTTATATCAAGGAACCAGTCTGTCAGAATGGGGTTCAATAAATTTATAATATATCACCTGATTCGCTTTTTATATTCAATAATGAGGACTTAATATCCACCTTTTATACATAAAAAATATTGTTTTGTCGGCGTATACGCCATTATTTATCTACCCTGGTGTATAATTCATATGAAAAGCAATTGTGTAGGCTGTTGACAAGACAAAAAAAAAGTATCATAAGAATGCAATAAATTGTACATGTACTGCTTATTGGTGTGTTTTCACGCAAGAAAAATATTACGGACATAAGTTAAGTCTAATTATGGTAATATACTTATTAAGTAATAAATGCCAAGTTAGGAGCAAGGTCGGGGTAGGGGCTGGTAGGGATGAGAACTACGAGTAAAACGATTTTCTTTAACACATGTGGCTTGCTGGTTGATCATGTGCTCGGGGTATGGGAGACAGGAGGTCTTATCTTGGGGACATGCTGTCTGTTTCCTTGACAACGATATCCTCTCCTCTCCTACTAGCAGCCCTAGGTGGCACTCACACCTACCACCCACACCCGCACCCGCACCTTACCTAACAACTGCATAATACACACAGCTAATCAGTGTCTACTAGCCTGAATCAGTGACATTATACTTGCGCAATGGGATGACTTCATAAACACATAGTGTCAGAAAAGTATTACGCACAATTTGATTTGGTAAATAAATTGGCCTGACTTTTTGTCGTACTTATTCTTTAGAAGATAAATTGGAACCATCCATTTTTATTGCTTCAACCGTTTTTAAAAAAACATTGTTTGCCAAAATAAAAGTTAGCATTTAATTCTATGTAGGATAGAAATAAGCACAGACATGTTACAAACTACCCCCTGTTTTGTTTTAATTCTGAAAGTAACTACCGATAAATTAATATTGAATATCGACGACAACACTTTCCATATACTGGAACACTCGAAGCTTATTGCTAAACCCGTTTGCACTAATTCTTTACAATTTTTATAGTTTTATGAACAATGTACCGATTCTAATTTAAGTCATAAATACTACTGAATGGCCTTAATAGTAGTAACCGACACGTTATGCTAAATCGTCATAAAAGGCTAAAGTTTATGGTTCTCACGAAGAGTTTGTACAATAATTGTTTATCTGCCAGATATGTATGGAAGATATAATTCGGCACCAAAAATGTTTTTCGCTTAAAAGATGTTTATGCATCATGGATATATTTTTTCAATTAATTAAATATGCTTATCACTTTAGCGCGTGACCAAAACGCATTGATTTTAGCCATTTGTTTCGTTAACTTCCATTGTTGCAAAAAAAAGAAAAATTATCGTGTGTGTTTTTGTCTGATAACGTAATACAGCAACTGGTTACCCGCTCGCATACTGTACAACCCGGTAGGAAAGTAATATCCTGGAACCAGTCTGAGGATGAGGTTTAATGAATTTATAATTATATCACGTGATTCGCTTATTATAATCAATAATGAGGACTGAATATCCACCTTTTATACACTAAAAAAACAAACATTTTTTTTTTGTCGGCGAATACGTCTTTATTTATCTATTCTGGTGTATTATTCATATGAAAAGCAATTGTGTGGGCTGTTGACAAGACAAAAAAAGTCTCATAAGAATGCAATAAATTGTACATGTACTGCCTATTGGAGTGTTTTCACTCAAAAAATATTACGGACATAAGTTAAGTCTTATAATGGTAATATACTTATTAAGTTATAAATGCCAAGTTAGGAGCAAGGTCGGGGTAGGGGCTGGAACGGATGAGAACTACGAATGAAACGATTTTCTTTAACACATGTGGCTTGCTGGTTGATCATGTGCCGGGGTATGGGAGACAGGGGGTCTTATCTTGGCGACATGCTGTCTGTTTCCTTGACAACTATATCCTCTCCTACTAGCAGCCCTAGGTGGCACTCACACCTACCACCCACACCCACACCTTACCTAACAATTGCATAATACACACCCCTGGTCAGTGTCTACTAGCCTGTATCAGAGACATAATACTTGCACAATGGGAGGACCTCATATACGCATAGTGTCAGAAAAGTATTACGCAAATGTGATTGGGTAAATAAAATGGCCCGACTTTTTGTCCTACTTATTCTTTAGAAGATGAATTGGAACCATCCCCATGGATATAACCTCAGTTATAGTGTATAGCGATAAGGAAAGGTTAACTATATACAATACCTACGCGCAGAAAACAGACAACACACTGCATAATTATAGACAAGTTTTTAAGAACTGCAATAACTGTACCCTAATAGTAGGAGACTTCAATATTAAACACCCATGTTGGAACCCAGAGAACGACATTAGGTACGACGGCGAGGCCGATGATCTACTCACATTCCTTAATGACGAAAATCTTTGCATATTAAATGATGGTCAGATAACCAGGATATCAAACGAAACAAACAAAGCAGACAGTGCAATTGACCTTGTTATGGCCTCTGCCAGCATGTTCGATTCCTGCGAATTCAATGTCATCGATAACACATGCGGAAGTGACCATTTTCCCATTATAACCAACACTAAATTTAGCATTAACAGAAACCCTCCCAAAAATAATAAGAAATGGAATGTGAGTAGAGCATCCAACGAAAACTGGACATCATTCAAACACGAATGCTCAAAAAGCCTAAACAATATAACAGAAACAGATGTCAACAATAATTTCAACGAAATTTACACACAATTAACAACAATACTAAACAAAACAATGCCTAAATATTCCCACACTAATAAAAAAAATACAAAAACAGTACCATGGTGGACTGATGAATGCACGGCCGCGGCGAAAAAAAGGGAAAACTGTAGGAAAAATTATAAAAAAGACAAAAAATCAACCATCAAACTAAAACTATGGCATGACGCTAGAAGAGATGCAAAAAAAATATTCAAAAAGGCCCGGAAGGACAGCTGGGAATCATTCTGCAGTAAAATTACCATTAAAACAACCAGTAAAGATCTATGGATATTCATCCAAAGAATTAAAGGACACACGCCAATTCAAACCTGTCCCTTCATTGTAAATGGGAAGCCTATCATTGACCCTTTAGAAAAAGCAGAAATTCTAGTAGACAACTACACCAAAATCAGTAGTAACGAGGGGTACACACAACAGTTTATAACCAAAAAGAATGACTTCTCACTTACGATCAATAATATCATTGCTAACGAACAGCCCCACACGAATCTAAAATATAATCAGCCCTTTACATTAACCGAACTTAATATAGCCCTAACAACATGTGGAAAAGGGGCCCCAGGAGAAGACGGTATTAATTATGACATTATAAAGCAACTCCCCCCTGAATCAAAATTGGCCCTCTTAAACATGTTCAACAACTCCTGGGATCAAGGTTTAATCCCCGAATCATGGCATGAATCAACCATCATACCGATACTTAAACCAAATAAACCCTCTAACGAACCAGCATCATATCGGCCCATATCTCTAACATCCTGTTTCACCAAAGTAATGCAAAAAATGATCAAAACAAGATTATGCTTGATTTTAGAAACAAACAATTTATACTCTGAAAACCAATCAGGGTGCCGAGCCAATCACTCATGTGACGATAACCTAGTAAGATTAGAATCAGACATAAGAGTTGCTCAAGTAAGGAAAAAATTCATAACAGCAGCATTTCTGGACCTATCCACTGCTTTTGATAAAATGTGGGCTGAAGGGGCTATTTCCATTTTACTAAAATATGGTATCCGGGGTAGGATGATAAAATGGCTTTCAACCTTCTTATCAAAAAGGATTATTAAAGTAAAATACCAAAACAACACATCAACGCCAAGAACCACGATAAATGGCTGTCCGCAAGGTAGTGTTTTATCTCCGATATTATTTTCAATCTTCATGAACACATTCAATGATGCGGTACAAAAACACAACACCCAAAATAAATACACTACCACAAGTAATCAAATTAAAGTATCACAATTTGTAGATGATAGCGCCATATGGGTTTGCAGCAAAACTCCAAAGGAAGGAATCGATAAAATACAGAAAATGCTAAGAGACGTAGAAAAATGGGCGTCAAATTACGGGTTCGTCATTAACCCCGATAAAACGCAAACAATAATATTTCGCAACAAAAAAACACCGATTGATGACGCGTCGTTAACTAAACTAACATTATGCGATAAAAACATTGATTACAAAGATAGCATCAAATTCTTAGGACTAACGTTCGATAAATATCTTACATGGGAAGAACACATAAAAACGGTAATAGGCAGGTGCGAAAAAGATATAAATCTAATTAGATCAATAAGAGGAAAAGAATGGGGATCAAGTAAAAAATGTCTTTTTACAATATACCAGGCACTAATCAAATCAAAAATACAATATGGAATGGTGGCGTACGGTTCGGCAAATAAATCTATACTAGATAAACTCCAAAAACTACAAAATAGAGCAATAAAAACTATAATAGGAGTCCCTAGCTACTCGAGAACTGAAGCAATTCACGCCGAAGTAGGGGAATTACCGATCACCGAACAAATAGATATACTTAGTCTGAAATACTGGGCCCGCTCCGCCACATTAGGATCTACATTAAGCACCAATAAGGAGATATTTAAGCGCGTAGGAAAATGGCCCAAATTTCCGAAAAAACCATACACGCAACGTATTATAAATCTACTAGAGGAAACAAATCTAGAAACAGGCCACCTAACACCTCCCTCTCATCTAAACCCCATAGGAATCGAACCAATATCCATAGATATAGGCCTAAGCAAAATAATACGCAAAACAGACAACCCGCTCTCAATAAAGAAAGCCGCAGATAATTACTTAAGTAGATCAACAGCTAAATTCAAGATTTATACAGACGGCAGCAAAGACCCGATTAAAAAGATAGCAGGGGCAGGTATAGCTATATACGAAGGAGAAATTATAAAAGCAAAAGCAAAAATCAAACTAGATCATAGAGTTTCAATATTCTCCTGTGAACTAATAGCCATCAAGGAAGCAACTACCTGGATACACAAAAATAAAATAACCAATAGTACCATCGATGTTTTCACCGATTCCCTCAGTGCATTACAAGCTCTACAACAAATAAAAGGAACAAACAGACAAGAAATAATTAATCACATATATAGACTCAACTCTGACATTAAAACCAACCTCAATACTACAATAAATCTTGTCTGGATACCAAGCCATATAGGAATAATAGGAAACGAATTAGCAGACTCTTTGGCCAAAAAAGGTGCTCTTTGTGGAAACATACTAAATATAAGACTAAGCAAAACAGAAGCTTATAGCTACATCACCAACCACTACAAACAGAAAGCGGAAGCGAGATTTTCTGATTACAAGTTAACACACAACTACGAATTCGGTGAAAGAAATACTAGGATTAAAATACATCACCCGTTTACTAAGTATGATAAATTATATACAAGACTTAGGATCGGCTCAAGCTACTTAGGTGCGGAAAACAAAGCTCGACCGAGAAACTGCCCTCACTGCGCAGACACAGAAACCTTCGAACACGTAGTATTCCAGTGTGGGCAGCATGCAACTGAGCGTACCGAACTAGAGTACCAGCTGAGTATTAAATTAGGGTTAACTATCATAAATAGAAAAGTACTACTGTTTCCGCCCGCCGATAAAGCAGAACCAATTAAAACGGCTTTATTCGAATATTTAGAAAAAATCAACTATACTAACAACATGTAAAATCATGCGTTCAATATGGTGCGGGCACACCAACCAATCAGAATCAAGCGAAACAAACAAACATTAAGTAGGTCAATCCGCTCGAAAGCCCAGTATGGTCAAAAATTAGATAAGACAAACCAGCCAATCAGAATTATGCGAAATAAACGAACACAAAGTAGGTCAATCCGCTCAAATGCCCAGTATGGCCAAAATATAGTTACGACATACCAGCCAATCAGAATCAAGCGAAATAGACGAACATCAAGTAGGTCAATCCGCTCGAATGCCCAGTATGGCCAAATTATAGTTAAAACAAGAACACACACAATTAAACAAGACACATTAAGGGGAATATAAAATACTATCCATTAGATGGAAGGTTGCTGAATAAACGGTGGACTCTTGAAGACCCCGTAAAAACAAAGGCACCTTAACACCACCATCTATAAAAGTCACATAGAAAAACCCACAGAAACAGCATTCAACACCAAGCCAATAATAAAGTAAACTGGATTGCCAAATAAACGGGTGCCCCCTAAGGGCCCCGTAAAAACAACGGCAATCCGGGCTCATTATTACGACACCCACATAGGATTCAATATACTCCATACATATTGACTCTAAGTAGAACCAGGGTATGCTGAATAAACGGAAGCCCAATAGGGGGTCCGTATAAACAAAGGCTACCCAAGTAAGGTTCACCAAGCCTAACAACATATCTTTGTGTAATATATATTACTATGTTATAACATGCATGGCTCCCCCCATCTAACAAATGTTTTTGCACTAGTAGGACAGTGGAAAAAAATATATATATAAAAAAAAAAAAACCCCTTCCACTACTGTATATAGTAGAGAAATGCGTAGTGTAGAGTAAGTAGAATAAGTAGTAGGAAGAATGATTGAATGTATGAGACCCTGAGAGAGTGAACCGAGTGTGTGGTAGAATAGGGAAAACGATAAGATAATGGCCGCCGAATGTATTTTATATCTGTATTAATAGTAATAGAGTTAAGTAGTAGACAAAGGCGAGCATTATCTTATACCACCAGCCGGGGACTTCTTTCTTGGCATATACATCTCATATGTAGGACAAGAAAGATGGTTTAGTGGGCGGTCGGGCCCCGGGCGTCCAGACATCATAACCAAACAAACACTAGGTTCTAAACGAGCTACCACAACTACTCTTTAAATACCAAAGCTGATTAGCTACACAGGTCCCTAAAAAGGTGCACCCCTTCCCCACTATTTCACAATTTCGTTAGGGGAAGAGGTAAACCGAAAACAGGGATCCTTCTTACGGTTAAAAATAAATAAACAAATACCAATTAGAACCTAGTGTCAGGGGAAAGAGCCAGGAATTAGGGAGTGGAATTCACTCAAATTATGCTCAATCCCCTTTAAGACAAAAAATCACCAAAATTATACCATCTTTCCATTAAATGGGTACATAAACTAGGTACCTAACTAGGGCCCATTTTAGGCGATATTTTTCGGAATATACACATTTAAGCCATGCATGGGCAACATGGCGGGGTCATGAAAAAGCCCTCAACAGGGCGAGTAGACCCTTATTAAACTAGTTCAAACAACAACAACAACAAATTGGAACCATCCATTCTTATTGCTTCAACCGTTTTCAAAAATACATTGTTTGCCAAAATAAAAGTTAGCATTTAATTCTATGTATGATAGAAATAAGCACAGATATGCAACACACTCATATTTTCACTGTTTTGTTTTAATTCTGAAAGTAACTACCGATGAATTATTATTAAATATCGACGACTACACATTCCATATATTGGAACACTCGAAGCTTATTGCTAAACCCGTTTGCACTAATTCTTTAAGAAAAATTATAGTTTAATAAACAATGTACCGATTCTAATTTTAGTCAGATATACTAATGAATGGGCTTAATTGTAGTAACCGACACGTTATGCTAAATCGTCATAAAAGGCTAAAGTTTATGGTTCTCACGAAGAGTTTGTACAATAATTGTTTATCTGCCAGATATGTATGGAAGATATAATTCGGCACCAAAAATGTTTTCGCTTAAAAGATGTTTATGCATCATGTATATATTTTTCAATTAATTAAATATGCTTATCACTTTAGCGCGTGACCAAAACGCATTGATTTTAGCCATTTGTTTCGTTTACTTCCATTGTTGCAAAAAAAAGAAAAAAGTGACACAAATATGTACAAGTTTTAACCAGAGAACTGTACAGATTTAGTAATAGTTGGCAGCATATATCATTTTAATGAAGGGCATATTTTTACTATTCTCAATATAGGGTAACACGAGCAATATTTATATCAAATATCAAGGCTCTAGCTCGTGTAGTTTCTGACAAGAGGTTTTCAATATTTTACTAAATAGCCTAATATATGAATGTCCCGCCCATCATGGCATAGCTTTTAAGTGCTCATAATTGTTTTAACAACCACGACAGGGAGCCCTCTAAGGCGGTTTCTGTTGGGTTTTGTCAAGTTTATTTAATTTCTCGTCACGGGTTTGTTTAATGTTTACATTTAGTGAGTGAATGTCGTTTTTTAGTTGTAATATATGTTGCAATGCTCATAAATCGCTTCTTATATATGAAAAACTGTACTGAAACTGTACTTGATATAAGTGACACAAATAAAGCCATAGACGGAAAGCCCTCGCCGTCATTTTTTGACGTATCAAAATACTTGTACACAGTTTTTGTTCTTCTTGCCTTCTTAGGTTTCTGGGGAAGAGTATATTAATTTAGAAAAAAATATTCATATATATAATTGATCCTTGATAAAATAGTTTGTATATAAGTTATAAGTTAGTTGTCTCGCTTATCTGGGATATTTTAATTACACTGTCTGATAGAAAAACCTCAGGAAGTTGGAGTGCTCCACAAACCAGGTTAAAGCACCCTAGTACAGTAGAAACTCGCTATTAAGGCCACTTTTGGGACCGGCAAGAAGTGGCCTTAATTTAAAGTTTGGCCTTAATAGCGAGTTTTGATAAAAGCTATAACAAGTTATGCCCCTTTGACATAATGAACTACATGTGTGTTTATATTCTTTTTATATACGTGTTGTATACTTTATATTTGTGTTTAAACCAATATCATATTTTGTTTTGTTAGTATAATAGTAGTAGCTTAAATCAATAATATAATATGCATTACGATTCATAAAATGTAGAACACTTTCATTTTTTTTCAGTATTATTCATTTTAGTTGATTTTGTAAACTTTTAAACTACAATCTACACAAAGAAGTGCAGAATCAATAAAGCATACGTTTTCAAACCAAACCTTCAAGTATATAAGGACGTTGCGTTTTTCACACCTAACAATTGTCAATTAACCATTCGTATCAATATTAACGACCATTAAAATTACCCAATCAACTTAAAACAGTTTGATTTCGGCATTATCGTACAAAGTGTAATTATGGCGACACATGACACATGCCTATGATGTCTGTTAATCCTTTGTGAAATGCAGTCTAAACAAAAGAAAGTGTCAAAATGTCGGCCGCCTCTTAGTAAACACAGACAGGTGTACGATATGCTGATGGATGTCTATGAATAGGCTGCGCTGCATGGAAGTAAAATTCACGCACCCAGTCTGGCAACAGTCGATAAGAGTTATTTCCCTTGGCCGCATTAGTCAGTTTCGTTTATCGCTTAGACGCCAGTTCGGGACCGAAACTCATGGCCGTAATTCGCAATAGCCAGTTGCCCGCATTTTTGAGTTTCAAGTATATAGAATCAAATAGTAAACTGTTCGGGACCGAGAAAATTGGCCGTAATAGAAAAATGGCCGTATTATCGAGTTGCCCGCATTGTGAGTTTCTACTGTATGTCCGTTTGCAGACTTACCGTTCAAACGCAATAACTGCTGGGGTTTTGTATATGTTATGTCCCGTCTTAGTATTTATGTCAGTTTTGCCTTTATCCAGTTTGCCTTCGTCTAGAGGTAGTTCATATTTAAATATATGTTGTAATTTTATGTGACCTCGTATATATTTTGGGGTCGCGGGACCAAAGAGTAGAGTAGATTTGGACGCGGTAGAGAGAGGTATTCACGCCTTATTGTTGTTAGCTTGTAGAATGTAACTTTCGTCTATAAAATTGTAATTATGAGATGATGTTGCGTTCTAGTATGGAGCCCCGTTACGCCATACTATACATAAAGGAATTGATATTTGGGAGTTTTCAAAACTATGGAGGTTTGGCTTGAGACAAAACACTTTATTTAGTAATAGACAATACATTCTTTTACCGAAAATCGGAAATGGTATATAAACAATGAATTCATTGACAGTCAGTCAAATTAAATGACTAACTCTACAATGCTTATAAATATAATCCGTTAAGTTTCGGGTAGCAATAGACATTATAGGCAAATATCATCATTTTAAGCGATGCCATCCTTGTTGAATGTATACTGATTCTACCAACGGTTTACTTTCCTGTCCAGATGATATCTTCCTGACCATAACGTTCCGCCATTAACTGTCAATTTATAAGTTGGCTATGTCCCTGATGTCAACAATGGTCAAAAAGCTTCGTGTTCGTAATTTTCAATTTGTTAGATCATTAATGATGTAAAATGAGAAGTGTTTGCCAAAGACATTTGAAAGTGTTACAATAATGAAAATAATGCAATTTATTTCCTTATCCATCTTTTTACTGTTTAGACTGTCGAATTAATAAGAAACAGATTTGTAACATAATATAGTATTAAAACTACTAAACTCATTAATAAAACAAAACAATCCAAGAACAACGTTATGAAGATTATGAATCTACAAGTAATTGATCACATGTAAGCGTGTTTATTGCATAAATATAAAATATATGCTCATTTTTCAATTACTCAAAATTAAGAACTTTTCGAAAGGACAAGGCCTGGTAGATTTTGCCATCGATTAACGACTAGTGTGGTGTCGACTATCGTGTCTGTTAAAATAGGTATCCGACAGTTTGACTGTACAAAATACATGTAATGATATAATTTATCATGTTTGTTTTGGGGGATCTGGGCATTGTTTTTACATTAACTCATTCTATTATCTAAGCAAAGGCGACCTTAAACACTAAATCGATTGTGAGACGGTACCAATTATGAAAACTCGCTTTAGACGTCCGTTCTTTCCACATCTATAAATAAGTACAATGGCGATTTCTGCTTAAAATAGATATCGACGCTACAGGAAATTACCCAGATAGTCATATAATGTGATCTCAGAATTAAGTCGTTACCTGATTATTTTATAAAATAGCTAACTGTGCAGTGTGGCTCAAACAGAAAATACCTTGTTGTACTGACCAGTACAATAATAAACTTGTTCGTTTGAAAGAGAAAGATGGTTCCGAACTGTCTGATATCAACTTTTACCGATTTGCACGCAAAGATAAATCCTTATTTTGTGGGTAATAAAGAATGTTGAACATAACAAGAATATATGACAAAGTCCTATGAGCATTGCAACATACAGCAAAACATAGGTAGACAAAGGTATTTGCACTCAAGTCAAGTATAAAGGTAAGAACAAATCGATGATGAGTCATTTTACAAAAAAAAGCAAACCCAACAGTTACTGCATTGGAACGGTTAGTCGGCAATAAGGACAGACTGGGGTGTTTAAACCGGTTTTACAGAGCTATAATGTCGCAATCCCTGAGGTGTCCCTGAGAAACCCGATCTATCTGAAAAAAAAGTTTTGCTAACCCAACATAATACAGACATATGTATAGCATGCAACGGATATTGTTATGTATCTATTTTCATTGTTCAGCTATTGATCTGGTACACTCACACAACCCGACACAGCTCAAATTATTTAAATGACACCATTCATTAAACATTGATTTCTAGTGCAAAATAAAAACTGGATTTAAATCGACAATCTTTCATAAAACATAGATAGCGGCAAGCTTACAAACCACGCTGCTATTTCTTTCTAACCAAGAACCAAGAACAAAGCGATAAAAAAAATCCGGGCTCTGCCGACTTTTCATTTAACATTTTTCGTGAAAAATGCGGATTTCACCGACCATTCTATCAGTGGCATCTCAATGGTATCAAAATTAAGTATCTAAACGAGAACTATCAATAATATGAAACAACTTTTGTGTTTTACAATCAAGTAACCTTTACAAACCTTTACACTATAATTGCAATCATAACGAGAAAGCAAATGATTTACAGACGAACACCTGTTTGATATCCCGACATAATCCAAGTTCTGTAATATAAACAATTCATCAACATTGACATTTTTGTTGTAATAATCTTTTAACCTAATACACAAAACTAACATTACAAGACTTCTAATATTTTGTTAATTCGATCGTGAATAATGCATTTTTATTTATTCGTATAGCAAGAGTCCAATGAATCTATCTTATTTAGATCATCACAATTTCTAAATGCACAATTTGTACTTACGATTCACGACAAGCAAGTACACAGCCAGCACTAAATTTCCAGCCATTTTATTGGGAAACAAGAGTTGTCACTTGTTGCGTTTATCTTCACTCAAACTATCTACCAGCAATTATTATCGGCGACGCAGAAGTTCTTGTTCGTTCAAAGATTTATAACCTTCTCCTAAATTATTGATTGTTTTAAATCAACTCGTCACAGCGCACAGACTATTTACATACCTTTATTTTTTTTGCATTGTGTTTATTCAACGCGTACAATGCCCGAGGTGTATGGAGATTGGTAAATGGGGTTTACCGACTGAAGCCATTCTAAGGTACGTACCTATTCTTTTTTTTAATAAATGACTTTAATGACTAAATAAAGAAACAATACCACTTATGATTTAATCATTTTATTGCAAAAAAAACTATTCTCGAATCTCAATCCTTTTTGCAAACATCATAGTATTTGCGAAACTTAGTTCAAATGTGGTTGAAAATGAGATCTAATCCAATCCGAGAGATTATTTTAAGTTGCTTAGAACATGTTTTATATAAACGTTTAGTCATTTTCAACTATTATATTGGCTTATGTAAACACATTTCAGAATTCGTTTTCTGGCAAAAACATCGTTAAACACACATCGTTTATCATAATTTTATAGTTGTTTTTGCAATAATCCCAGCATTTGCATCACTTGTCCAAAATAATGCCAATTAGGAAATCTGTTCGTCAAGAGAACATTCTATCTATGTTATACACCGTAACACTATGAACTAGCTATTAGTTGGTTGGGAAAATAGAAGCCATGCATGCAATGAATTTGAAAAAAAAAATGCAGACAAACCCAAGTACACATACGCCATTGGTCGTACTCCATTGATACTACAGTGGATGGTAGGCATTTTCCATACAGCGTTCAACGAAAAATGAAGAAAAAAAATAACGTCTAAACAAAGTAGTGTTCTCTATCAGAAGAAAAATTCACAGTGTTTAATTATGTAACACAGCTAACCATTAATAAAAAAAAAAACAGTTTAACTCATCTCTGTATTGAACAGGCCTCAAATTTGAAAATAAGCAAATACCGTGTTCTTTTCAATTATTAGGACAATTTCGATTATTAGGAGTAAGAGAAATGATCCTATGAGAAAAACACATATAAAAAATTTGAACTTCTAACAGACATGAAACATAATAGAAACCTTTTATGTTAATATATAATAATACAACATGAGGTAGCACGAGGTAAATCTCCATCAATCTATGGATAATTTACAATGTTGAAAAAGTGTCTCTTGTGATAGACAAACTTTGCCATTGGAAATAGTGACCTCAGTGACAAGAAAGGCTGTATTTAAATGTAAGAATTTGCTTTAATATGGGTACGTTCTGATGGGAAGATCAATCGGATCATTTGATCAAAGAAATGATTATCTAATGTAAGATGTTCGTGATGTGGCGTAAGATAGTGTGACGTTGAATTAAACGCTTCTAGAATATGGCTTTGGGTAGCAAGGGATAAAGTTAACATTAAATAACGCTCAAAGCGGTATAAAACAAATCTGCAATAAACGGCGAATAGTTGATTCCCACACTTATGCCAAATACCTGTCGAAAAAAGGTGTCACTACAATTTATGTAAATTTTTAACTCATCACTGGTGGTAAATGTGACTTGTATGGTGTTTTGTGAACCTTAGGAATCCATTACAGTGAGGAAAGTTCTCCTTGTTATTGAATTTTTGCATTATTGTCTGATTATGTGAGTTAATAAATGTCAACGTTGGTGTTTATAGAGCTGGTAATAGATAAGTTAGCACTCGGTAAATTTTTAGTATATACGTCCATATAGTATATGGTGCACATCCATTCCTTGAATATCTTGTCAGCTGTATATACAGATATAATATCCCATCTTTCCATTTGACTGTGAGTTGTGGAACAACTTAAAGCTATCGCTATTTAATAATATAAGTAGACTTCAACACATCATTGTAAATAGTATTGAGTTTCCCGGTCAGACACGGTCAAACGTGTGTGAAGTTACGTTAGGCCTTAAGATAATACACTCTATGATTGTGATAAAGAAGCTTTATTCCTACACTAAATACTCAGCTTAGCTTCAAAAAGTGGCTCAAAGAATTTATCTATTTGCAAATACTTTTAGTAAGTGAACTGTAGATTGTAAGCATCGGATTTATCCGGTACGTTGGCTTGCTCAAACGAGTAAAATTTACCGTGTATTAGTCTCACTAACCAAAAATATATATAAGTAAAACCTTACTTCCTTCTTTTACTTTCTGAATAAGACAAACCAGGCCTCCCTATCTTTCGAGTCGGGCTGCCTTCTTCGTCCGCCTGTGTTATTTACCAACTAAGGGTAACGGACAAGAGTAAATGCGGGTCACGGGATAGTACGAACGCTCACGTTACTGATCGAAACATTTCGGGATTCGACCGAAGTATTTTAGGACTCCTCACCACTATTTTTTTATAAATTTTATTATTTTAATTATTGACTCATTTGAGAAAATGTTAATATCTTTAGTACAATAGCCATTATATATGTCTTATAATGTATCGAAAACGTTATTTGCACCAAATTTGATGATGAAAGTCCAAATCATACATAACTTTAACCGATTAACCGGAAGAATATTGGCTCTGTATTCTGGCAAAATTAAAATCAGCAAACAATTTATATACAGATGCCTTTTATTAGTTTTCATATGCCATTGTTGAATGTAACAATCTTTTATTCTTTGTTTAAAGACATTTGTAAAATAATTGTCCGAACTTTGCTCACAGGCTGTACGAGTACGTTCGACAACACTCTTGGACATAGGTGTTACAATTGTAGATAGTTTAGCCGCGCTTCGTTGCTTTCCGTGTGACGGCACGCGACTGTTAACACGTGCTCTGTGCTGCCGCCTTTTTTTCTTAACATATATAAAATATTAACATTGCGTAATCACGTGATATCCACTGTAGATTATATATACCAATGTTTACACTGTATAGAGCCATTTTAAGTTATGTATAAACGCGTGTACCTTTGTATACGTCAACTGAGTATTAATTACCTCACTAGATTAGTTATTCTCTTTGAAAAATTTCACTGTCAACAGATTTTGTTTGTAATTCTCAATAATTCAAAGTCATATTATGACATAATATTGTCCAGTAAACTTATTTTAGATATACATACCAGTACAAGTACAGGAAGAGTAAGACAGGTTTGTTGTCGTTGTATTTATTCATGTGACAGGTGTACAGTTTAACTCCATTCCACCGAATAGCTCAGATGTCAATCATGACAATTAAGATCTATCAAAAGCATGTAATTGATTATAATCACAATTACTTGTAACGTTTACCGATGATGCAGTTTATTGGAAAAAGTACAACTCATCAGAACGGCGGTCTATATTATGCATTAATACCATGAATCGACCACAGCAATGATTGATTTCCACTATGCTCTATTTTGACTTGTTTTGATTAAATCACGGTTTTGATCATTAGAAGAATCATATCAGGAACTGCACACCATCGAAGTCATACTATTACTTATAACTGATTCCACGCAATATCCAAGCATTAATGTTAACTTTACATGATATGAAACAACTAATCAAAACGCATGTCTTCATTTTCGTTTCTATCACATGGAAACATCTGGGCTTGCCGCGTTCTAGTTTGGTGGTGGAGGTTAGGAGGTAAAGAAGAAAGCGGGGACCTGTCCGCCGATCTTTAATTGCCAGATGCCACATTTGGTAACAAAACAAAATTGAAGACTGTCGGGATTTTTTAATTACTTTAATAATACTCTGACAGCTAGGAAAAACTACAAAGAAGCAAGACCCACAAAAGAGATTAAGAGAAGAACACAACATTAAAATGTAAATATTCACATAAGTTAGAATAATTGGTTACATAAATGTGTAAGTTGTATTAAGAACTTATTTTACTTTATTATTTCAATGAGTCATACTGTTTATGACAGGACTTTGCACTTTAGGCGAGGTTAACAGAAAATGTAGTAGAACCAGACAGCCGGGTAAGTGTATGCTCTATTTGCTGCTTATTGGCAAAAATGTATCTTGTTACATCTGCATGCAGATTTTAGAAAATAACTTTATAGTGTGTAAGGGATACAAATAGCATGATAGAGTGGTAACAAAAAAGGCATACTGCTGTTATTGTTTGGTGCATATAGAGTTCCTCTACTCTGGTGGGTAGGCGGAGTTTCGTTGCGGGAAGGCGGGTGGGATTGTGTGGTTTTTGGAAACTTGATTGGGTGGCTGCCATGTCATTCCGGGGTTTCCGATTTGATAAGGCGGGGCGAACTGCTGGTTGCCGTATGCCGGTGGTGGAGGTCCATACTGTTGTCCGGGATACGAGTTCTGGACGGTCGCAACTTTTAATAAACAGAATAAAACTAATTGAATGTTCCAATTCAGATATTTTATAAAGCAAAGAAATGTAACAAATATAATTAAAGAACTAGATGAAGTAAACGCTTTTTAATATAAGAGGAAAAGCAGGCTTCTGATTTTGACAATGCATGAAAACATGCTCATCTCAGCTCTGAATAGGAGACTTTGCTCCATAGGTGTGTTCTCACTTTGCCCACTTTATTTACAGTAAAATTCGAGTAGCCAAGGAGTTGCTTTGTACAGTTTCTAATCCTTTATTAACTGTTCAAAATCCATTTGTTGTCCAGGCAAAATGTTTCTTGTAAAAAAGTTGTTTTCATATAATGACCATTTGAGATAATCAAAAATAAATAAAATATATATATATATATATATATATATATATATATATATATATATATATATGTATTTTTAATTTTATTTAATAGCCTTTTCTTTCATATGCCCAATATTTTATATTAGCAACTTAAATTAGCCATAATGCCTATGCGTGCCGTATATTAAATGTCTTTCTTTACTATTGTAAAGTGTAGTACTTGGATTAATACACCTTGTATAATGTGGTATGTATTAAGGTTTTTTTGCTAGTTTTCCATTGAAGCCTTTACACCGGATGATTTTAGCGTATTTGTAACAGCTGTTGATGATTTGTGTTTTTAATATTACTAAATTGTAATTCTTCCTAAAAATACAATAGTTGTTGATATAAAAATGATGACAAAATCCAGTCCAATGATCTACTGAATGCACAGTCTTGTTTTATGTATGTTATTATACATTGCGACCGGCACAATATTTATATTTCAGTTTTAGCATATATAATATTTATTTCTTCCATTTTTCATGAAGATGAAGATTAAGACAAACATAATATAGACAAATAGAGGAGACCAAGCTTGTGTACATCTATTTCGATGTCGATGTAAAAATCGCCATACTATACAATAAAATTAAATGTTAACAATCCTTATCTTTTATATCTTATAATAAACTGTCATGGCATAGTATTATCATAATATAATAATCTCGTTTAAATCTCTTTCTTCAAGTCCGATGACGATTTTCATTGTGGTAGCAGAGAGACAGGTGACCTCTGACGGGGCGATTGCAATTAGGGTTCAGTCACTATTCTTTTGATCAGTCTTCTGTGCCATGTACTTCTAGTTTTGGATACAATAGGATAACATTTATTTGAGTCGGCAAAATCCAACAAGTAACATAAGCTCTAACGAGCTTTTACAACCGACTTTTTTAATGTTTGATTAGATTTGGCCGCCACAGAATAATCACTTATCGAAGCACGACCAGTCAACATTCGACGATAATATATACATAGCTTGCGGTTAACGGGCAATTTACGTCTTACAGTATAGCATGCAAAAACTGCTACATGCACAATATCGCACAGTATTCAATTCATTAGAATGTTGGCTTTATAATAAGATAGTTGGTAAAAGTTACTGGTTAGAATATAGAAAAACACGAGTTTTGCATTAAACAAAATATTGAGGCTTTATTTTCAAACACGGTAAATTCTTTTTTATTCTCACAATTTAACTCCTTTAAATCAATCAAAATGGTTCGCGCATTGTGTTGCCATGAATATATTTTCAACACATCTATAGCGACTTTGTAATTTCAAAATTTAATAAAGAACGTTACAAATACAATTTTAACAGACACATAACCAAAATAGTAAATAAAAATATCATATCTGAACTCGGACCAGGTTTATTTGACCTTCAAATAATATGTTTTACACGTCGACCATTACCTTCTACGAATATTCACGAAAGATAATGAGTGCAGGTCATAATTTTTATCAACATACCAGTTTGATTTATTGATGTGTTTGTTTGTTTTTGGTGATGAGGTGGCGTTAATTGATTGTGGCAGATAAATACGGATACGGCTATGTTGATTTGGTTGCGGGCTTTGTGGAGATCTGCTTAAAATTAGCGCTCTCTCTCTTTTCTAGAAACTGTAAATGTTTTTATTATCCACCATGATTAATTTGGTGTAAATTTAACTATTTGGTATCTAAGGAATTTAAGATATATCACAGACAATTAAGTAGTAAATAAGGTAATTATGTAATTCAGATTTTAATTTCTAATCGGGATGTGTATTATATAACAGTAGCTGCAACACTACAGGATATATACAAAGATTTGTGTTTACCGCCAGTTTTATTCAGAAAAAATAGGTTTTGATAAGGAGAAAAATTATTATGTTGACATGTCACGTAAATGCTCCCCCGTAAATATTATTTTTAAATTTCGGATAACCTTTAAAACGGATCAAACAAAATGTATTACTAATTGTAACCTATTTATTTATTTATATTTACAGTGAAACCTCTGCACAGCAACATTTGGCGGAGGCACAGAAAATTGGTGCTGCTTGTGGTGTTGCTGTGCAAAGGTCATCATTAATGCCAATTCATGGTATCATATATTCAAAATGTAGTTATTTTTTGCTGAAATATAAGAACTAGAAGAGCTTACAAACTTACATTGTGTAATTTGAAACACAGTCAAAGTTTCTATTAGTTGAATCTGCTGAGTCTTAAATAAAAACAGAACTTATTAGGTAAACTAAGTAAATGAACTGAGAACTAAAATATGAAAGTAGATAAATCCATTAATATTTTGTCACCATAAATTGGAATTGTCAGCTGCAGATAGAGAGCAATCATTGTCTTTTTCACTTCTTGCAAAGTTACCCATATTTTTTTGCGGATTTATTTTACACATTATTAGTTACTTTTGCCAGTGATAATATTCTTTCTATCAGTTTAAAGTTCTACAATTTTTTCCCACCTTATTGGTTACCTGTCAAACAGACACTACATAAGCACCTACACTCACTCAGTCAACCAAGATTCCTTATCAATTTTACGTTTACCTTTACTCAGAGGAGGTGCTGCTCAGAGGTTAAAATGCACTAAAAACTTATGAAGGGGTCTAAAAGCGTTGCTGCTCAGAGGCTGTTGCTGCTCAGAGGTGCCTTTTGGAGGGTTCATTCATTCATTCATTCATTTGGTTTATCGTCCCACCAACAGTATTTCAGTTATGTGGAGACGGTCTCCACTTGAAGCAGATCAAGTGCTGCCTTCACTGTGTATAGCATGCTGTAAACACCTGGCATGATATCACACCCAGTCACGTTATCCTGACACCGAACCAGTCAGTCGTGAAACTACCCTTATATTTGCTTGAGCGTTAGCAAGGGAGTTATAGCACTACCATTTTAGACAACATTTGTTGATGATGATGATGATATAAAAACTTTTTTATTTATAAAACATATAAAAAGATAAAAATCATACTAACTCATTATAAATAGTGATAAAATAAATAGGAACTAATCAAATATAATACATAGGTTAAAAGTGTATCTTTATTTTCATAAGTACCTGTAATAGCGCCTGTAGTTGAACAGTGCGGGTAGGCGTTAAAGACGGCCCCTTGCTGACCTTTCCTCTGATATGCACATGCACATGTAACCACACCTGCAATGCAGGCCACAAGGGCCAGACACCCTATCACAATCCCTATAATGGTGCCCGTCTCTGCCGATGTAGGTGAACTGCATGGTATAATAGAATCTATCGTCAATCGAATGTGTATATAAGAATCTCGTCTTGTAATACAACAAATCTACATCGTGGTAAAGCGGATGTTACCGATAATTATGTTTTAATTATACAATAAAGGAGCGGCCTGGTATCAGTTGAGTGTACATGGTGCATAAAACCGCACTTCATAAGTATTCAAAATTAAGCTTCGACGTTATTCGATATCGAGCCGATAATTGTACGGTTTATACATAACGTGTAACATGACTTTAATTGCATAGTAAGAAACTGCATTAGCGTTATTAAGCTCAAATGTTTAAAAAAATGTTGCAGCGCTTTTAACTTTGCCAACACAATCATTAAAGAATAGCTTGTTCGTCAGTCTAGTGATCAGATGGAATATTTGAATGATTTATTATCATTAATATTATAACAGTTTGGATTATTACTAACTGATTGTCCTTGATTATGTTCTAACTGCTTTAGAGGCATTGGACGTGCAGTGCAACTAGTACCCCTCAAATGAGCTTTACCAAGTATTTAACATCGTAGCATCGTGACTTTGCAGACACAAAACTTCATTTTCAATTGTTGCGACGTAGCAACAACAGAGGACTAAAACATAACTTATATATATCCTATATATATCACATAAAAACGTTAACTAAATTCAAAATTAAAAGTACATATTACTGAGACAATTTACAAAAATATCCTCAAATGGGCTTTGTGAACCCACAACTGTTCGACGAGTGTCTGGTCGTTTCTTGCTCTAGTTTACGAAATTTTCCCAAGCAATGTAAAACCGTTATGTTTTATAGTTAATATTCAATATATATATATATATATATATATATATATATATATATATATATATATATATATATATATATATATATATATATATATATATATATATATATATATATATATTAATTTTATTATTATTATTATTATTAATAACATTTACAAATAATTGTTATTTCACTTTCGTCAACAGTCTTACCAGTTTACACGTAAAGAACTAAATGAACTTAAAGCTTTTTTAATAGGAGAGGAAAAGCGGGCTTCTGAGTTTGACAATGCATGAAAACATCCTGATTCTCAGCTCTGAATAGGAGACTTTGCTCCATACGGGTGTTCTCAGTATGCCCACTCGGTATATATACTGTAAAATCCGAGTAGCATTTATGCTGGTATTGATTGTAACATTTATCTGACACTTAAAAAATATTGACGTGTCCAAGAATTCCTAATGGTTTTTGATGATAATGTTTATATCTGAGGGTTAACAGTTAAGCTACGCGTAATGGGCCTAATAGATAGTTTCCACATTTGTAAAGATCCCTTATTGTGCCAGCCATCTTTGATGGTAACTTCAAGGTATTTTCAGATAATTTTTTCAATAAAAATACTTCATAAAAGCTGTTTAATTTGATATAATATTCATTAAAATAGACTGAAAACTATAAACAAATCGGTGAGTCTAACACACAGCACATATTTATAGATTTCGGCCCGCATTAGCTTCTGACTTCAAAGATGGCTGCCTTAAACTGTCCTAACAGTGCCTTTGACATCACATGGAAACTATCTATAGTATAGTAACAGTTGTCATGTTTACATGCTGGATGCATCACACTACCCAGCATCCAAATTAGTAGAGCATTGACTCAATAATTCGTAAATCTACTTGAGTTGCTTATCGGGTATCGGCAGACACTCATATTTTTGCATAAACAAATATTTACACTTTACTTGTGAAAGTAATCTTTCGTAATTGTTTGTATTGGCTCATCAAAACTGTGCACGACTTGAATTGCAGTAAAATGTGTTTTTCTCTGCTTTTCTTTGATATAATATTTATTAAGGAAGTATGACTAAATACAATTTTAGTGGATGATAGAGTAATATGTTATTATATTTTACTGGGTACTGCTTCTATTTAATACGAGTATTGTATTATTAAATAAACCAACGATTCGATTAACGATATTGTTAACGTGCATTATTAGGGTACGACTTACCAACATGCCGTGTTGGACTTACAGCAGTAATTGTCACCATCGCAGTATCTTACAGACAAGACTCCGACATGGCAGTATTCTCTGCCAGCTACAAAGGACACTGAAAAGGTATTTGTAATATTTTTATTATTTGAGATCATATCTTATATAATTAGTATTCTGTTGTAAAATCTGATTGGTGGAACTGCATAGATGTGCATAGATGTACATAATGAATAGGTCAATAAGAAAAGGTCCTTTCAAAATGTCCACAGATATTTAAATCTATACTAGATTCTTACTCTAGACAAAGGCAAAAAGGGTACAAAAACACAGCGACAAGACATAACACACAAAAAGTAAATCCAGCAGTTACCGCCCTTGGAACGGTCAGTCGGCAAAAGAACCGACAGGGGGGCTAAAATCTGGTTTGTGGAGCCCTCAAGCCTCGCACTTCCTGAAGGTTTTTCTATCAAACAAACAGTTTAAATAAAAATATCCCGTCAAATTGGGCCGAGAAACAGTAAGCAGTTGCATCGGGAGTTAAATATACAATGAACTTACATACAGACACAACAGCTAGTAATAAAATAAACTATCAACATATGTATAATACATGTACAGTACATAAAAGCCTCGGCAACCTAAAGATTCCAAATGAGAGAGTGAATTAAAATAAAACAGCCCAAGCGCTGACGTATAATAAAAACAATTGTATGACGTCATATGCAAAAAAGTGTTAAAAGGGAAATGAAAAAAATACGAAAGAAATCATCGAATTTTAGAAAACGACCCAAACCAACAAAATAAAATGTAATACTGTTTCGAGGCAAAACATTTAATGCAGTGCAGTTTACTTACATAGTTAAAACAAACAATGCACCGACCCTTGTTTTACTTGTGATTGGGCTTAATTGTAGTAACCGGCATTTTATCTCCTAGATATGTGTAGAATATGTCATTCTGCACCAATACGGATTTATGCAGTTTCCTGTTGTTTACTGTTTTACTATAAGACCAAGTTAAGAAATCGTGCACATTTTCAGAATTTGTTTTTTTTTAAAACGAAATTAAATATTTGTCTGCCTGTTTGATGATATTTTCTTCTGTATTTGAAGTTCACTCAATGATGAACTATTATTTAACTGTATCTCGATCAAATCAACTGTATCTCGATCAACTCACAAAACGTACACTTTATAATTTCTATAGTGTATAACTTAATGATTCTAACTGTGGTGTGTAAACCATTTAAGTGGGTTTAATTGTTGTAAAATATAATATAATTTAGCTCCTTATGCAAAATGCCTTATCTGAAAAATTGTAACTCATTGATAGATATTTTTATTTTATTTTTAATTTAGCAACACTAATAAACATACTGATATGTTTTGTTGAAATTTCTAATCATCATGGTTGCCATGTAATCAGACTCTTTATTCATGCATAGTATATATACATACAATAATTAATATATAAGTAAACATGATATACTGTTATTTACTTTGGGTCTGAGTCAAATTTTGCCAAGAAAACATTATTCCTATAAACTATCCATAGAAAGGATCTCAAAAACAAACGAAAACTGGTTATAAAAAATCCGCAAATAAATAAAATCCAGGCTCTCAGCAGCGATGTTTGACCCTGTACGCGATAACCGGTACGCAAACAATGGTTAAAAATATTCCGTAGTAAATCAAACGCATTGAAAATTGGAAAGCACGCAAGTCTTCAGTTGAAAATAAACACCTCTCTAAAATATTGATTAGACATTGGAAAAAAAAACTGTCAGATTCACTAACATCCGATAACATAAACCATTCTACCAAACATTCAATACTTTTCATGTGATTTCGCATTTTAACAGAAGTTATGTCTAAAATAAGTGCTCAAACATGTTACTGGATTCGACGAAAATAAAATGAGTTTTAAATATATTGCTATATTATAGCCTTGTGATCTGAATATAACAATCCCGAGTGTAACTTTCCTCTCCAAATGCGTGGGGTGGCTTTGTATTGTGATATTGAGATGATACGAATAATCTATGTCATTGCATAAGAGAGCCTCAGAAGGCAGCGGTATATCACAAGTATTTCGGCCTAGTAGACAATTAATAGTCAGTGAAACACTCGTTCTGATAGCAGTTCGCAGTTCCCCATCTCGATAATAGAAGATCACGTATAGCATGAAATTTATTAAAGAAGGCACAACAACCCACTAACAACCCAGCATGAGATGACGTCAGCAACACCAAGTTTCTTCGAATGTGCCGATGACTGAGAACTAAGGGTTGAGCTGGAGAAATTAACTAGAGTTCCAAACTATTTTCAGACTACCTTTCGACCAGATATTGTTGTTTCACCAACTATTAGTAAGTACCTTCACAACAAGGTTCACTTGAATGTCTTACATTAATCGGCCATCGATTAAGCAAATAATATATAGATTTAATACAATAATAGGAAACGTTCGTGGATAAAGTATTTGATAACAATTCAGGAAAGCACTTAGTGGGAGTTGCTACAAATACAAAATCGTGTACTTGCCCGTTATAAAGAATTAGGAAATTGACTTATTATCTGTATGACAAACAAATTGAATCAGAGTCAGAGAACAAGATAAAAGTGTGTGAAGTTATGATTAATTAGATCAAACAACAGCAGTGCAACCAATCCAGAACATGTAGGAGACTCACATAGTCAACACATTGTACCAATAGACTATGAAATAACTGAAAGTCTTTTAGCTTATGGCATGTCAGCAGAACAAAGGCTAGGCTAAATTAACTGAAGCACATTGGCAATCTTAGAGAATGAAAGCTATAAGGCAGAAAACTTCTTAAGAGAGGCAATATTTTGTATTTCATTTCGGATGTTTACCACGAATCAGTGTCCCGGTTTTAAGTACCTAAGAATTCGAAAGTCTTGGTAATGCAAGCGTGTGATAAGGTTGGTATCCTTAGAATGAGAAGATGATATCAGAGGGTCAAATGCATATACTTTAGGGGAAATTTATTAAAGGATTTCATTATTCTGTAGAGAAGTGTATCAGTTGCCAATCAGTTAATGTGAAAGCTAAAACAGCGCCGCTACAAAGCCCGAGATTTCTTGGTAAAAAGTGTAGATACAGAAGGCATTTTAAAAGGGATTTTTTCAGAAGATACATTTTTACCTTCCAAAGCCATCTTTCTGTCTTTCCAGAATGAAAAAGGCAGAAATAACACATGAACAACTAGCTGATAGATCAGTGAGATGTTCAATACCCAAAGAAAAACTTAACGCATAATACGAGCCCAAACAAAACACAACCACAGACAAATAGTAAGTAGCAAGGTCATAAATCGAATTTCAATGTGCATAGGACAAAGTATTCGTCAAATAAATATAGACACTCCTCAAAGTTTATATTATGACAGTGAGTCTATACCTCTTGTCAGAGTAAGGAGTTATTTAGGCTCAAGCCAAAGAAGTACGGAGACAAAACAAGGCTCATATTTACACTCATTGGAACCACATTATACTGACAGTAACACTTGTTCATAGTATACTGATAGAAGTCAAATGTCATATCTTACAAAACCAACCGGCAGCTACTGTCAAAATGTAGACGGGAATTCGATCTAAAAGATATATGGTTATGATTCGAGTGCTCATTCATCTAAAAGACAGCTTTCACAAACCGAGTCATCAATCGTCGTGAATGCAATTAAATCTATAACCCGAGGTACGAAACAGCTTACATTATTCTCAAGATTCAGCCTGCATGATTGTGTTAATTGTGTAACGTCATTTACAAATATTGATTTCGTTTTTGTTAGGTGTAATCGGTGACACTTGTGTATAATTCGATGATACTTACTAACACAAATATAGACATGATTTTTTTTATGAAATACACCTACGGTCCGCTAGATATGAATTTATTTACATACTTCAGTCATAATCTGTATCTATTTAGTGATCCCATAGTTTACGTATCGAGTTGGAATTCTAATTCTTGTTTGATTTCCAATCATCATATCTTCTTTGACTTGAGTAAAAATTGATATCTGCGGGAATAGTAAAAAACTTAGCCAACACCTTAAAGGGGTGAACAACCTAGCAACACTTTTTTCATGTCAGTCAATTATGCGGATTTAAGCTTTTGTAGATTCGTGTCTGATTGGCAACTATGTTTAAGTGGTCGTCTTTTGGTGTCTTATATGGGTACAGATGACTGGAAGATAACTGTTTAAATAAAGTTTAGAAGGGAACATTGTATAAAAATAGCATTAGTGTCGCTTTTTATGATCAAGAAAAGCCGGCATTACTTAAACAAATACATTATAATGTAAGGTAAAATTTAGTATTGAATTTTTCAGAGTTAAAATGCTGTGTTACTGACGTTTTATGCCCAAACAGTGAGTTTCGGCCTGATACAAATCTTTTAATGCTAATTTAGTTCATAAACAAAAATTGTTAAGGATAAGTTATACGTAAAAATGAACTAATTTGACAAACAGTAATATCAACAGACATCTCTCCAACGTTTACACCATTAACAGTCAAGTTACAACTATATATAGCCATTATATAGACATATTTGATCAATTAGCATCGATGCCATATATGCCAAATGTATACTAATACTCCGCACGGTCGACAATCTTGTCAACATATCTTCCTGATATCAAATCATAGCCCACCGCCCTTGGCTGTCAGCCTATCCGTTGTTGCCGACCCAGATATCACCAATGATCAACGTTTACCTGAGAATACATGGACTTCCGGTTTAAACATGACGCCCCTTTTTAAAGTGACGATTTAATACGACAAATGTCTATTGACAGAACCGATGTTACTATTGTGAAAACGGCAAAAGTTTCGTGTTAAAAAATTAATGTTTGTTAGATAATAAGTGATACGAAATAAGATGTGTTTGCTTGCCACAGATAAAAATATTACCCTCATTCAATTAAAACTATTTAAAGTCATTTTTACTTTTAAGACTTTCGGATTTAAATCAAAGCAATATATTATAACTCTGGCACAGCGTTATGCATCTGATGGATCTACACGGAACTTATGGTCATGTAAGCGAGGACAGGACCTGTTTGATTTTTCCATTGATTAATGTCTATTGTGGTGTCGTCTAATTTGACAGAAAACCCATTTGCACACCCATAACGCCACATTGTATAGCTAACAAAGAACGTTTATTCTCTCGCCAAAACAGGTCCGTGTTGCTTGCCAAATACCCTTCAGCTACATGCAAAGGTTAATGTTATTATCTATATTGTTGTTTAGTTAGTTGTATGTGTTTATTTCTACACGAATTCTAATAACTGTTTGAGCTAATATCTACACGGTTCATGTTTCGTGAATGTAATTGGCCACATATTGTGGCATTAATAAAGATTGTATAGAATGAGGCTTGTATGCGAAACTTTTTTCCGGATTTGTACTTATGGGCATTTTATCTTATGTAATAGATGAACATTAAAACGTCTCTTTATTAACAAGGAAAATTAAAACACTTTTCTTATCATCTTTATCAATATTTTTTTAATAAAAATATATTAGAAACGAATAACATAAGACAAATAAGCGAACCAATCTAATTATTTATTTTGTCTTAAATGTGCCAAATATATCGAATATAACTCCAACCAACCCATTTTGAAGACTGACTTTACAGTTGTCTCCTCTTAGAATGCCTATTTAAAATATTGAGTGACATACAAAACTGTCTACAAGCTTTTTCCATAAAGTATTTCAGTCGAGCTTTGGACGTAGAGGGAATTTATCATGATACAAATATTAAACTCTATAAAAACAATAATTAAAAAAACACTTAAAGACTAATTGTCAAAATTAATAATGAACCGATGTGTCTACCAAAAATGTTCAGGGAATTCATCCACCAATATAAGTTGGATCTCTCTTTTATTACCACAAATATAGCCATGGAGATATACACATAATTAAGCGCTGAAAGCTTACCATAAACGTAGGTATGTATATATATGCATATATTCAAAATGTCAACGGTAATTGTTTATATAACATCACGGAATACTCCTGGACTCGTCTACTTCTAGTGAGTTACCTAGTCTTATTTCTGTTTAATTTGCATATATATATATTTTATTATTTTTACTTCATATAATTATAAAATATGTCAGTATAATAGTAGTATGTCTTCCATTCTAAATCTATCAATATTTTATCCCTTTAAACAAAGATGTATTTGTTTATAAAATAAACGATATATCATGGCATTAAGCAGAACATTTTTACTGCAGTAGACTATCTGTTACTTTTACTTCACCTACCCATTTCCGTTTTGCAGACCAAGCTGATATATTGTAATAAGTTGTTCTTTTCGTTCGAATTCACCTCGTTCAGATGCGTAAATTTTATTACTCAGGCCTATGACCTTCGTGATTAAATTAATACGCATCTGAACTCGAAACCGTGATATATAGGGCGTTAGACCAAGCAACCTTACAATCAATTTCCTAATTCTATAAAGAAGTGCACTTTCATCTATAAGCATACTGTAAATACTCGTAAATGATAACAAGAGTAAGTCATATAAATGTTTCCAAGTTTATTTCTTTCTGTAACCTACAGACCAATGGAATGACTAAAATGTGTTAACTCTTGTCCTACCGTATAAAGTCAGTACACACGCATAACCCATGTATTTATATACCGAAGACACCTTATACTTGGATTTAATTGACAAAACAAAGATAAATGCTTGACTCGAAGCTGCAATCTTTCATAAAAGTAATACTTCGGCAGACGTGCCCCCTGTGCTATGATTGTCAAGTGTTCAATTCTGTTTCAATAATATAACCAGCGAGATAGAAAATTCCCTGGCTCTACCGACTTTTCATTTTCGTTTTCGTAAAGAGTACTGAATATACCGATTGCTATCTGAGTGATATTTCAATGTTGCCGAATAATAAGTATTTAATATGAGAAAAAATATTAAGTTTGTAAATCAACGTTTGTGTTATACAGTCATTTTACCTTTGTTTAAAAAAGGCATACAACTTTTACCTTAATATAAGTCAAATCACGTATAAGAAAAAACATAATGATTAAGCAAATGAATCACAGATATACACTTGTTTGATAACTAGAAATAACAACAATATAAAAACATGTAAACAATTCTTTATCATCGACCTTTTCTCAATAAGAGTCGTCTGATATCTAACAAATGTTCAAGATGATTAAACAAAACATATTATAAAGCATTTCTAAAGATTGTTTTAGATTTAACACTTCAAGACTTCTAACAATGTGTTAAGTAGGTCATGAATATTATCGTTTTATCTATAATGGCTTTATCTGTATTACAATCAATCAAACCTAATTAGTTCATAATAGTTCTTAATTACATATTTAGTACTTACTATGAACAACGATCAGCCACACCGACAGTCTTAAACCTCTAGCCATTTTATTGAGATAATTTTACTTTTTGTGTTTGTCTTCCCTTAAACTATCATCCAGCCATTATAATCGGCGACACGGAAGTACTTTCAAAGATTTGTGCTTATTGTCAAAAGTATCGATCGTTTTAAATCAGCCCGACACACTACACAACCCATTTGTGGGAGGGTCACATAATTGTTTGTGTTTACTCAATGCATACAAAACTGGAGTGTTTGTTGGTGGGTATCTTGGGGTCCCGAATAAACCAATTGTATAGCTCATAGTGAAAGGAATCTACGACAAACAGTGAAAAGTCTATTAGCCGATCCAAAACATAAATTCATATCGCAACATTTCATAATTGTTTTCGACTGTTATTTCTATATTGTATGCATTAACGATTGTCTTATAAAAGAAAAAAGTAAACATATTCAAATTGACAACGAAAACACACAAAAAAACAATTTAAGTGTGTGTGTGCGCATTTCAGATAGGCAAAACAAAGTAAACAAAAGACGTTTGATGGAAACTATCTAACAATATGTTAGTAACTTATTTTATCGAACAGTTTACAGATAGAAAAGAAACATAATTCACGTTCATATACAGTTTCAACTGCTGAAGTCATCAACGTCATTAGTTGGATATCCATATATTGTGCAGTGTTTTGCCTCGTGTTATCACAAAACACTCTAGTAATTAGGGACTACAGCAAGCGCTGCAGATTAATAAATAGCACAAGCTCTTGTCATCTTTTCTTAACAAGTACCACCTTTATGCCTTCTCTGTAGATAAACTCACTGCTTGTTTGTAATTCTCAATAAATCAAAGTCGTATTATGACATAATATTGTCCAAGTAATTCATTTTATATATACATACTTGTACACGTATAGAGCTTCAAACAGTATGCAACGAAGAATAAGACAGGTTTGTTGTCGTTTAATTTATTCATAGGAAGGGTGTACAGTTTAACTCCATTCCACCCAAAACAGCTCAGGTGTCAATCAATACAATTAATATCTGTCAAATGCATGTAAATCGATTATAATCACAATTACGCGTAACGTTTGCCGCTGATGCATATTATTTTTAGGAAATAGGTACAACTCATTCCTCGGTATTTATGATATGTTTTTTTCAAAACGTATTAACTCTTAACAGTACTACATTTTACTTTGTTGGTTTGGGTTGTTTTCTAAAACTCGATGATTTCTTTCGTAATTTTTACATTTCACTGTTGACACTTTTGGCATATGACTTCATGGCCTTGTATGACGACGTCATTGAATTGTTTTTATCATATATCAGCGCTTGGGCTGTTTTATTTCAAACTACTCTCTCTTTTGGAATTTTTAGGTTGCCGAGGCTTTTATCTAGTATACATACTGTCCATATGTTGAAAGTTTATTTTATTACTAGATGTAATGTAAGTACATAAGTTCATTGTATTTGTTTTAACTCCCGATGCAGGTGCTTACTGTTAGTTGTTTCACTTTGACGGGATATTTTTATTTACACTGTTTAATAGAAAAACTTCAGGAAGTGCGAGGTTGGAGCGCTCCACAAATTAGGTTTAAGCACCCCAAACGGTCCTTTTGCCGACTGACCGTTCCAAAGCGGTAACTGATGGTTTTTCTTTTTGTGTGTTATGTCTCGTCTCTGTGTTTTTGTCACATTTACATTTACCCTGTTTGCATTTGGTAGATTAAATTTAAATATCTGTGGAAATTTTAATAGGACATTGTCTTTTTTACCTATTCATCAGAACGGAGGTATATATTATGCATAAATGCTATGAAACGACCACAGCAAGGATTGTTTTTCACCTTGCTTTATTTTGACTTGTTTTAATTGAATCATGGCTTTGATCAACAGAACAATCATATCAGCAACTGCACACAATCGAAGTCACAATATTTTTCCACGCAATTCTCAAGCATTAATTTAAACTTGAAATCATTTGAAATAACTGATCAAAACGCATGTCTCCATTTTCCGTTTCTATAGTTTGGTGGTGTTGGTGGGTGGTAAAGAAGAAAGCGGGGACCTGTCCGTCGATCTTTATTTGCTAGATGCCACATTTTGGTAACATAACAAAATTGAAGACTGTCGGTTATATTTTATATCCTTTAATAAAGATATTACTCAGACAGAAAAACAACAAAGAACCACGCCACAAAAGAATGAATAAGAGCCGAACACAAAATTAAAATTGATATAGCTATATATATGAGATTAACTGGTTACATAAATGTTTTAGTTGTATTAAAAAATGTGCATTTTACTTTATTATTTCAATGAGTTATAAGGTTTATGGCAAGACTTTGCACATTAAGCGAGGTTAACAGAAAAAAGTAGTAGAACCAGACAGCCCGGTAAGTGTTTTCTGTGCTTGCCTACTTTTAAAAAATGTTTCTTGTTAAATATGCATGCAGATTTTAGAAAAATATAGTGTGTAAGGGAAACAAAAATAGCATGACAGAGTGGAAACAAAAAAGGCACACTGCTCTTATGGTTTGGTGCATATAGAGTTCTCTACTCTGGTGGGTAGGCGGAGTTTCCTGTCTGGAAGACGGGGGGATCCGGGTGGTTTTGGGGAATTTGATTGGGTGGCTGCCATGTCATTCCGGGGTTTTGATAAGGCGGGGCGAACTGCTGGTTGCGGTACGCCGGTGGTGGAGGTCCATACTGTTGCCCGAGATACGGATTCTGGGCTGTCGCAACTTTTAATAAACAGAATAAAATTAATTGAATGTTACAATTCATATTTTTATAAAGCAAAGAAATGTAACAAATATTATTAAAGAACTAGATGAACTAAACGCTTGTTAATATAAGAGGAAAAGCAGGCTTCTGATTTTGACAATGCATGAAAACATCCTCATCTCAGCTCTGAATAGGAGCCTTTTCTCCATAGGGGTGTTCTCACTTTACCCACTCGGTATATTTAATGTAAAATCCGAGTAGCCTAGGTATTGTTTTGTACAGTTTAGAGTCCTTTATTAACCCTAAAAAGTCAAAAGTAATTTTCATATAATGACCATTTGAGATTATCAATAATAAAATAAATAGATATTTGCATGTTTTGGTCAGTCTTCTGTGCCATATACTTGTAGTTTGAATACAATAGGATAACATTTATTTTGCGTCGGCAAGATTTCAACATTTAACATAAGCTCTAATGAGCTTTTACATCCGACTTTTTTAATGTTTGACTAGATTTGGCCCTCATAGAATAATCACTTATTGAAGGACGACCAGTCAACATTCGACGATAATATATACATACACCTTACGGTTAACGGACAATTTACGTCTTACGGTATAGCATGCAAATAACATATCTAAAAACTGCTACATGCACAATATCGCTCAGTAGTCAATTCAATAGAATGTTGGCTGTATAATTAGACAGTTGGCGAGATTTACTGGTTTGAATATAGATATACACGAGTTTTTGCATCAAACAAAATATTGAGGCTTTATTTTAAAGACGGTCAATCTTTTTTATTCTCATAATTTAACTCCTTTATATCAATCAAAATTGGTTCGCGCATTGTGTTGTCGTGAATATATTTTCAACACATCTATATCTACTTTGTAATTTCAATATTTAATAAAAAACATTACAAATACAATTTTAACAGATAAATGACCAAAATAGTAATTTACAAATATCATATTTGAACTCGGATTAAGTTATTTGACCTTTAAATGACATGTTTTACACCTTGACCGTTCCCTTCTACGAATATTCACGAAAGATAATGAGTGCCGGTCATACTTTTTATCAACATACCAGTTTGATTTATTGAGTTTTTTTGTGATGTGGTGGCTTTAATTAATTGAGGCAGATAAATACGGATACGGCTATGTTGATTTGGCTGCTTGCTTTTTGAAGATCTGCTTAAAATTGACGCTCTCTATTGTGTAGAAACTGTAGATGTTTTTATTATCCACTATGACTTATTTGGTGTAAACCTAATCTGGTATCAATGGAATTTGAGATATAACACAGACAAGTAATAATATTTGGTAATTATGTAATTCAGATTTTAAATTCTAATCGGGATGTGTATTATATAACAGTAGCTGCAGCAATACAGGATATATAGAAAGATTTGTGTTTACCGCCAGTTTTATTCCGAAAATAGGTTTTGATAAGGGAAAAAATTATTATGTTGTCATGTCACGTAAATGCTCCTCCGTATACAATATTTTTGTGTGGTCCTTTCCCTATAGTAAATTAAAGTCTTTCACGGTAGGGTGAACGCCTTATATATATACTTGTATATGCAGTCAACCAACAGAAAATGGGTATCATTTCTTACAAATGCATTTTTAAGTATTATTTCTGTTATAATCATTAATCACATTGAAGTAATATAATGACTTATCGTTCAGAAATACACCAATGAAAGGAAAAAAAGAATGAATGCTATATTTAATACGTATTTTTGGTGAAAGTCACACTGATGACATTTTAGAAACATATAAAAGTTCAAGCTATTTTCTTCATTTTTTTCAAACTTTACACTGTGTTACTTTTCAAGAAGTAAGAATTATCGATTTAGATAAACAAATAATGTGTCTTATGTCAGGAAAATCCAACAAAAATCCTCAGAAACGGACTACCGTAACATGTATTAGATATCAGGAGGCAATATTTCGGCTAACCTTTAAAACGGATGGAGCAAAATGGATTATTAATTGTAACCTATTTATATTTACAGTGAAACGTCTGCACAGCAACATTTGGATGAGGCACAGAAAAGTGTTGCTGATGAGAGGTGTTGCTGAGCAGAGGTCATCATTAATGCCAAGTTATGTTATCACATATTCAAAATTTAGTTACTTTTTGCAGAAATATACGAACTAGAAGAACATACAAACTAAAATATGATCGAAGATAAATGCATTAATATTAAGTCACCATAAATTGTAATTGTCAGCTGCAGATAGAGAGCAAGCATTGTCTTTCTCACTTCTTGCAAAGTCACCATTATTTTTGTGGATTTAATTAACCCATTATTAGTTACTATTGCCAGTTAACTGATAATATACTTTCTATAAGTTTTAAGTTCTACAAATCTTTCCCACCTAATTGGTTACCTGTCAAACAGACACTGAATTAGCACTTATACTAACTCAGTCAACCAAGATTACTTATCAATTAGCAAAAGTGTGAAACTTCTCAAGTAGCCCCCAGGTGGTGCTCAGCAGAAGTTATCACAGGCTTTAGGGACAGATTTGAATGGTCGTTTACCTTTACTCAGAGGAGTTGCTGCTCAGAGATTAAAATGCACTGAAAACTTATGTGGGGTATAAAAGGGTTGCTGCTTACAGGTTGTTGCTGCTCAGAGGTGCATTTTGGAGAGGTTCATTGTTTGATTGATTGATTCATTTATTCATTCATTTGGTTTATCGTCCCACCAACAGTATTTCAGTTATCTGGAGACGGTATCAGCTTGAAGCAGATGTAGTGCTGCCTTCAATGTGTATAGCATGCCGTAAACACCTTTTATAATATCATACCCAGTCACATTATCCTGACACCGGACCAGTCAGTCGTGGAACTACCCTTATATTTGCTTGAGCATTAGCAAGGTAGCTATGACACTACCATTTTTAGCGACTTTGGTATGTCGCGGCACGGGATCGAACCCGGGGCCTCCCGTACCTCGTGTCGGTGCTCCACCGATTGCGCTACCAGGTCATGTGTATTTATTTTTAGTCGAATAGAAAACAATATGGTTTAACTATTACCAATCCCTCTAGACTGCCCTGTTATTTAGTAAATCTACTTCTGAGATAATGAGTACCTGAAGTAAAATAGTAAACAATCTTGCTTAAAGACTAATAATAATTGATATGAAGTCGATGATAATGATGATGATGATGGTGTGATGATGATGATGATGATGATGATGATGATGATGATGATGATGATGATGATGATGATATAAAATATAAGAAAAATAAGACAATAGATACAAAGTAACAAAAATATAATTATAATAACATTTTGTTTATTTGGTAACTTTTTATTTTTAAAACATATAAAAAGATAAAAATCATACTAAGTCATTATAAATAGTGATAAAAACAAAAAGAACTAATCAAATATAATACATAGGTTAAAAGTGTATCTATATTTTTGTAGGTACCTGTAATGACGCCTGTATTTGAACTGTGCGGGTAGGCGTTAACGACTGCTCCTTGGTGACCTTTCTTCTGATATGCACATGCGCATATTACCACAGTTACAATGCAGCACACAAAGGCCAGACACCCTATCACAATCCCTATAATTGCGCCCGTCTCTAGCGATGTCGGCGAGCTGCATGTTAGAATAGAATCTATCGTCAATGGAATGTGTTTATCTGAATCTCGTCTTGTAATACAACAAATCTACATCGTCAGTGGTAAAGCCGATGTCACCGATAATAATGTTTAAATTATACAATGAAGGAGCGGCCTGGTATCAGTTAAGTGTACATGGCGCATAAAACCGCACTTCATAAGTATTCAAAATTAAGCTTCGATATACTCGATATCGAGCCAATCATTGTAAGGTTTATATATAACGTGTAACATGATTTTAATTGCATAGTAAGAAACTACATTAGCGTTAATAAGCTCATTTTTTTTTAAAAAATATGGAAAAAGTTGCAGTGCGTTTAACTTTGCCAACCTAATGACAACACAATCCTTGAAAATAGCTTGTTCATCAGTCTAGTGATCATATGGAATATTTGAATAATTTATTTTGATTAATATTATAGCAGTTTGGATTATTACCAAATTAACATGTGTCCTTACCGCTTTAGTGGCATTGGACGTGCAATGCAACTAGTAGCACTTCAATGTCTAGGCATTATCAAGTATTCAACGTCGTAGCATGGGGAAATCGTGTTTATGCAGACACAAAAGTTCTATTTTTTATAGACCTGACATTGCTCGATCGACACTGCTTTTTGTTTTATCAACATAGATCTCGCGACATAGCAACAATAGACGACTAAAACTTATAAGTTACTTGAAAATGTATTTTTAAAAAATTATAAAACTTTTTCATAAAATAGAAACTTTATACAAGACATAAAACATTAACCAAATATAAAATTAAAGGTACATATTACTAAGACAATTTACAAAAATATCCAAGTGGACTTCAATCCCACAACTGTTCGATCAGGGTCTGGTCGTTTCTTGCTCCAGTTTACGAAGTTTATACAAGCAAGATAAAATGTTATGTTTTATAATATGAACTAGTTACTATATATATATATATATATATATATATATATATATATATATATATATATATATATATATATATATATATATATATATATATATATATATATATATATATATATATATTATATATTATATATATACATGTATATATATATATTATCATTTACAAATAATTGTCCCCGGCCGGTTCATACCAAAGACTTTAAAGTTGGTAGTAGTGGCTTCCCTCCTAACGCTCGGGGCTAAGGGGACAGCATTACGCCTGACTCGTCAGTGTCAGTATAATGGACAGGCCAGGTTCAGTCCCTGGGCACCTCATAAGTGCCCCTGTGCTATAATGATAGAAATGTCGCTGCGCAGTATCGGTCAAAATGCCGGCTAATCCCAATCCCAATCCCAAATAATTGTAATTTCACTAACGTCAACAGTCTTACCAGTTTACACATAAGGAACGAGGACCCATTTATGCTGGTATTGTTTGTAAATATTTATCTGACACTTAAAGAATATTTACGTGTCCAAGAATTCCTAATGGCATTTGGCAATACTGTTTATAGCTGAAGATTAACAGTTACGCTATGCCTAGTGTGCCTAATAGACAGTTTCCATATTCGTGAAGATCCCTTATTGTGCCAGCCATCTTTGATGATAACTGCAAGGGATTTTCAGATGAATTGTATAGAAGCTTAAATTCTATTTTCCTGTCATTTCTTCATTTGTAGTCCAAACATTAAAAGATCTACTCCATTGAAAAGCTCTTGAAATTCATATTTTTATAATCTAATATTTTTTAAAATTGATAAATGCACTAAGAATTAATATACATAAATAAATAAAATTATTCGCTCATCCTTAATAAAAATGAACAGTGTATTTTTGGTTGTATTTTTTTTACCTTGTAAACTATCAAAATATAGTTTTGATATTTAAAATACTTCATAAAAGTTTAATCTTATATAAAATTCAGTAAAATAGACTGAAAAATAAAAACACATTGGTGAGTCTAATACCGCACATATTTTCAGATTTGGGCCTGCATTAGCTTCTGACTTCAAAGATGGCTGCCTTAAACTGTCTTAAAAGTGCCTATGGCATCACATGGAAACTCTATAGTGCAGTAACAGTTGTCATTTGTACATGCTGGATGTATCACAATACCCAGCATTTAAATCAGTAGAGCATTGACTCAATAATTCGTTAATCTACTTAAGTTTCTTCTCGGGCATTGACTCAATAATTCGTTAATCTACTTAAGTTTCTTCTCGGGTATCAATAGACACTCTTATTTTTGTATAAACAAATATTGACACTTCTTCATTTACACTTTAATTGTGAAAGTAATTTTTCATAATTTTTTGTATTGACTCATCAGAACTGTGCACGAAATGAATTGCAGTAAAATGTGTTTTTCTCTATATTTTTTAGATAATATATATTAAGGAAGTAAAACAAAATACAATGTAAGTGGCAGATACAGTGATATGTTATTATATTTTATTGGGCACTACCTCTATTTAATACGAGTTTTTATTATTAATTAGACTAACGATACCATTAACGATATTGTTAACGTGCATTATTAGGGTACGACTTACCAGCATCCCGTGTTGGAATTACAGCAGTATTTGTCACCACTGCAGTAACTATAATAGAAGCCTCTATCGCAGAATTCACTGCCAGCTACAAAGGACACTGAAAAGGTATTTATTATAAATTTATTATTTGAAATCGTAGCTTATTTAATTAGTATTCTGTTATGAAATCTACTTGGTAGAACTGCATAGATGTATATAATAAATAGGTCAATATGAAACGGTCCTTTCAAAATTTCGGCAGATATTTAAATGTATAATATATTCTACTTCTAGACAAAGGGGGAAAGGGTAAATATAAATGTGACAAAAATACAGAGACGAGACATAACACACAAAATGAAAAACCATCAGGTACAGCCTTTGGAACGGTCAGTCGACAAAAGGACCGACTAGGTTGGTTAAACTTGGTTTGTGGAGCTCTCCAGCCTCGCACTTCTTGAAGGTTTGTCTATCAAACAAACAGTATAAAAAAAATATCCCGTCAAAGTGAGACAATTAACAGTTAGCAGTTGCATCGGGATTTAATGAACTTAATACAGACACAATAGCCAGTAATAAAATAAACTATCAACAAATGTTCAATACATGTACAGTAGATAAAAGCTTCGGCAACTTAAAAAATACAAATGAGAGAGTAGTTTTAAATAAAACAGCCCAAGCGCTGACGTATAATTAGAACAATTTAATGACGTCATAAAATGACATGACGTCATATTCCAAACGGGTCAAAAGTTAAATGTAAATTAATACGAAAGAAATCATCAACTTTTGGAAATCCACCCAAACCAACAAAATTAAATGTAGTATTGTTTCGAGACAAAGCATTTAATGCACTGCTGTTACATACTTAAAGCAAACAATTCACCGATCCTAGTTTTACACGGATACATTCGTGATTGGGACTAAATATAGCAGCCGACATTTTATCTCCTAGATATGTGTAGGATATGTCATTTTGCACCAATACGGATTTATGCAGAACAGTTTCCTATAGTTTCTTAGTACAAGCTTTACTATTTTTACTATATGACCAAGTTAAGAAATGCCCACCCCTCGTACAAATTTTCAGTGTTTTCTTTTAAACGAAATTAAATATTGTTCTGTCTGTTTGATGATTTTAACAACAGTTTTTGAAGTTCACACATTGAAAGACATTTTTCTTTCTTTTTTTAATTTAATAACACAAATAAACATACTGATTTGTTGTCTTGAAATTCGATTTATCATGGTTGCCATGCAAACAGACTCTTCATTCATGCATAGTATATATACATACAATGATTAATATACAAGTAAACAATAAATAATGCTATTTACTTTGAGTCTGAAAATTATTATTGTAAAATATCCATAAAAAGAATCTCAAAAACAAGCAAAAACTGGTTGTAAACAATCCTCAAAAAAAATCCAAGCTCTCAGAAGCGCTGTTTGGACGGTGTAAGTTTAACCCTGTACGCGATAACCAGTATACATACAATGGTCAAAAATATTCCGCAGTAAATAAAACGCATTGGAAATTGGAAAGCACGCAAGTCTTCAATTGAAAATAAACACCTCTTTTAAAATATTGATTACACTTTGGAAAAGAATTATGTCAAATTCACTAATATCCGATAACATAAACCATTCTACCAAACATTCATTACTTTTCATGTGATTTCGCATTTTAACTTAAGTTAGGTATAAAATAAATGCTCAAACATGCTACTGGATTCGACGAAAATAAACTGAGTTATAAATTTATTGCTTCCGTACAGCCATGTGATCTGAATATAACAGTCCCGAGTGTATCTTTCCTACCCGAATGCGTGGGGTAGCTTTATATTGTGATGCTGAGATGATAGAAATTATCTATGTTATTACATAACAGAGCCTCAGAATGCAATGATCCCGCGGTATATCACAAATATTTCGGCCTAGTAGACAATGAATAGTCAGTGGAACACTCGTTCTAATAGCAGTTCGCAGCTTCCCATTTCGACAACGGAAGATCAGGTATAGCATGAAGTTTATGAAAGATGGCACAACAACCCACCAACAACCTAGAATGAGATTTAGTCAGCAACATCAAGTTCCTTCGAATGTGCCGATGACTGGGAAGTTGAACTGAAGAAATAAACTACTGTTCCCAACTATTTCTACACCACCCTTCAACCAGATATAGTTGTTTCACCAACTATTAGTAAGAACCCACACTACAAGACTCACTCTGACAATGTCTTTAACTAGTCGGCCATCGATTAAGCAATGAATATATAGATTTCAAACAATAATAGGAAACGTCCTTGGATACAAAATTTTATAACGATATTCTGGAAAGCACTTAGTGAAAGTTGCTAAAATGAAAAATCGTGTACTTGCTAGGTGTAAACAAAAAGAAGAAACTAACTTTTTATCTTTTAATAAACACATTGAATAAGAGTCAGAGAACAACATAATAATGCTAAGTTAGGATAAATTCGATCAAACAAGGAGTTCATTAATCTGTAGAGAAGTGAATAATTTGCCAATCAGTTAATGCGAAAGCTTAAACAGCGCCGCTTAAAAGCTCGAGATTTCTTGGTAAAAAAGGTGAAGACACAGAAGGCATTTTACAGGGGACTTTGTCAGGACATACATTTTAACCTTTCTAAGCCATCTTTCTGGCTTTCCAAAAAGCAAAAGACAGAAATAAAACATGTACAACTAACTGATAGATCAGTGAGATGTTCAATACCCATTAAGAAAAGAATAACGCATAATACGAGCCCGCTCGTTCGGCTCGGGCGAGTAAAAAGTTGATCAAACTCGTCCGGCAGGGCGAGTCAGATTCTCAATATCCCAATATAGTTTTTCTAAACTTTTAAATGTTACTCTTGATGAAGTTATTTGGTAAAATATCAAATCTGCAGGCCGCATGTCACTCGTAATAAAAGTCAAACAAAAACAGGAAATCGACGTCATAGGTAGGTATAAAACTTTACCGAACGCGTATGCATAACGTGGACTAATCGATTCATTATTCGTTGTCGCCACGCTACAGTCGAAGATTTTATATTATTGCTATCACAGAGTAAACAATTATAATTTAATAAAACCGGGTATACCGAAGTAAACTGATTTTTCTCGACTATTTTAATCGAAACTTATATAGAGAGGCTTGGTCAAAAACTCATAATGATAAGTTAACGCTGTGGCTATTTTTGCGGTACCACCGTAAAATAGCGCAGCGGTAATTTTAATCAAGCAGTAAAAAATGTTGTCTACAAAAAAAAGAACCGCAGCAAGGAACCCTGTTCCAATTTATGCAGGGTGGCGATGGCAGCCAAAAAACAGAGGAAGAGAATGTTCGGAATAAAGTACTTGCAATGGCAGAAAAAGAGGAAGGCATCACAGAAAAGGTAATCAGAATGGAAATCACGGTTCAGAAAGTTATGTATAAATAAAGGAAGCCGTAGATCTACCTTCCGTACAATCGGTTTGGGCATACGCCTATGTATAACTACAAAGCAGCTATGCGTAAAATTGATCAATTTTTAATGTTTATTGAAACATATAAAGATAATAGATGGTGGAATGAACGACCAGCACAGGTGTTTTTTTAACAAATATAATATCAACTAGTCTCGACCTAATTTTTTATTTGGGTTTTACGGCACACCGACACTTAACAGGTCATGCGGCGCCGAATACAAAGTTAAATGTGAATAGAGCGTAGGTTCGACCAATAAAGTTCATCATCGGGATAGTCAACATGACACTCCTCAGGCCACAAGCTTTCAGTATCATGGCCTAAGAGACCTCAGATTGTGGACTTATCTTCAGACTCACTATCAGATTAATCATATTATTTTTGAGTTTACTTGTTCTTGTTGCATTTAGCTAATAAATGTTTGGTTTTAGAGTATATCATGTGTTTTTGACTTTACTAAATATTTTTGTCTGATAAAATGCCGGGCGAGTACATTCATAAAGGGCGAGTAAATTTGTAGGGTCACCCGCCCTGCAGGGAAAAATTCCTTGAGGCCTCAAACAAAACACAACCACAGACAAATAGTTAGTAGCAAGGTCATAAATCGCATTTCAATGTGCACATGACAAACTATAGTTCAGATAAATATAGACACTCCTCAAAGTTTAAATTATCACAGTGAGTCTTCCAAAAAAGTACAGAGACAGAGCAAGCCTCATATTTACACGCATTTGAAGCACATTACACTGACAGTAACACTTATCCATAGTATACTGATAGAAGTCAAATGTCATATCTTATAAAACCAACCGGCAGCAACTGTCAAAATGTAGACGGGTATTCGATCTAAAAGATAAATGGTTATGATTCGAGTGCTCATGCAACTGAAAAGCAGCCGTCTCAAACCGAGTCACCAATCGTCGTTAATGCAATTAAGTCTATCTGACGAGGTACGAAACAACTTACATTATTCCCACGATTCAACCTGCAAGATTGTGTTCATTGTGTAACATCATTTGCAGATATTGATTTCGTTTTCGTTAGATTTAATCGATGGTCTATAATTCGATGATACTAACACAAATATAGACATGATTCTTTTATGAAATACACCTACGGTCCGCCAGATTTTAATTCATTTACATACTTCAGCCATAATCCGTATCTATCTAATGATCCCGTAGTTTACGTTTCCTGTAGGAATTCTTTTTCTTGTTCGATTTTCAATCATCACATCTTCTTTGTCTTGAGTAAAAATTGATATCGGCGGGTAGGGTAAAAAAGTAAGCCAACACCTTAAAGGGGAGAACAACCGAGTAACACTTTTTTCATGTCATTCAATTATGCGGATTTTGGGCTTTTGTAGATTCGTGTCTGATTGGCTATTATGTTTTAGTGGTCGTTTGCGTGTAGTATATGAGTACAGATGACTGAAAGATAACTTTTTCAATAAAGTTTAGAAGGGAACAATTTATAACAATAGCATTAATGTCTCTTTTTATGACCAAGAAAAGCCGGCATTACTTAAACAAATGAAAGAAATATATAAGGTACAAAGTAGTATTGAATTTTTCAGAGCTAAAATGCTGTATTGCTGAAGTTTTATGCCCAGACAGTTAGTTTCGGCCTGAGACAAATATCTTAATGCTAATTTAGTTTATAAACAAAAAAATGTTTATGATAATTTATACGTAAAGAAATTAACTAATTTTGACTAGCAGTAATATCAACAGACATTTCTCCAACGTTTACGCCATTAACAGTCAAGTAACAACTACATTGTATATATAGCCATTATATAGACATATATTTGTTCAGTTACCAGCGATGTCATATATGCCAAATGTATACTAATACTCCATCTTGTCAAGATGCTATCTTCCTGACATCAAATCATAGCCCACCGCCCTTGGCTGTCAATCAATCAGTTGTTGCCGTCCCAGATATCACCAATGATCAACGTTCACCTGAGAACACAGAAACTGTCAGTTCAACATGACGCCCCTATTTAATTTGACGTCAAATGTTTATTGACAGAACTGATGTTACTATTGTTAAACGGCAAAAGCTTAGTGTTCAAAAAAAGTAAATATTTGTTAGATAATAAGTGATACGAAATAAGATATGTTTGATAAAAGATAAAAGTATTACACTCATTCAATTAAAACTATTTAAAGTCATTTTTTCTGTTAAGACATTCGGATTTAAATCAAAGCAATATCTTTTAACTCCGGCACCGCATTATGCATATGTTGGATCTACACGTAACTTAATGCCATGTAAAGCGAATACAGGACCAGTTTAATTTTTACATTGATTAATGTCTATTATGGTGTCGTCTATTTTTGGCAGTAAACTCATTTGCACACCCATAACGCCTAATTGTATAGCTAACAAAGAACGTTTATTCTCTTTCCAAAACAGGTCCGCGTTGCTTGCCAAATACCCCTCAGCTACATTCAAATACACATGCAAAGGTTAATCTTATTATCTATACTGTTGTTTAGTAAGTTGTATGTGTTTATTTCTACACGAATTCTAGTTACTATTCTTATTATCTTTATCAATATTTTTCTAATACGTATAGATTAGAAACGAATAACACAGGACAAATAAGCAAACCAATCTAATTACTTATTTTGTCTTAAAGTGTGCGAAATATATCAAATATAACTCCAACCAACCCATTTCGAAGACTGGCTTTAGAGTTGTCTCCTCTTGGATGCCTATTTAAAAACATTAAGTGACATGCAAATCTGTATAAAACCATTTTCCATAACGTATTTTAGTCGCGCTTTTAACGTAGTGGCATTTTAGCATGATACAACTATGAAAACTCTATAAAAACAATATTTAAAAAAAAAACACTTATTGTCAAAAGTAATATTGAACTGGTGTGTCTTCCAAAAATCTTCTGGACCTTCATCCACAAATATAAGTTGGATCTCTCTTTTATTACCACAAATAAGCCCATGATGATGTACACAAAATTTAGTGCTGAAAGCTTACAATAAACGTACGACAAAATTTAAACAAGTGGAAAGTGATCTAAATATTCCTCAATTGCCGTAAAGATTCGGGGATGTAACCGACCTAATGTCAACAGGTTTTCGTTGTTTGAAACTGATAAATGAGTACGTTTAACAACGGCTGACAGTTACGATAGGTGGTTTATGTGTCATACCAGTAATATGAAACTCGCAATTTCTAATCTTGCTAAAAGAATTCAGTTAAAACATGTGTTGTTGTTTTTTAATTTCAACGGTAATTGTTTTTATAACATCACTGAATACTCCTGGAATCGTCTACTTCTATTTTGTTACCTAGTCGTATTTCTGTTTAATTTGTGTGTATATATTTCATATAATTATAAAATATATCAATATAATTCAGTAAAATAGTATATCTTCCATTCTTAAACTATCAATATTTTAGGTCTTTAAACAAAGAAGTATTCGTTTATTACACGATATATCGTTTCATTAAGCAGAACTATTTTACTGCAGTTGAATATCAGTTTCTGTTACTTTACCTACCTATTTCCGTATTGCAGACCAAGCTGATATATTGTGATAAGTTGTTCTTTTTGTTCACATTCGCCTCGTTCAGATGCGTAAATTTTATCACTCAGGACTATGGCCATTGGGATTAAATTAACACGCATCTGAACTCGAAACCGTGATATATTGGGCGTTAGATCACGCAACCTTACAGTGTATTACCTATTTTTATAAAGAAGTGCAGTTTCATCTCTAAGCATACTTTAAATACTCGGAAATGATAACAAGAGTAAGTTGTTCTCATATAAATGTTTCCAAGTTTATTTCTTTCTGTAACCTACAGACCATGGGGATGACTAAAATGAGCTCTTATCCTACTGTATAAAGTCAGTTCAAACGCATAACCCATGTATTTATATATCGAAGACACCTTATACTTGGATTTAATTGAGAAAACAAACAAAGATTAATGCTGGATTCGAACCTGCACTCTTTCATAAAACTAATACATCGGCAGGCTTGCCCCCCTTGCTATGATAGTTAATTGTTCACTTCTATTTCAATAACATAACCAGCGAGATAGAAAATTCACTGGCTCTATCGACTTTTCATTTTCGTTTTCGTGAAAAGTACGGAATATACCGACTGCTCTCTGAGTGATATATCAATATTGCCGAATAATAAGTATTTAATATGAGAAAAAATATTAAGTTTGTAAATCGACGATTGTGTTATACAGTCATGTTACCTTTGTTTAAAAATTCATACAACTTTTACCTGAATATTAGTTAAACCACGTATAAGAAAAAGCGTAATGATGAAGGAAATGATTTACAGATAAACACTAGTTTGATAATCAGAAATAACAAACAATACAACAACATGTAAACAATTCTTTATCATCGACCTTTTCTCAATAATAGTCTATTGATATCTAACAAATGTTCAAGATGATTAAACAAAACATATTATAAAGCATTTCTAAAGACTGTTTTAGATTTAACACTTCAAGACTTCTAACCATTTGTTAAGAACATCATGAATAATATCGTTTTATCTATTATCTCTTTATCTGTATTACAATCAATCAATCCTAATTAGTTCATAATTGTTCTTAATTACATATTTAGTACTTACTATGAACCACGATCAGGCACACCGACAGTCTTAAACCTCTAGCCATTTTATTGAGATAATTTTACTTTTGCGTTTGTCTTTCCTTTAACTATCCTCCAGCCATTAAACATCGGCGACACGGAAGTACTTTCAAAGATTTGTGCTTATTATCAAAAGTATCGATCGTTTTAAATCAGCCCGACACACCACACCACCCATTTGTGAGAGGATCACATATTTGTTTGTGTTTACTCAATGCATACAAAACTGGAGATGTGTTTGTTGGTGAATAGCTGGGAGTGCAGAATAAATCTATAGCTCATAGTGAAAGGAATCTACGACAAACCGTGAAAAGCCGATCCAAAACATAAATTTCATAATTGCTTTCAACTGTCATTTCTATATTGTATACATTACAATTGAATTTTTTCAATTCAAAAATCCTATAAAAGAAAAATAAGTAAACATATTTAAATTGACAACGAAAACACACTAAAACAATTAAAGTGTGTATGCGCATTTCAGATAGGCTAAACAAGTAAAGACATTTGATGGAAACTATCTAACAAGATATTAGTAACTTATTTAATCGAACAGTTTACAGATAGAAAAAAAAAACATAATTCACGTCTATATACAGTTTCAACTGCTGAAGTCATCAACGTCATTAGTTGGATATCCATATATTGTGCAGTGTTTTGCCTCATGTTATCAAAAAACACTCGAGTAATTAGGGACTACAGCAAGCGCTGGATATTTATAAATAGCACAAGCTCTTGTCATCTTTTCTTAGCAAGTACCACCTTTATGCCTTCTCTGTAGGTAAACTCACTGCTTGTTTGTAATTCTCAATAATTCAAAGTCGTATTATGACATAATATTGTCCAAGAAATTCATTTTATATATACATACTTGTACACGTATAGAGCTTCAAACAGTATGCAACGAAAAATAAGACAGGTTTGTTGTCCTTTTATTTATTCATAGGAAGGGTGTACAGTTAAAATCTTTTCCACCCAAAACAGCTCAGGTGTCAATCAATACAATTAAGATCTGTCAAATGCATATAAATCGATTATAATCACAATTACCAATAATGTTTGCCGATGATGAAGTTTATTGATAGGAAATGGGTACAAGTCAATCCTCGGTATTTATATGTTTTTTTTAAAACGTAATAACTCTTAACAATACTACATTTTATTTTGTTGGTTTGAGTTGTTTTCTACAATTCGATGATTTCTTTCGTAATTTTTACATTTCACTGTTGACACTTTTGGCATATGACTTCATGGCCTTGTATGACGTCATTAAATTGTTCTTATTATATATCAGCGCTTGGGCTGTTTTATTTCAAACTACTCTCTCAATTGGAATTTTTAGGTTGCCGAGGCTTTTATCTAGTGTACATATTGTCCATATGTTGAAAGTTTATTTTATTATTAGATATTATGTAAGTACATAAGTTCATTGTATTTGTTTTCATTCCCGATGCAGGTGCTTACTGTTAGTTGTTTCACTTTGACGGGATATTTTTATTTACACTGTTTGTTTGATAGAAAAACCTTCAGGAATTGTGCGAGGTTGGAGCGCTCCACAAGCTAGGTTTAAGCACCCCACTCGGTCCTTTTGCCGACTGACCGTTCCAAAGCGGTAACTGATGTTTTTTTCTTTTTTGCGTGTTATGTCTCGTCTCTGTGTTTTTGTCACATTTACATTTACCCTGTTTGCATTTGTCTACAGGTAGATTAAATTTAAATATCTGTGGAAATTTTAATAGGACATTGTCTTTTTTACCTATCCATCAGAACGGAGGTATATATTATGCATAAATGCCATGAAACGACCACAGCAATGATTGTTTTTCATCTTGCTTTATTTTGACTTGTTTTAATTGAATCTTGGCTTTAATCAACAAAACAATCATATCAGCAACTGCACACTATCGAAGTCATAATATTATTCATAAATGATTCCACGCAATTCTCAAGCATTACTTTTAACTTTAAATCATATGAAATAACTGATCAAAACGCATGTCTCCATTTTCTGTTTCTATAGTTTGGTGGTGTAGGTGGGGTGGTAAAGAAGAAAGCGGGGACCTGTCCGTCGATCTTTATTTGCAAGATGCCACATTTTGGTAACATAACAAAATTGAAGACTGTCAGTTATATTTTATATCCTTTAATAAAGATATTACTCTGACAGTTAAGAAAAACAAAAAAAAAAAAACACGCCACAAAAGAAAGAATAAGAGCCGAACACAAAATTAAAATTTATATAGTTATATATATGAGATTAACTGGTGACATAAATGTGTAAGTTGTATTAAGAATTTATTTGTTTGTGCATTTTACATTATTATTTCAATGAGTTATACGGTTTGTGGCAAGATAGTTTATGGCACTTTAAACGAGGTTAACAGAAAAAAGTAGTAGAACCAGACAGCCCGGTAAGTATATTCTCTGCTTGCTGCTAGTCAGAAATCTTTCTTGTTAAATATGCATGCATATTTAAGAAAATTACTGTATAGTGTGTAGGGAATACAAAAATAGCATGATAGAGTGGAAACGAAAAAGGCACACTGCTCTTATGGTTTGGTGCATACAGAGTTCCTCTACTGTGGTGGGTAGGCGGGGTTTCCTGGCTGGAAGACGGGGGGATCCGGGTGGTTTTGGGGAATTTGATTGGGTGGCTGCCATGTCATTCCAGGGTTTTGATAAGGCGGGGCGAACTGCTGGTTGCGGTACGCCGGTGGTGGAGGTCCATACTGTTGCCCGAGATACGGATTCTGGGCTGTCGCAACTTTTAATAAACAGAATAAAATTAATTGAATGTTACAATTCAGATTTTTTATAAAGCAAAAAAATGTAACAAATATTATTAAAGAACTAGATTAACTAAACGCTTGTTAATATGAGAGGAAAAGCAGGCTTCTGATTTCGACAATGCACGAAAACATCCTCATCTCAGCTCTGAATAGATGCCTTTGTTCCATAGGGGTGTTCTCAATTTACCCACTCGGTATATTTAATGTAAAATCCGAGTAGCCTAGGTATTGTTTTGTACAGTTTTTAGTCCTTTATTAACCCTAAAAAGTAAAAAGTAATTTTCATATAATGACCATTTGAGATTATCAATAATAAAATAAATAGATATTTGCATGTTTTGGTCAGTCTTCTGTGCCATATACTTATAGTTTGAATACAATAGGATAACATTTTTTGCGTCGGCAAGATTTCAACATGTAACATAAGCTCTAATGAGCTTTTACAACCGACTGTTTTAATGTTTGACTAGATTTGGCCCTCATAGAATAATCACTTATCGAAGGACGACCAGTCAACATTCGACGATAATATATACATACAAGTTACGGTTAACGGACAATTTACGTCTTACGTTATAGCATGCAAATAACATATCTAAAAACTGCTACATGCACAATATCGCTCAGTAGTCAATTCAGTAGAATGTTTGCTGTAAAATAAGACAGTTGGCGAGATTTACTGGTTTGAATATAGATATACACGAGTTTTTGCATCAAACAAAATATTGAGGCTTTATTTTAAACACGGTCAATCTTTTTTATTCTCACAATTTAACTCCTTTATATCAATCAAAATGGTTCGCGCATTGTGTTGTCGTGAATATATTTTCAACACATCTATATCTACTTTGTAATTTCAATATTTAATAAAGAACATTACAAATACAATTTTAACAGATAAATAACCAAAATAGTTATTTACAAATATCATATTTGAATTCGGATTAAGTTTATTTGACCTTTAAATGACATGTTTTACACCTTGACCGTTCCCTTCTACGAATATTCACGAAAGATAATGAGTGCCGGTCATACTTTTGATCAACATACCTGTTTGATTTATTGATTTTTTTTTTGTGATGTGGTGGCTTTAATTAATTGAGGCAGATAAATACGGATACGGCTATGTTGATTTGGTTGCTTGCTTTGTGAAGATCTGCTTAAAATTGACACTCTCTATTGTCTAGAAACTGTAGATGTTTTTAATTATCCACTATGATTTATTTGGTGTAAATCTAATCTGGTATCTATGGAATTTGAGACATAACACAGACAAGTAATAATATTTGGTAATTATGTAATTCAGATTTTAAATTCTAATCGGGGTGTGTATTATATAACAGTAGCTGCAGCAATACAGGATATATACAAAGATTTGTGTTTACCGCCAGTTTTATTCAGCAAATAGGTTTTGATAAGGGAAAAAATTATTATGTTGACATGTCACGTAAATGCTCCTCCGTATACATTATTTTTGTGTGGTCCTTTTCCTATAGTAAATTAAAGTCTTTTACGGTAGTGTGAACGCCTTATATATATATATACTTGTATATGCAGTCAACCAACAGAAACTGGGTATCATTTCTTACAAATGCATTTTTAAGTATTATTTCTGTTATAATCATTAATCACATTTAAGTAATATAATGACTTATCGGTCAGAAATACACCAATGAAAGGAAAAAAAGAATGAATGCTATATTTAATACGTATTTTTGGTGAAAGTCACACTGATGACATTTTAGAAACATATAAAAGTTCAAGCTATTTTCTTCATTTTTTTTCAAACTTTACACTGTGTTACTTTTCAAGAAGTAAGAATTAGCGATTTAGATAAACAAATAATGTGTCTTATGTCAGGAAATTCCAACAAAAATCCTCAGAAACGGACTACCGTAACATGTATTAGATATCAGGAGGCAATATTTCGGCTAACCTTTAAAACGGATGGAGCAAAATGCATTATTAATTGTAACCTATTTATATTTACAGTGAAACCTCTGCACAGCAACATTTGGATGAGGCACAGAAAAGTGTAGCTGATGAGAGGTGTTGCTGAGCAGAGGTCATCATTAATGCCAAGTTATGTTATCACATATTCAAAATTTAGTTACTTTTTGCTGAAATATACGAACTAGAAGAACATACAAACTAAAATATGATCGAAGATAAATGCATTAATATTCAGTCACCATAAATTGTAATTGTCAGCTGCAGATAGAGAGCAAGCATTGTCTTCTTCACTTCTTGCAAAGTCACCATTATTTTTGTGAATTTAATAAACACATTATAAGTTACTATTGCCAGTTAACTGATAATATACTTTCTATAAGTTTTAAGTTCTACAAATCTTTCCCACCTAATTGATTACCTGTCAAACAGACACTGAATTAGCACTTATAATAACTCAGTCAACCAAGATTACTTATCAATTAGCAAAAGTGTGAAACTTCTCAAGTAGCCCCCCCCCCCCCTCCCCCCAGGTGGTGCTCAGCAGAAGTTATCACAGGCTTTAGGGACAGATTTGAATGGTCGTTTACCTTTACTCAGAGGAGGTGCTGCTCAGAGATTAAAATGCACTGAAAACTTATGAGGAGGTATAAAAGGGTTGCTGCTAACAGGTTGTTGCTGCTTAGAGGTGCATTTTGGAGAGGTTCATTGATTGATTCATTCATTCATTCATTTGGTTTATCGTCCCACCAACAGTATTTCAGTTATCTGGAGACGGTATCAGCTTGAAGCAGATGTAGTGCTGCCTTCAATGTGTATAGCATGCCGTAAACACGTTTTATAATATCATACCCAGTCACATTATCCTATATTCATTTATAGTCGAATAGAAAACAATATGGTTTAACTATTACCAATCCCTCTAGACTGCCCTTTTATTTGGTAAATCTACTTCTGAGATAATGAGTACCTGAAGTAAAATATGAAACAATCTTGCTTAAAGACTAATAATAATTGATATGAAGTCGATGATAATGATGATGATGATGGTGTGATGATGATGATGATGATGATAATGATGATGATGATGATGATGATGATGATGATGATGATGATGATGATGATGATATAAAATATAAGAAAAATAAGACAATAGATACAAAGTAACAAAAATATAATTATAATAACATTTTGTTTATTTGGTAACTTTTTATTTTTAAAACATATAAAAAGATAAAAATCATAATAAGTCATTATAAATAGTGATAACATAAAAAAGAACTAATCAATTTACATAGGTTAAAAGTGTATCTATATTTTTGTAGGTACCTGTAATGACGCCTGTATTTGAACTGTGCGGGTAGGCGTTAACGACTGCTCCTTGGTGACCTTTCTTCTGATATGCACATGCGCATATTACCAAAGTTACAATGCAGAACACAAAAGCCAGACACCCTATCACAATCCCTATAATGGCGCCCGTCTCTAGCGATGCCGTTGTCGGTGAACTGCATGGTAGAATATACTCTATCGTCAATCGAATGTGTATATCAGAATCTCGTCTAGTAATACAACAAATCTACATCAACAGTGGATGTTACCGATAAAAATGTTTTAATCATACAATGAAGGAGCGGCCTGGTATCAGTTGAGTGTACATGGTGCATAAAACCGCACTTCATAAGTATTCAAAATTAAGCTTCGACGTTACTCGATATCGAGCCGATCATTGTACGGTTTATACATAACGTGTAACATGACTTTAATTGCATAGTAAGAAACTACATTAGCGTTATTAAGCTCAAATGTTTTTTTAAAAAAAAATGTTGCAGCGCTTTTAACTTTGCCAACCTAATGACAACACAATCATTGAAGAATAGCTTTTTTACCAGTCTAGTGATTATATGGAATATTTGAATAATTTAGTATGATTAATATTATACCAGTTTGGATTATTACCAAATTAACATTTGTCCTTACCGCTTTAGTGGCATTGGACGTGCAGTGCAACTAGTACCTCACCAATGTCTAGGCCTTATTAAGTATTTAACATCGTATCATGTGGAAATCGTGCCTTTGCAGACACAAAACTTCAATTTCATAGACCTGACATGGCTCGATCGACACTGATTTTTGTTTAATCAACATAGATCTCGCGACTTATCAACAACAGACGACTAAAACTTATAAATTATTTAATAATGTCTTTTCAAAGATTATAAAATATTAATCATAAAATAAAAACATTATACCTAAGACATATAACATTAACTTAATTCAAAATTAAAAGTACATATTACTGTGACAATTTACAAAAATATCCTTAAATGGACTTCGAACCCACAACTGTTCGACCAGAGTCTGGTCGTTTCTTGCTCTAGTTTACGAAGATTTTTTAAGCAACGTACAGACGTCATGTTTTATAATATGAACAAGTTCCTACATATATATTTTATTTACATTTACAAATAATTATAATTTCACTTACGTAAACATTCTTACAAGTTTACACATAAAGAACGAGGACCCATTTATGCTAGTATTGTTTGTTAACATTTATCTGACACTGACATGAAGAATATTTACGTGTCCAAGAATGCCAAATGGCATTTGGGAATACTGTTTATAGCTAAGGGGTAACAGTTAAGCTACGCCTAATGGGCCTAATAGATAGTTTCCACATTAGTGAAGATCCTTTATTGTGGCAGCCATCTTTGATGGTAACTGCAAGGGATTTTCAGATGAATTGTATTGAACCGTAAATTCTATTTTCTTGTAATTTCTTCATTTGTGGTCAAATTATTAAAACCATTGGAAAACTCATGAAATTGATATTTTTAGAATACAATCTTTTTAAATTTGATAAATGCACAAAGAATTAATACACGGAAATAAATAAAACTATTGCCTCATCCTTAAAGAAAATGAACAGTGTATCTTTTTGGTTGTATTTTCTTTACCTTGTAAACTATCAAAATATAGTTCTGATATTTTATGTACTTCATAAAAGCTGTTTAATTTTACATAAAATTCAGTAAAATAGACTGAAAAAAACAAAAACACAGTAGTGAGTTTAATACAGCACATATTTCCAGATTTCGGTCTGCATTAGCTTCTGACTTCAAAGATGGCTGCCTTAAACTGTCTTAAAAGTGCCTATGGCATCACATGGAAACTCTATAGTGTAGTGACAGTTGTCATGTGTACATGCTGGATGTATCACAATACCCAGCATTCAAATCAGTAGAGCATTGACTCAGTAATTCGTTAATCTACTTGAGTTGCTTCTCGGGTATCGATAGACACTCATATTTTTACATAAACAAATATTGACACTTCTTCATTGACACTTTAATTGTGAAAGTAATTTTTCATAATTTTTTGTATTGACTCATCAGAACTGTGCACGAAATGAATTGCAGTAAAATGTGTTTTTCTTTATATTTTTTAGATAATATATATTAAGGAAGTATGACAAAATACAATTTAAGTGGATGATACAGTAATATGTGTTTATATTTTATTGGGCACTACCTCTTTTTAATACGAGTATTGTATTATTAATTAGACGAACGATACGATTAACGATATTATTAACGTGCATTATTAGGGTACGACTTACCAGCATTCTGTGTCGGAATTACAGCAGTACTTGTCACCACTGCAGTACCTATAACTGAAGCCGCTAATGCAGTATTCACTGCCAGCTACAAAGGACACTGAAAAGGTATTTATTATAAATTTATTATTTGAGATCGTAGCTTATTTAATTAGTATTCTGTTATGAAATCTACTTGGAAGAACTGCATAGATGTGCATAGATGTACATAATGAATAGGTCAATATGAAAAGGTCATTTCAAAATTTCGGCTGATATTTAAATGTATAATAGATTCTACTTCTATACAAAGGGGGAAAGGGTAAATGTAAATGTGACAAAAATACAGAGACGAGACATGACAAACAAAATGAAAAACCATCAGTTACTGCCTTTGGACTTCTTGAAGGTTTTTCTATCAAAAAAACAGTATAAATAAAAATATCCAGTCAAAGTGAGAAAACTAACAGTTAGCAGTTGCATCGGGATTTAATGAACTTAATACAGACACAATAGCCAGTAATAAAATAAACTATCAACTTATGTACAATACAAGTATAGTAGATAAACGCTTCGGTAGTTTCAAATAAAACAGCACAAGCGCTAACGTATATAAGTACTAATTAATGACGTCATGCAATGACATGACGTCATATGCCAAAAGGGTCAAAAGTTAAATGTGAATAAATACGAAAGAAATCATCGACTTTTGGAAAACAACCCAAACCAACAAAATAAATTGTAGTATTGTTTCGAGACAAAGCATTTAATGCACTGCATTTACGTCCTTAAAGCAAACAATTTACCGACCCTTGTTTTACACGGATACACTCGTGATTGGGCCTAATTATAGTAACCGACATTTTATCTCCTAGATATGTGTAGGACATGTCGTTCTGCACCAATACGGATTTATGCAGAACAGTTTCTTGCAGTTTCTGACTACAAGCTTTAATATTTTTACTATATGACCAACTTAAGAAATCTCCGCCCCTCGTACAAATTTTCAGTGTTTTTTTTTAAACGAAATTAAATATTGTTTTTCCTGTTTGATAATTTTTACAACAGCATTAGACGTTCACACAATGATAAACTTTATCGCGATCAAATATCAACTCACAAAACGTACACTTTATACATTTCTATAGTGTATAACTTAATGATTCTAAGTGTGGTGTGTAAACCATTTAGTGGGTTTAAACTTTGTAAAATATAATATCTTTTAGCTTAATATGCAAAATGCCTCACCTGGAAAAAATACCACATTGATAGACAGTTTTTATTTTATATTTAATTTAACAACACAAATAAACATACTGATATGTAAGCATGCAAGTCTAGTTGAAATAAAACATATCTTCTAAAATATTGATTACACATTGGAAAAAAACTATGTCAGATTCACTAACATCCGCTAACATAAACCGTTCTACCAAACATTCAACACTTTTTTATGTGATTTCGCATTTTAACTGAAGTTTGGTCTTAAATAAATGCTCAAACATGCTACTGGATTCGACGAAAATATACTGAGTTTTACATTAATTGCTTCTGTATGTGATGTGAATATAACAATACCTTAATTAAATAAAAAAAAATTCTTATGAAAGAAAATATTTTGTATTTTATTTCGGATGTTGACCACGATCCAGTGGTCCGGTTTTAAGTACTTAAGAATTCGAAAGACTTGTGTACCTTTCCTCTCCGAATGCGTTGGGTAGCTTTATATTTTGATGCTGAGATGATACGAATGATCTAGGTCATTACATAAGAGAGCCTCAGAAGGCAGTGATCCCGCGGTATATCACAAATATTTCGGCCTAGTAGACAATGAATAGTCAGTGGAACACTCGTTCTGATAGCAGTCCGCAGCTCCCCATTTCGATAAAGGAAGATCATGTAAAGCATGAAGTTAATTAAAAAGGCACAACAACCCACCAACAACCCAGAATGAGATGAAGTCAGCAACTTCAAGTTTCTTCAAATGTGCCGTTGACTGGGAACGAAGGGTTGGGCTGAAGAAATTAACTACTGTTCCCAACTTTTTCCAGACCAACCTTCGACCAAATATTGTTGTTTCACCAAAACAACTAGATCAACTAGTTTCGACATATAAATCTCATCATCAGGACAATCAACATGACACACCTCAGGCCACAAGCTTCCAGTATCAAGGCCTAAGAGACCTCAGATTGTGGACTTATCTTCAGACTCACTATCAGATTAATCATATTTTTTCTGAGTTTACTTGTTCTTGTTGCATTCAACCAATAAATGTTTGGTTTTAGAGTATATCATGTAATTTTGACTTTATTAAATATTTTTGTCCGTTAAAATGCAGGGCGAGTACATTTTGTAAAGGGCGAGTAAATTTGTAGGGTCACTCGCCCTGCAGGGAAAAAATATTCGAGGCCTGAAACAAAACCCAATCATAGACAAATAGTTAGTAGCAAGGTCATAAATCGCATTTCAGTGTGCACATGACAAAAAATAGTTCGGATAAATATAGACACTCCTCAAAGTTTATATTATGACATTGAGTCTTTCAAAGAAGTACAGAGACAGAGCATATTTACACTCATTTGAACCACATTATACTGACAGTAACACTTATCCATAGTATACTGATAGAAGGCAAATGTCATATCTTATAAAACCAACCGGCAGCAACTGTCAAAATGTAGACGGGTATTCGATCTAAAAGATAAATGGTTATGATTCGAGTGCTCATGCAACTGAAAAGCAGCCGTCTCAAACCGAGTCACCAATCGTCGTTAATGCAATTAAGTCTATTTGACGAGGTACGAAACAACTTACATTATCCCCACGATTCAACCTGCAAGATTGTGTTCATTGTGTAACGTCATTTGCAAATATTGATTTCGTTTTCGTTAGGTTTAATCGATGACACTTGTCTATAATTCGATGATACTAACACAAATATAGACATGATTCTTTTTATGAAATACACCTACGGTTCGCCAGATATTAATTCTTTTACATACTTCAGCCATAATCCGTATCTATTTAATTATCCCGTAGTTTAAGTTTCCTGTTGGAATTCTTTTTATTGTTCGATTTTCAATCATCACATCTTCTTTGTCTTGAGTAAAAATTGATATCGGCGGGTAGGGTAAAAAATAAAGCCAACACCTTAAAGAGGTGAAAACCGAGTAACACTTTTTTCATGTCAGTCAATTATGCGGATTTGGGCTTTTGTATATTCGTGTCTGATTGGCTACTATGTTTTAGTGGCCGTTTGCGTGTAGTATATGAGTACAGATGACTGAAAGACAACTGTTTCAATAAAGTTTAGAAGGGAACAAATGTATAACAATAGCATTAATGTCGCTTTTTATGACCAAGAAAAGCCGGCATTATTTACACAAATGAAAAGAAATATATAAGGTACAAAGTAGTATTGAATTTTCAGAGCTAAAATGCTGTATTGCTGAAGTTTTATGCCCAAACAGTGAGTTTCGGCCTGAGACAAATGTCTTAATGCTAATTTAGTTTATAAACAAAAAAATGTTTAGGATAAGTTATACGTAAAAGAAATAACTAATTTTGACTAGCAGTCATATCAACAGACATTTCTCCAACGTTTACGCCATTAACAGTCAAGTTACAACTATAGATAGCGATTATATAGACATATATTTGATTAGTTACCAGCGATGCCATATATGCCAAATGTATACTTATACTCCATCTTGTCAAGATGCTACCTTCCTGACATCAAATCATAGCCCACCGCCCTTGGCTGTCAATCAATCAGTTGTTGCCGTCCCAGATATCACCAATGATTAACGTTCACCTGAGGACACAGGGACTGTCAGTTCAACATGACGCCCCTATTTAAATTGACGTAAATTGTATATTGACAGAACTGATGTTACTATTGTTAAACGGCAAAAGCTCAGTGTTCAAAAAATAAATATTTGTTAGATAATAAGTGATACGAAATAAGATATGTTTGATAAAAGATAAAAGTATTACACTCATTCAATTAAAACTATTTAAAGTCATTTTTACTGTTAAGACATTCGGATTTAAAACAAAGCAATATCTTTTAACTCCGGCACCGCATTATGCATATGTTGGATCTACACGTAACTTAATGCCATGTTTATTTTTCTATTGATTAATGTCTATTATGGTGTAGTCTATTTTGGCAGTAAACTCATTTGCACACCCATAACGCCTAATTGTATAGCTAACAAAGAACGTTTATTCTCTCTCCAAAACAGGTCCGTGTTGCTTGCCAAATACCCCTCAGCTACATTCAAATACACATGCAAAGGTAAATCTTATTATCTATTTTGTCGTTTAGTAAGTTGTATGTGTTTATTTCTACACGAATTCTAGTTACTATTCTTATTATCTTTATCAATATTTTTCTAATACGTATAGATTAGAAACGAATAACACAGGACAAATAAGCAAACCAATCTAATTACTTATTTTGTCTTAAAGTGTGCGAAATATATCAAATATAACTCCAACCAACCCATTTCGAAGACTGGCTTTAGAGTTGTCTCCTCTTGGATGCCTATTTAAAAACATTAAGTGACATACAAATCTGTATAAAACCATTTTCCATAACGTATTTTAGTCGCGCTTTTAACGTAGTGGCATTTTAGCATGATACAACTATGAAAACTCTATAAAAACAATATTTAAAAAAAACACACACTAAAACACTTATTGTCAAAAGTAATAATGAACTGGTGTGTCTTCCAAAAATCTTCTGGACCGTCATCCACCAATATAAGTTGGATCTCTCTTTTATTACCACAAATAAGCCCATGATGATGTACACAAAATTCAGTGCTGAAAGCTTACAATAAACGTACGACAAAATTTAAACAAGTGGAAATTGATCTAAATATTCCTCAATTGCCGTAAAGATTCGGGGATATAACCGACCTAATGTCAACAGGTTTTCGTTGTTTGAAACTGATAGATGAGTACGTTTAATAACGGCTGACAGTTACGATAGGTGGTTTGTGTGTCCTACCAGTAATATGAAACTCACAATTTCTAATCTTGCTAAAAGAATTCAGTTAAAACATGTTTTTTTTAGATTTTTAACGGTAATTGTTTTTAACATAACTGAATACTCCTGGAGTCTACTTCTTATTTGTTACCTAGTAGTATTTCTGTTTAATATGTGTGTATATATTTCATATAATTATAAAATATATCAGTATAAATCAGTATAATAGTAGTATAACTTCTATTCTTAAACTATCAACATTTTAGTTCTTTAAACAAAGAAGTATTTGTTTATTATATAAACGATATATCATGGCATTAAGCAGAACTATTTTAGAGCAGTAGAATATCTGTTTGTTTTACTTTACCTACCCATTTCCGTATTGCAGACCATGCTGATATATTGTGATAAGTTGTTCTTTTTGTTCACATTCGCCTCGTTCAGATGCGTAAATTTTATTACTCAGGACTATGGCCATTAGGATTAAATTAACACGCATCTGAACTCGAAACCGTGATATATTGGGCGTTAGATCACGCAACCTTACAATCTATTTCCTATTTCTATAAAGAAGTGCAGTTTCATCTCTAAGCATACTGTAAATACTCGGAAATGATAACAAGAGTAAGTTGTTCTCATATAAATGTTTCCAAGTTTATTTCTTTCTGTAACCTATAGACCATGGGAATGACTAAAAATGAGTAGCTCTTATCCTACTGTATAAAGTCAGTACAAACGCATAACCCATGTATTTATATATCGAAGACACCTTATATCTGGATTTAATTGAGAAAACAAAGATTAATGCTGGATTCGAACCTGCAATCTTTCATAAAACTAATACATCGGCAGACTTGCCCCCTTTGCTATGATAGTTAATTGTTTACTTCTATTTCAAAAACATAACAAGCAAGATAGAAAATTCCCTGGCTCTACCGACTTTTCATTTTCGTTTTCGTAAAGAGTACTGAATATACCGGCTGCTCTCTGAGTGATATATCAATTTTGCCGAATAATAAGTATTTAATATGAGAAAAAATATTAAGTTTGTAAATCGACGATTGTTTTATACAGTCATGTTACCTTTGTTTAAAAAGTCATACAACTTTTACCTGAATATTATTTATACCACTTATAAGAAAAACATAATGATGAAGCAAATGATTTAAAGATAAACACTAGTTTGATAATCAGAAATAACAAACAATATAACAACATGTAAACAATTCTTTATCATCGACATGTTTCAATAATAGTCTATTGATATCTAACAATAATCAAGATAATTAAACACAACATATTATAAAGCATTTCTAAAGATTGTTTTAGATTTAACACTTCAAGACTTCTAACAATTTGTTTAGTAGGTCATGAATAATATCATTTTATCTATTATCTCTTTATCTGTATTACAATCAATCAATCCTAATTAGTTCATAATAGTTCTTAATTACATATTTAGTACTTACTATAAATAACGACCAGGCACACCGACAGTCTTAAACCTCTAGCCATTTTATTGAGATAATTTTACTTTTGCGTTTTGTCTTTCCTTTAACTATCCTCCAGCCATTAAACATCGGTGAAACTGAAGTACTTTCAAAGATTTGTGCTTATTATCAAAAGTATCGATCGTTTTAAATCAGCCCGACGCACCACACAACCCACTTGTGAGAGGATCACATATTCACATATTTGTTTGTGTTTACTGAATGCATACAAAACTGGAGATGTGTTTGTTGATGAATAGCTGGGGGGAGGGGGTCGAATAAATCCATTCTATAGCTCATAGTGAAAGGAATCTACGACAAACAGTGAAAAGTCTATCAGCCGGTCCAAAACATAAATTCATATCGCAACATTTAATAATTGGTTTCAACTGTTATTTCTATATTGTATACATTAACAATTGTCTTTTTTCAAGTCACAAATCTTATAAATGAAAAAAGTAAACATATTTAAATTGACAACGAAAACACACAAAACAAAACAATTTAAGTGTGTGTGTGCGCCTTTCAGTTAGACAAAACAAAGTAAACACAAGACGTTTTATGGAAACTATCTAACAATATGTTAGTAACTTATTTTATCGAACAGTTTACAGATAGAAAAGAAACATACTTCACGTTCATATACAGTTTCAACTGCTGAAGTCATCAACGTCATTAGTTGGATATCCATATATTGTGCAGTGTTTTGCCTCGTGTTATCACAAAACACTCTAGTAAATAGGGACTACAGCAAGCGCTGCAGATTAATAAATAGCACAAGCTCTTGTCATCTTTTCTGAACAAGTACCACCTTTATGCCTTCTCTGTAGATAAACTCACTGCTTGTTTGTAATTCTCAATAAATCAAAGTCGTATAATGACATAATCTTGTCCAAGTAATTCATTTTATATATACATACTTGTACACGTATAGAGCTTCAAACAGTATGCAACGAAGAATAAGACAGGTTTGTTGTCGTTTAATTTATTTATAGGACGGGTGTACAGTTTAACTCCATTCCATCCAAAACAGCTCAGGTGTCAATCAATACAATTAATATCTGTCAAATGCATGTAAATCGATTATAATCACAATTACGCGTAACGTTTGCTGCTGATGCATATTATTTTTAGGAAATAGGTACAACTCATTCCTCGGTATTTATGATATGTTTTTTTTCAAAACGTATTGACTCTTAACAATACTACATTTTATTTTGTTGGTTTGGGTTGTTCTCTAAAATTCGATGATTTCTTTCGTAATTTTTACATTTCACTGTTGACACTTTTGGCATATGACGTTATAGAATTATTATTTTTATCTTATCATATATCAGCGCTTGGGCTGTTTTATTTCAAACTACCCTTTCATTTTGGAATTTTTAGGTTGCCGAGGCTTTTATCTAGTGTACATACTGTCCATATGTTGATAGTTTTTTTTATTACTAGATATTATGTAAGTACATAAGTTCTTTGTATTTGTTTTAACTCCCGATGCAGGTGCTTACTGTTAGTTGTTTCACACTGACGGGATATTTTTATTTACACTGTTTGTTTGATAGAAAAACCTTCAGGAAGTGCGAGGTTGAAGTGCTCCACAAACTAGGTTTAGCACCCCAATCGGACCTTTTGCCGACTGACCGTTCCAAGGCGGTAACTGATGGTTTTTCTTTTTGTGTGTAATGTCTCGTCTCTGTGTTTTTGCCACATTTACATTTACCCTGTTTGCATTTGTCTACAGGTAGATTAAATTTAAATATCTGTGGAAATTTTAATAGGGCATTTTCTTATTAACCAGAACGGAGATATATATTATGCATAAATGCCATGAAACGACCACAGCAAGGATTTGTTTTCATCTTGCTTTATTTTGACTTGTTTTAATTGAATCTTGGCTTTGATCAACAGAACAATCATATCAGCAACTGCACACTATCGAAGTCATAATATTATTCATAACTGATTTCACGCAAACCCCAAGCATTAATTTTAACTTTAAATCATATGAAATAACTGATCAAAACGCATGTCTCCATTTTCCGTTTCTATAGTTTGGTGGTGTAGGTGGGGTGGTATAGAAGAATGCGGGCAAGATGCCACATTTTGGTAACATAAAAAATTGAAGATTGTCAGTTATATTTTATATCCTTTTTAAAGATATTACTCTGACAGTTAAGAAAAACAACAAAGAACCACGAACAAAAGAAAGAATAAGAGCCGAACACAAAATTAAAATTGATATACATGTAGTTATATATATGAGATTAACTGGTGACATAAATGTGTAAGTTGTATTAAGAATTTATTTGTTTGTGCATTTTACTTCATTATTTCAATGAGTTATACGGTTTGTGGCAAGATAGTTTATGGCACTTTAAACGAGGTTAACAGAAAAAGTAGCAGAACCAGACTGCCCGGTAAGTATATTCTCTGCTTGCAGCTAGTCAAAAATGTTTCTTGTTAAATATGCATGCATATTTTAGAAAATTACTGTATAGTGTGTAGGGAATACAAAAATAGCATGGTAGAGTGGAAACGAAAATGCACACTGCTCGTATGGTTTGGTGCATATAGAGTTCCTCTACTGTGGTGGGTAGGCGGGGTTTCCTGGCTGGAAGACGGGGGGATCTGGGTGGTTTTGGGGAATTTGATTGGGTGGCTGCCATGTCATTCCGGGGTTTTGATAAGGCGGGGCGAACTGCTGGTTGTGGTAAGCCGGTGGTGGTGGTCCATACTGTTGCCCGAGATACGGATTCTGGACTGTCGCAACTTTTAACAAACAGAATAAAATTAATTGAATGTTACAGTTCAGATATTTTATAAAGTAAATAAATGAAACAAATATAATTAAAGAACTAGATGAACTAAACGCGTTTTAATATAAGAGGAAAAGCAGGCTTCTGATTTTGACAATGCATGGAAACATCCTCATCTCAGCTCTGAATCGGAGACTTTGCTCCATAAGGGTGTTCTCACTTTACCCACTCGGTATATTTAATGTAAAATCCGAGTAGCCTAGGTATTGTTTTGTACAGTTTTTAGTCCTTTATTAACCCTAAAAAGTAAAAAGTAATTTTCATATAATGACCATTTCAGATTATCAATAATGAAATGAATAAATATTTTTGCATTTTTTTTTAAATCTTATTATTTAACGCTTTCTTTCATATGCCCAGGAGTGCAATATTTTATATTGGCAACTTAAATTAGCCATAATGCCTATTCTTGCCTTATATTAAATGCCTTTCTTTACTTTTGTTAAGTAAAGTACTTGGATTTATACACCTTGTACAATGTGGTATTTATTAAGATTTTATTGCCAGTTTTCCATTGAAGCGTTTATACCGGATGATTTTAACCTATCTATACCAGTTGTAGATGGTTTGTGATTTAAATATTACTAAATTGTTATTCTTTATTAAAATGCAATAGCAGTTTATATAAAAAGATGACAAAAATGTTGTATTTTGGAGGATTCGGACAATTGAAATTTTATGTAGTAGGAGTCCAATAATCTACTGAATGCACAGTCTTGTTTTATGTATGTTATTATACATTGCGACAGGAACAATACTTATATTTCAGTATCAGCATATATAATATTTATTTCTTCCATTTTCCATGAAGATGGAGATTAGACAAACATAATATAGACAAGTGGAGTAGACCAACCTTGTGTACATCTATTTCGATGTCGATGTAAAAATTGCCATACTATACAATAAAATTAAATCCTTATCTTTTATCGCTATAATAAACTGTAATGGCATAGTATTGTCATCATATTATAATCTCGTTCAAATCTCTTTCATCAAGTCTATGACGATTTTCATTGTGGTAACAAAGAAAACTGGGATCAAAGAGAATCGTGACCTCTGACGGGGATTTTGCAATAAGGGGTCAGTCACAATTGTTTTGGTCAGTCTTCTGTGCCATGTACTTCTAGTTTTGGATACAATAGGATAACATTTTTTGCGTCGGAAAAATCCAACAATTAACATAAGCTCTATTGAACTTTTACAACCGACTTTTTTAATGTTTAACTAGATTTGGCCCTCACAGAATAATCACTTATCGAAGGACGACCAGTCAACATTCGACGATAATATATACATATAGTTTACGGTTAACGGACAATTTACGTTTTACGGTATAGCATGCAAATACCATATCTAAAAACTGCTACATGCACAATATCGCTCCGTAGTCAGTTTAGTAGAATGTTGGCTGTATAATAAGATAGTTGGTGAGATTTACTGGTTTGAATAAAAAAATACACGTGCTTTTGCATCAAACAAAATATTGAGGCTTTATTTTCAAACACGGTCATTTTTTTATTCTCACAATTGAACTCCTTTATATCAATCAAAATTGTTCGCGCATTGTGTTGCGGTGGATATATTTTCAACACATCTATATCTACTTTGTAATTTAATATTTAATATTTAATAAAGAACATTACAAATATAATTTTAACAGTTAAATAACCAAAATAGTAAATAACAAATATCTTTTGAACTCGGACCAGGTTTTTTTGACCTTCAAATAATATGTTTTACACGTCGGCCATTACCTTCTACGAATATTCATGAAAGATAATGAGTGCAGGTCATATTTTTTATCAACATATCAGTTTGATTTATTGATGTGTTTGTTTGTTTTTTGTGATGAGGTGGCTTTGATTGATTGTGGCAGATAAATACGGATACGGCTATGATGATTTGATTGCTGTCTTTGTGGAGATCTGCTTAAAAATTACGCTGTTTATTGTCTAGAAACTGTAAATGTTTTTATTATCCACTTTGATGTATTTGGCGGAAACTTAATTATCTGGTATCTATAGCGTTATATAGAAGTAGATGTAGCACTAGAGGATATATATACAGATTTGTGTTTACTCCCAGTATGATTCAGAAAATAGGTTTTCATAAGGTGGGGTGGATTTATTATGTTGACATGTCACGTACATTATGCAATCAGATTTAGAAACATACAAAATTTCAACAAGTTTAGATCAACAAATTATGTGACTTATGTCAGGAAATTCCAACATAAATCCTCAGAATCGGACTACCCTAAGGTGCATTAGATATCAGGAGGCAATATTTCGGCTAACCTTTAAAACGGATGGAGCAAAACGTATTATTAATTGGAATCTATTTATGCATTTATATTTACAGTGAAACCTCTGCACAGCAACATTTAGCTGAGACACAGAAAACTGCTGCTGAGAGGTGTTGCTGTAAAAAGGTCATCATTAATGCCAAGTTATGTATTTCCTTTTTGCTGGAATATACGAACTAGAAAAGCACACAAACTAAAATATGAACGAAGATAAATGCATTAATATTTAGTCTCCAAAAATTGGAAATGTCAGCTGCAGATAGAGAGCAAGCTTTGTCTTCGTCTTTTTCACTTCTTGCAAAGTCACCAATAATTTTTTGTGGATTTAATAAACACATTATTAGTCATTTTTGCCAGTAATCGGATAATATTCTTTCTATAAATTTTAAGTTCTACAAGGTTATTCCCACCTTATTGGTTACCTGTCGAACAGACACTGGATTAGCACCTATACTAACTCAGTCAACCAAGATTCCTTATCAATTAACAAAAGTGTGAAACTTCTCAAGTAGACCCCAGGTGGTACTCAGCAGAGGTTATCACAGCCTTTAGGGACAGAATTGAATGGTTGTTTACATTTACTCAAAGGAGGTGTTGCTCAGAGGTTTAAATTCACTGAAAACTTATGAGGGGGTATAAAAGGGTTGCTGCTAAGAGGCTGTTGTTGCTCAGAGTTGCCTTTTTGAGAGGTTCATTCATTTGTTTATCCTCCCACCAACAGTATTTCAGTTTTCTGGATACGATGTCCACTTGCAGCAGATATAGTGCTGCCTTCACTGTGTATAGCATGCCGTTAACACCTGGCATGATATCACACCCAGTCACATTATCCTGACACCGGACCAGTCAGTCGTGGAACTACCCTTATATTTGCAAGGGAGCTATACCACTACCATTTCAACGACTTTGGTATGTCACGGTTTGGGATCGAACCCGGGGCCTCCTGTACCTCGTGCCGGTGCTCTACCGATTGCGCGACCAGGTCATGTGTATTTATTTATAGTCGAAAAGAAAATATGTAGTTTTACTATTATCAATCCCTCTAGGCTGCGCTGTTATTTGGTTAATCTTCTTCTGAGATTATGAGTACCTGGAGTAAAGTAGTAAACAGCCTTGCTCAAAGAATAATTATTATGGAGATGAAGACGATGATAATGATGATGATGGTGTGATGATGATGATGATGATGATGATGATGATGATGATGATGATGATGATGATGTCAAATATAAGACAAGTAAGTCAAAAGAAAGAAAGTAACAAAAAATATAATTGTAATAACACTTTAATAACATAAGAAGAAAAAGAAAAAATATTTATTTTATAACTTTTTTGTTTATAAAACATAAAAAATAAAAATCTTACTAACTCAGTATTAATAGTGATAAAATAAATAAGAACTAATCAAATATAATACATAGGTTAAAAGTGTATCTATATTTTTGTAAGTACCTGTAATGGCGCCTGTAGTTGTACCGTGCGGGTAGGCGTTAACGACGGCACCTTGGTGACCTTTCTTCTGGCATGCACATATTATCACACCTACAACGCAGGCGACAAAGGCCAGACACCCAATCACAATCCCTACAATGGCGCCCGTCTCTAGCGATGTCGGCGAGCTGCATGGTAGAATACAATCTATCGTCAATCGAATGCGTATATCAGAAAATGTCTAGTAATACAATAAATCTAACTCGTCAGTGGTAAAGCCGATGTCTCCGATAAAATTGTTTTATTATACATTGAAGGAGCGGCCTGGTATCAGTTAAGTGTGCATGGTGCATAAAACCGCACTTCATAAGTACTCAAAATTAAGCTTCGACGTCACTCGATATCGAGCCGATCATTGTAGGATTTATACATAATGTGTAACATGACTTTAAATGCATAGTAAGAAACTACATTAGCGTTATTAGGCTCAAATGTTTAAAAAAATATGTTGCAGCGCTTTTAACTTTGCCAACCTAATGACAACACAATCATTAAAGGATAGCTTGTTTACCAGTCTAGTGATCAGATGGAATATTTGAAAAAAAAATATGATTAATATTATAACAGTTTGTATTATTACCAAATTAACATGTGTCCTAACCGCATTGGACGTGCAATGCAACTAGTACCCCTCCAATGTCTAGGCCTTATCAAGTATTTAACGTCGTATCATGTGAGAATTGTGTCTTTGCAGACACAAAACTTCAATTTCATAGACCTGACATTGCTCAATCGACACTGCTTTTTGTTTAATCAACATAGATCTCGCGACATAGCAACAACAGGCAACTAAAACTTATAAATGACTTGAAAATGTCTTTTCAAAGATTATAAAACTCATTAAATAAAACATTTATATAAGACATAAACCTTTAACTTAATTCAAAATTAAAAGTACATACTACTGTGACAATTTACAAAATTATCCTCAAATGGACTTCGAACCCACAACTGTTCGACCAGAGTCTGGTCGTTTCTTGCTCTAGTTTACGAAGATTTTCCAAGCAACGTACAGCCGTCATGTTTTATAATATGAACTAGTTCCTACATATATATTTTATTTACATATACAGTTAATTGTAATTTCACTTACGTCAACAGTCTTACCAGTTTACACATAAAGAACGAGGACCCATTTATGCTGGCATTGTTTGTAAACATTTATCTGACACTGACATGAAGAATATTTACGTGTCCAAGAATGCCTAATGGCATTTGGCAAAACTGTTTATAGCTGAGGGTTTACAGTTAAGCTACGCCTAATAGGCCTAATAGATAGTTTCCACATTAGTGAAGATCCCTTATTGTGGCAGCCATCGTTGATGGTAACTGCAAGGGATTTTCAGATAAATTGTATTGAACCATAAATTCTATTTTCTTGTAATTTCTTCATTTGTGGTCAAATCATTAAAACAATTGGAAAACTCATGAAATTCATATTTTTAGAATACAATCTTTTTAAATTTGATAAATGCACAAAGAATAAATACACGGAAATAAATAAAACTATTGCCTCATCCTTATAGAAAATGAACAGTGTATCTTTTTGGTTGTATTTTCTTTACCTTGTAAACTATCAAAATATAGTTTTTATATTTTAAGTACTTCATAAAAGCTGTTTAACTTTATATAAAATTCAGTAAAATAGACTGAAAAATAAAAACACAGTGGTGAGTTTAATATACAGCACATATTTCCAGATATCGGTCTGCATTAGCTTCTGCCTTCAAAGATGGCTGCCTTAACCTGTCTAACAGTGCCTATGACATCACATGAAAACTATCTATAGTGTAGTAACAGTTGTCATGTGTACATGGTGTATGCATCACAATACCTAGCAGCTAAATCAGTAAGGCATTGACTTAATAATTCGTTAATCTACTTGAGTTGCTTATCGGGCAGACACTCATATTTTTGTATAAACAAATATTGACACTTCTTCATTGACACTTTAATTGTGAACGTAATTTTTCATAAATGTTTGTATTGGCTCATCAGAACTGTGCACGAGTTGAATTGCAGTAAAATGTGTTTTCTTCTATATTTCTTTGAGATAATATTTATTAATGAAGTATGACAAAATACAACTTAAGTGGCTGATACAGTGATATGTTATCATATTTTATTGGGCACTACCTCTATTTAATTAATATTGTATTATTAATTAAACGTACGATACCATTAATGATATTGTCAACGTGCATTATTAGGGTACGACTTACCAACATTCCGTGTTGTAGTTACAGCAGTACTTGTTCCCACTGCAGTACCTATAATAATAGGCTCCGCTATAGCAGTATTCACTGCCAGCTACAAAGGACACTGAAAAGGTATTTATTATGAATTTATTATTTGAGATCGTAGCTTATATAATTAGTATTCTGTTATGAAATCTTCTTGGTAGAACTTCGTAGATATGCATATATGTACATAATGAATAGGTCAATAAGTAAAGGTCCTTTCAAAATTTCCACAGATATTTAAATCTAAACTAGATTCTACCCCTAGACAAAAACACAGAGACGACACATAACACACAAAAAGAAAAACCAGCAGTTACCGCCCTTAGAACGGTCAGTCAGCATAATAAATATATACACTTCTGTTTCAATAACATAACCAGCGAGATAGAAAATTCCCTGGCTCTTCCGACTTTTCATTTTCGTTTTCATAAAAAATACGGAATATACCGACTGCTCTCTGAGTGATAATTCAATGTTGCCTAATAATAAGTATTTAATATGAGAAAAAATATTAAGTTTGTAAATCAACGTTTGTGTTTTACAGTCATTTTATCTTTGTTTAAAAAACGCATACAACTTTTACCTGAATATTAGTTATTAGTTATTAGAATATTAGTTAAACCATAAGAAAAAACATAAATGATAAAGCAAATGATTCACAGATATACACAAGTTTGACAACTAGAAATAACCAACAAAATAACAACATGTAAACAATTCTTTTTTGTCGACCTGTTCTCAGTAAGAGTCTATTAATTTCCAACAAAATGTTCAAGATGAATAAAGTAACATATTATAAAGTATCTCTAAAGATTGTCTAAGATTTAACACTTCAAGACTTCTCATACTTTGTTAAGTAGGTCGTGAATAATATCGTTTTATCCATGTTGTCTATATCCGTATTACAATCAATTAATCCTAATTAGTTCATAATAGTTCTTAATTACATATTTAGTACTTACTATGTATAACGATCAGGCACACCGACAGTCTTAAAGCCATTTTGGATAGTTTTACTGTTTGCGTTTGTCTTCCCTTAAACTATCATTCGGCCATTAACATCGGCGACACGGAAGTTCTTTCAAAGACTTTTACTTATTGTCAAAATTATCGATCGTTTTAAATCCTACCGATAAACCGCACAACCATTTGTAGGAGCGTCACATATTTGTTTGTGTTTACTCAATGCATACAAAACTGCGTGTGTTTGTTGGTGAATAGCTGGGGGTGCCGAATAAACCAATTGTATAGCTCATTATGAAAAGAATCTACGACAAACAGTGACAAGTTAATCAGTCGATCTAAAACATAAATTCATATCGCAACACTTCATAATTTACATTTGCCGGTCAACTTATTCAACAATGGAATTGAATTTAAGGGAATTAATAAATATTCAAATGTTTTCAACTGTTATTTCTATATTGTATTCATTAACAAATGTCTTTCTTAAATTCACAAATCTTATAAACGAAAAAAGTGAACGTATTTAAATTGACATTGAAACACACACCCATAAACAATTTAAGTGTAAGTGCGCATTTCAAATAGGCAAAACCACTCAGAACTCCTTGGGTAATTCCGTCCTTGTCACTATCATCGCTCGGATGTATCTGGTGCATTGATACTTATTGAAATCACGATCGATTTGTTGCCGGAAATCGGTTGAAGAATATGCCTAAAATGTAGTTCACCCAAAACATTAACAATGCCATCGTTTGACAACTGCGTGTCTGCTGCGCTGGGTAAATTAAAATTTGGATGATTTAAATTTGAAGACCCCACATATTGAAGTTTTACAGGCACCATATTGTAGTGAGCTGTCATCCGAGCTGTCATTTTTGTTTTGGCGTCTGTCACAAAAGTAGTCACATTAGGGGAAATGGCTGAGGTGATCCGACTACCTACATACATCTGAGAGATGATTCGTGAATTATCAGAGGTGATCTGATTGAGGCAAAACAAGTAAATAAAAGACATGATGTTAACTATCAAACAATAGGTTATTAACTTATGTTATCGAGAAATTCACAGATGGAAAAGAAACATAAGTCACGTTTATCTACAGTTTCAACTGCTGAAGTCATCAGCGCCATCAGTTGGATATTCATACATTGTATAGTGTTTTGCCTCATGTTAACTCAAGACGCGACAGTAACTATGGGCTTAAAGCAAGCGCTGCAATTTAATGACTAGCACCAGCTCTTAGCATCTTTTTCTTAACAAGTATCACCTTGATCCCTTCTATGTAGTCAAACTCAATGCTTGGGTCGTCTTGTGTTCTTGACCAATGATACCCGAGGCAGTGAGTGTCATATTCATATATTTTTATCTACATGTAGGTTACGGTATTCACCATGGCGGGGTATTGTCTATCTATAGGTAACGGTACTAAACATGCCGGGGTATTGTTTACCTGTAGGTTACGGTAGTGACCATGCCGGGGTATTGTCTACCTGTAGATTACGCTACTGACCATTCCGGTGTATTGTCTACCTGTAGGTTACGGTAGTGACCATGCCGGGGAATTGTCTACCTATAGGTAACGGTACTGAATATGCCGGAGTATTGTCTACCTATAGGTAACGGTACTGAACATGCCGGGGTATTGTCTATCTGTAGGTTACGGTATTGGCCATTCTGGGGTATTGTCTACCTATAGGTAACGGTACTGAACATGCCGGTGTATTGTCTACCTGTAGGTTACGGTAGTGACCATGCCGGGGAATTGTCTACCTATAAGTAACGGTACTGAATATGCCGGAGTATTGTCTACCTATAGGTAACGGTACTGAACATGCCGGGGTATTGTCTATCTGTAGGTTACGGTATTGACCATTCTGGGGTATTGTCTACCTATAGGTAACGGTACTGAACATGCCGGTGTATTGTCTACCTATAAGTAACGGTACTGAACATGCCGGGGTATTGTCTACCTGTAGGTTACGGTATTGACCATGCCGGTGTATTGTCTACCTGTAGGTTATGGTAGTGACCATGCCGGGATATTGTTTACCTGTAGGTTACGGTAGTGACCATGCCGGGATATTGTCTACTTGTAGGTTACGGTATTCATTATGCCGGGGTATTGTTTACCTGTAGGTTACGGAAGTGACCATGCCGGTGTATTGTCTACCTGTAGGTTACGGTAGTGACCATGCCGGTGTATTGTCTACCTGTAGGTTACGGTAGTGACCATGCCGGTGTATTGTCTACCTGTAGGTTACGGTAGTGTCTACCTGTAGGTTACGGTAGTGACCATGCCGGTGTATTGTCTACCTGTAGGTTACGGTAGTGACCATGCCGGTGTATTGTTTACCTGTAGGTTACGGTACTGAACATGCCGGGATATTGTCTACCTATAGGTAACGGTACTGACCATGCCGGGGTATTGTCTACCTGTAGGTTACGGTAGTGACCATGCCGGTGTATTGTCTACCTGTAGGTTAAGGTAGTGTCTACCTGTAGGTTACGGTAGTGACCATGCCGGTGTATTGTCTACCTGTAGGTTACGGTAGTGACCATGCCGGTGTATTGTTTACCTGTAGGTTACGGTACTGAACATGCCGGGATATTGTCTACCTATAGGTAACGGTACTGACCATGCCGGGGTATTGTCTACCTATAGGTAACGGTACTGACCATGCCGGGATATTGTCTACCTAAAGGTAACGGTACTGAACATGCCGGGGTATTGTCTACCTATAGGTAACGGTACTGACCATGCCGGGGTATTATCTACATGTAGGTTACGGTACTGAACATGCCGGGGTATTGTCTACCTGTAGGCTACGGTATTGACCATGCCGGGGTATTGTCTACCTATAGGTAACGGTACTGAACATGTCGGGGTATTGTCTACCTGTAGGTTACGGTACTGACCATGCCGGGATATTGTCTACCTATAGGTAACGGTACTGAACATGCCGGGGTATTGTCTACCTGTAGGCTACGGTATTGACCATGCCGGGGTATTGTCTACCAGTAGGCTACGGTATTGACCATGCCGGGGTATTGTCTACCAGTAGGCTACGGTATTGACCATGCCGGGGTATTGTCTACCTGTAGGCTACGGTATTGACCATGCCGGGGTATTGTCTACCAGTAGGTTAAGGTAGTGACCATGCCGGGGTATTGTCTACCAGTAGGTTACGGTATTCACCATGCCGGGGGATTGTCTACCTATAGGTAACGGTACTGAACATGCCGAGGTATTGTCTACCTATAGGTAACGGTACTGACCATGCCGGGGTATTGTCTACCTGTAGGTTACGGTACTGAACATGCTGGGGTATTGTCTACCTGTAGGTTACGCTACTGAACATGCCGGGGTATTGTCTACCTATAGGTAACGGTACTGACCATGCTGGGGTATTGTCTACCTGTAGGTTACGCTACTGAACATGCCGGGGTATTGTCTACCTGCAGGTTACGGTATTGACCATGCTGCAGTTGTGTCTACCTGTTGGTTAGGGTATAGACCATCCTGGGACTTTGTCTACCTGCAGGTTACGCTACTGACCATACCTGGGTATGTCTACCTGTTTGCTATGGCAATGATACGTGCAGCTTACCTTATTGACCATGCCTGTCTTTTGTCTCCTTTTAGATTACGTCATTGACCATACAGGGGTATTATCTACCTGTATGTTACGTTAGTGACAATGCTGAGTGACGTTTTTGCTGTAGGTTACGTTATTGATCATGTCGATGTATTATATACTTGCAGTTTACCTTACTGGCCATGCCTGGGTATTGTGTCCCTTTAGGTTACGGTATTGACCATGCTGGGGTATTATGACCATGCCGGTCTACTTGTAAGTTACGATATTGTCTAAAATGATTTGATATGCGTTTTATATTTGTATCACTGTTGGTGATGTAAAACATCATTTTATTTCAAGCTTCGTTAAACGGAAATGTATAATACAAATAATGTCATCTCAACAAGTTTTAAAATAATACGAATGATGCCAATTAAGTTATATCGTGCGTTTCTCATTGTGGAATGGTTTACTTAAACTGCGCTTTTTATTTCAGTAAATATTTAATAAACTTGGTCAAGAATCACCCAGACTTGCGTGATCATAAATTGGATGAATATAGTGCCATTGAATTTACACATTTAGGACAGCAGTGTCAAACATATTACTTTTAATTAATTAAGTCTAAGTGGCAAAATATGGAACCGTAGAAAAATATTTTCTTTAAAAAGTTCAAACTCACTGCTGTTTTAACTAATGTTACTCATTATAAAATTTTACAAGTGTTATAGTGTTTACTTTTATACTGTCTGGATTAACATATCTTTTTTTATTCTTAGCATTGCCATATCTTTTTAAACTGTGTTATCTTTAATTTAATATTTACTTATATTTGAATAATCATTGAACAGTCACTTTATTCAGCCCTTCCAATCTTCTCCTATGTGTATTAACATCTACCAGCACCCAGTGGTCTAAAAAGCGGTGAATTCCATTGCAAATACAATATTAACGCTAATATGCATTTTATTAGTTTAAGTTATTCTCCAGGAGAGAGGGGATTTTGATTCACAATTCTCTGGATACGGGTTGAGTTTTCGATGTTCAAGTTATTTGTTGGGCTCTCTCTTCTTTTTTCCCTTCTTTTTTTCTTTTTTTTTTCTTCTTTTTTTCTATTTTTGTTTTTTCCATATTTCTTTTTTTTCTGTATTTCTGTATTTCTTTTTTCTTCTTTCTTTCTTTTTTTTCATTTTTTTTTAAGTTCTGAGGTTTTTTTTGGAATAAATCCGCATTGGTCTGCTAACAGTTAGTGTAGTGTGTCCCACATTCCAATTTACGCGCATGCGTGGAAAGCTAAAAGTTGTAAACAAACATGAATTTTGTGTAATTTTTGGATTAAATGCAAAAGAAATAAGGTAAAAGTAAAGGTACATATAAAGAAGACAATTGTTTAGAAAGATGTATTCATGTTGTGGGCAAATTGGTTTAAATGCTCGTAAAAGACAAGGATAAAATATGTTCACCTGATCGCGAAAACTGCTTATTTTACTATATATTTACTTAAAATATAAGCATGTAAGAGTATTGTCTTATTCTCTCCGGTAGTCATATTAGATAATGTACATGTTCAGTTCCCTAAGTGTTTCTGATTTATCGAGGACCTGTCATAATCAGTTACTGATTAAGTATTTAGTCAGATTAGTGGAGTTATGATTTTTATATTAGTATTACAGTAATGACAGTATCACGGATACCCCGAATTTCCTGATACCCCCGATATGAGAGTAAAATACTGACTCCGCAGCAGGATGTCATGGGTTCGATCCACACCCTGTGCAATTGGTTCATTTCAAAAATCATTTCACCCAGTTTGAGGTTCGATCCCACAACTTTCTCCTAAAGTTTGGTATTCTCTACTGATAGATCCAGGGCTCCCGCTGCCATGCGCCATTGGCGCAAAAACAAAAAAAGTGGCTCATTTTTTTCAAAATTGGCGCATCCTTATGGCGCACGATTTTTTCGGCATTATTTTTTGTGAATCGCTAAGCGGCCAAGACTGGTAACCATTTCTACGCGCACTGTGATACGCTAGCAAGGAGAAACTCGATAGCCAGTCAAACTTGCGCGGCGGCCTTCACCTTGAGAGCATTGTTGTGTTGACATGTTGTGTACATAACTGCCGAATAAACGTCGCCCCAGGGAAGGATTAGTGTAATTTGCGAGACGATAATAAAGCAGCCAGCCAAATGTTTGTTGCGATCATTAATTGGACAGTACCGGACTGTCGATTAATATATAAAATATATACAAATGTTTATGTAAATAAAACGTAAAAAAGAAAGTTCACGTTGTTTTCTTTTCATTCTCAATTCAATGTACAAAAACTATATTAAAATAAAAAGTATTGCGTGTTAACAAACATACATATACATACTACAAAAATAACATCAAAATTGACGAGTAATTTGGCTCATAAAAATGGCTCATGAAATATAAAAGTAGCGCATAATTTTCAAATTTGGCTCATTGGTTGGCTCGGACCTAAAAAAAACCAGCGGGAGCCCTGAGATCTACCTGGATTAACAACTCGGGTGAGAGCATATTCCCAACATTGCTGTTTTGAAATTGTAAAGGGTGGAAATTCTAAAAGAGCTGAGCTCTGACACTTCATTCATCCTGTCTCCGGCAATAATATTAACACATATACAAACAAAGCATGGGTTCTTTTATACAGCACCTTTGATTGTTTTTTGTTCTGTTTTAATTTTCTTTTTTAAGTAAATCATAGAGACATGTTTGGACCATATGTCAGCTGGAAGTAGGGATGTCAATCACTCCACTCTTTGCATATTGATAGTTTCAATTTATCAAAGGACAAATATTGAAGATATATCAATACAGTTTTCTAACCCAGGTATAGGACTACTTCCATGTACCTTTTCTGCTTGTTTGGTTTCTTAACTTCCTGTATAGTTCTTCATATCTTTATACCATGGATAACATTATTCAGTTTACATCAGAAAAAGTGATAAGTTAACAATATTTAACTCAATTGCATCAATTTGTATCCATACCTATTCTCAATAAAGCCTCTAAATAATTAATGTCTTTAAAATCAGTCATATTTCAAATTTTTTAACTTTACAAAATAGACATACATGTATAATTTGTCAGCATTTACTTCATGGATTTTAAACATAAATATCAACATGTTGATATGACAGTTAACATATGTCTAGTAAATACACTGGTCGCAATAGGTCAATTGGTAGAGCGTCCGTTTGCGGATCAGGAGGTCACAGGTTCAAACCCCGTCCGAGTCAAACCAAAGACTTTAAAGCTGGTAGTAGTGGCTTCCCTCCTAATGCTCGAGGCTAAGAGGACAGCATTATGTCTGACTCGTCGGTGTCAGTATAATGGACCGGCCGGGTTCAGTCCCTGGCACCTGATAAGTACCCCTGTGCTGTATTGATAGAAATTTTCAGCAAAAATGCAGACAAATCCCTCTCAAGTTAATGCACCTGTACTTTCAGCACTGTAATTATTAGTTCTTAAAAAGGGAATTTATGCTTTGTTTCCAATCTTTTAAACAAACTTGTAGCAAGAAGTAAAAATTCTATATGTTCAGTTAAAAAGTAAGAAACAGTCAAATAATCGTAACGCAGATTACATATAAATCTTATCTGTACTATACATACATGACTTTTTCAGGGTTTTTTTGGGAAAAAGGCCTCAGCCCAAATTGGGAATTTTTGACTGTAAATAGTCAAATTTGGGGAAAAAATGTATCAACAAATCTAACCAATTGGGAAATTTCAACATTTATTTTTCTGCATTAAAGCTTAATCTGCCTTGCTTTTGTGTCCCTGAAAGTGTTACAGAGCTCTTCCAGCGTTTGTTTGGAAAGCTCTGCACGGCCTTCAATACAGATTCTCATTAAATTGGAGAGTTTTTCCTGGCCAAGAGAGCTTCTCAAAGAAGTGCATAGTAGGTTCATGGTGCTGACCTTTCTCTCCACAGCTGCTGTGCTGGATGGTATTATGGTCATCATCTGCAGAAGTTGGGAGATTCTAGGGAACACTATCTGCAGATGAGGCATGGAATGCATAGTGGCATAGAGTTCAGACAGATTTCTAGCCTCGGGCTATCATTACATCTATCTGGGTCAGGTTGGGGAGAAGGGCTATCATTACAATTCTGATCTACTGTATCAATGTTTATAGGTTCATAACAGTCCACTCTGCCTGTCAGAGATGTATCAGTTACTGTACATGTATGGCCATCATCACCCATCTGATCCTCAGACACTTGGCAAGAACTTTCAGTGACTTTTGAAACATTGGATGTTTTGCTACAGAGAGATTTAATCATTGGCGTACCCTTGGCATTTTTTTTCTAGGATTTTTCGTGTAGTATTTATTATTGTGCTACATTTTTCATCACTATATTTTGCGGGTTAGTATAAAAGCCGGTACTGCATGTACCGTTTTTGCTTTATAACACCTTTCTGGTTTATAAGCAGTCAAACTGTTATGGCGAAAATACTTTTGTGTATGAAATAAAAAATAATTCCTGTTAATTTTCAAACCATATGTTGACTATCATGTTATCTTGAATGGCGCCATTATGCATCTTCAGCTTGCGTTACGGTAAACAGCTGGGTAAGAGTTTATTTTTTTCACTGGTTACATTCATACATAAACTCACGGAAAGTAGTTTTCACAGATCACCGATCAATAGTAAACAAACAATTCGCTTAATTGGAAAAGTCTCTTAATTTCATGGTTTCTTGGTTATTTATTTTTTATAGGTAAAAGGCATTGCGGTTCAAATGGGAATTAATTTTTGAGATTGGGTGTATATTTTCTTGAAATTGGGAAAAATGGCAGCTATTTGGCATTGGGAACGAGGCCAGACGGCCCCGTGAGACAGGCTGAAAAAGCCCTGACATAGTAGTTTTGTCTGGCTTATGTAATAGTACTTTCTTACGTAACTACTAGAAAACCTTAACAAGAACCTAACAAAGAACTACACATAGACTATTGTCATAAAGGTCTGTAATTTTTTTTATCTTCCTGGAAAAAATACTTTTTTATTTTAGTGTTCCTCCAAAAATATTAATATTTGAAAGTATAAAAAAAAATATTAACATCCCATCAACATCATTTGAATCATTGACAGCTAAAGCTTGAAGTCATCATATTGTTTTGGGAATTTGTCTGAAAAAATTGGAACAATAAATATATATTTCCCCCTCATGGAATATAAATGAATAACTGCTATAAAATTGATACAAAAAAAATCATACAATAATCCCTGCATTTTCAGTTACACTTTATATTGTTGGCAGAAGTCCCAAAATCAGCATACTTTAAACTTACAATTGCCAACAAATAACGAATGAAGAATTATTTTTCTATTCTGGTCAAACTGTATTTGTAACATATTAATCTTCTTTTTTTTTTGTAATTACAAATGTAGTGATTAATTTATGTGTCTGTTCTAAATTTCTTTTATGCCATTCAGATAGTTGATGTAAACCTCACGTGTGAGCGCTCGTGGTCTAGTGGTTAAGACGTTGGACTCAGGATCGGAGGGTCCCGGGTTCGAACCCAGACACTGACCATGTGATGTTTGTCCTTGAGCAAGACCATTTACTGCACATTGCTCCAGGTATTCAGTACCCGAGTACTGGTTCTACCCAGGAAGTGGACAGTCGATAGGGATTAATATAAGTTAAAAGAACTTGTTTCCCAATCGACTTTAAATAAATAGGTTTAAACTAAACCTCACTGTAGACCTCACTGCTGTTTGACATTGTTCCATTCTACTGATGTATTTTTTATCATATTGGATTGATGAATCCTAACTGTTCCATGCATGTTATAAGATGGTTTGTACTTTCTTTTTTTCTTCAGAACATGGCAGATAATTATCATGTACTGGAACTGATTGGAGAGGGCTCATTTGGCAAAGTCTACAAAGGAAGGAAAAAATTTACTGGCCAGGTAAAAATATTTCAATAATCAATCATTGTTTTCCTAGAATTCCACCCTGAAGCCATGCTTTTATTTACATGATAGCTGATTATAGGGAAGGGATGGGGACACCACTTCATCTAGCAATTTAGATGCACACTCAGAGTAAATGAAAAATCAAAAACATATGCAAATTTTGAATATAAGTATATAAATGTTACAACCGATTAACAGGCTACAAAAGTTGTAAACAGTTAACCTACATATGAATTTGTGAACTGATTAATTGGTTAACTGTTGCCATTATTAATCAAAACCCATATTAGTCACATGTCGCAGAATAATACAGATTATTAATGGAAGAAACCAAAACAAAAAATGAGCTGAAACATGTATTTTACAATTATTTTACTCAAAAATGCATTTTTAATGCTATTTTGACTAGGTCTATTTATTAAAGTTTGTTTGTTATGGATTTCTTCTGTCTTGAATTCTTACAGTCTAATTTTTATTTAGACTAAAGCATTGTGCAAAAAACCTAATTGATACTGTATTATCATGTTCTTCTGAGACTTACTGATTTTAGCATTCCTTCCAGTTATTCTTTGAAGTTCTTTCTTGCTAGGTGGTTGCACTGAAGTTCATTCCCAAGGTGGGCAAGCCGGAGAAAGAGTTGCGAAACTTGCGCCGAGAGATAGATATCATGCGAGGATTACATCATGACAACATTATAGAGATGCTGGATAGCTTCGAGACTGACAAAGAGGTTGGTGGCAATGATATCATAATACCAGTAATTGTGACTGATATCCTAAAAAATGAGTTTCAGATTCTGGAAAATTAGAATGGTAAAACAACAAATCTGTTCTTTTATAATCTTTTGAGCTGTTTTTTGCCAAGCAACTTTGTTGATTAAAAGAATATATCTATGAAATCATTTAAATATCATCTTGTGTATGTCATGGTGTACAATTTCCAGACAGAAATTTGCTAAATGTTGAATTTACAAGTTTATTGACCGAATAACAGGACAACTTTAAGGAATTGTTTGAGACTAACAGAACAATAACAGGACAACTTTAAGGAATTGTTTGAGACTAACAAAACAATAACAGGACAACTTTAAGGAATTGTTTGAGAATAACAGAACAACTTTAAGGAGTTGTTGTTTTGGTATTTAAGAGATCATTTATTTAAAGAATGAATAGTTAATTTTTGACTTTCATCAGTTGATGAGCCGTTTTGGGCTGTTTAAAGTATCATGAAGTCCAAAGGACTTCACAATATAGTTTAAACAGCCCAATACTGTTCATCAACCAAGGAAAAAGCACCAATTCATTCCTTATATTTACATTACATTTAGATTTAATTAGAATAAATTCATTTAAAAATAGATAATTACTTTTTTTATTTAATCTTCATTACTTTTTTATACTAATTAGCTTGGTAATTTACTCTTTTCTAGGTTGCCGTGGTAACAGACTATGCGGAGGGTGAACTGTTCCAGATACTTGAGGATGATGGCAACCTTCCTGAGGAACAGGTATTCTGATTACAGTTGTTGCCAGTTACCGTAAAGATTTATAGATAAGACGCAGTTTTTTGCCCCAAATGATGATAAAAAAATGGGGGGTGCGTCTTATACATGCGAATTTAAGTTTTCCCCCTTTTTTCCCAGACCAAAATTGACCCTAAGACTAATCCGACCGCAGAGAATATCGCCGATTGTATCGGCCATAGACAACTGTATTGTGCTATTTTAAGGGAACAGTAACGTTGATTTTACCTAAAATTTGACATTAAACATAAAAAGAGACATTTAAATTCGTTTGTGAATACATAAAACAACAATATGCAATAGATATTTGCATAAATATCAATTTATTCTAACAAAATCGGCGAAGTTTCATAATCCTGAAACGGTTATTGAGTTTTAGTGGAACGGGCATATTCATTGACGACGCTGTTATTATCATCGTCTAAGTAATATGGTATTATTCAATTGATCAATTTTGAATTGATTTTTTATTTTTATTTTAAATGTTAACTACGAATAAATTTTAAGTTGAAATTAAAAACCCACTTAACAACAATAAAATGTGCATCGGCTATTTGCGCAGACAAGTTTTCACACCTCTTTTGGATGTTAATAGATCGTCCATCATCCGTAAGTAATTAGTTGTTATTTTAAATGTCATTTGTGTGTTTGTCCCATGTGTCGAGAACTTAATTATAGGCCGAGAACTTAATTGTTTTTATGACATGCTGTCGCGTGAAACAGGATGTTCTCTCATGTGTAGGGCTGGGATAGCCGCGATAATATCCTGTCTGGCGTGTAAACGATATATTGGGGTAGAGTGTCATAACGTAACACAATACACACGGTCTCACTAGGCAAACAGTCGCGACGTATTATTCAAGACACTTAGAGAATAATAAGCACTCGGCGCAAACACCGAGTTACGGAACAATTGGAACATGTTCCCTCAAGTCAAATCGAGCGATGCGGCGACGCGGGAATTTCGTAATGGCGGCCAGATGGATTAGTGAATCGGGGATGCGTCTTGTCTTTGAGAATTTTCTTTTTTCCTTGATTCTAGACCTCAAAGAGGGGGTGCGTCTTATCTTTGTGTGCGTCTTATCTTTAAAACTTTACGGTAATTGAATAATGTTTATATGCAAATTCCATTTCATTAAATGAAGTATTCATACACCAAACATTTGTGAAAGATTGATGGCTATTTGCACAAGGTGCCAGCTTGTTTTCAGATATAAGCACAGTCTGCCACTGCTTAACTTTCTGCTGAGGCTCAAAAATCAGTTTAGCTCTGGAGCAACTTTCACAACTTTCTGTGGGGATAAGTATGCATGGTTGCTTGTCAGTGTCAACTGCATAATCAGCAACCTGTTTAGCTTACTTGGTCATGGTCTACTGGCAATGGCACACTTCCTTTCACATCTTCCAGACAATTTTAATAGATTTTAGCAGTAGTGTGTCATCTGTGAATGATTTGATGCATAAAACAATTGATAACTATTTTCAGTTTTTATAACTTATTACTCTGTCTTGGCAAAAAAAGTGTGTTACTGAGGCATAAAGAGTTGTGACATTAGTGCATTGGTTTATGAAAACACAATGTGGTGGGGGTGGGGTGTGACTTACATCATAGTATAGGCAAATTTATTTGGCTTCTGATTAATTTTAAAAAAAAATCAAAAAAAATCGGGAAAGCACATTTTGCAATCGTTATAAAATCAGTGGTTTGTTTCTATCACAAAAATACAACAACATCCTTTATAGGAAAATATGGCTTTTTCAGCAGAGAATTTGCAATGTTGGAGGTAAATAATTGTGAGATCAGTGATTGGCTTATAATGAAAAAAATATAGATATATGACTGACATTTGTTTATTGGAAACACGGTGACACAGAGTCGATAATACAAAGGCAAATTTGCAGCAAACAAAAACAAAATATGCTCATTAAAAAAATACTCTTAAATTGATTTTTCGGTTTAGCACACATTTCCACTTACTTGCATATATTTGTTTGGAATATTCTATATGCAAATAAGCAGAATCTACTGTGCCTGCATTTGATGTACATTTAACCCCATAAAAATATACAAAGCAAAGTTTAGCAGACCCAGGTCAACTAATTTTATCTTTTTTTTTTTAATTTGGGCATCATTTTTTCATCAACTCCCACTTTTAATTTAGTCAAAGGGAAGACGATTTTAACTTTTCCGCACTTGTTAGATCCTACAAATCATGAAAAAATCACTCTTTATGTTCATTATTTCCAAACAATTAATAGGCATAATGGGGTTATCTGCTAAAAATATCATCACCAGAGTGTAACACCCCAGTGTTGATGTAATGTGATCTTAAAAGTGGTGATAAAGCCAGGTGATAGGGAGAGAATGTGTAAACAGTGCAGTTGGCTCTGGTAGTAGTCTGAAACTTTCATATCAAAAGTTATGATACATTCATAATGTCATCTCCCTCCCACTTTTGGAGGGAGACTCCCATTCATAATGTCATCACCCTCCCACTTTTGGAGGGAGACTCCCATTTTTAAGGTTCAAAATTCTTTGAAAATGAGGGTTGTTTTACACATTTTCAGAAATATCCCTACTTGAAAACAGATATTTTACTTCATTGTTTATATGAAAATAACAAAATCTCCTACACTGCAAGTGAAAATCTCACACTTTTGCCTCGAAGAAAGATCAAATGTATGTACATTGTCACTTGTTATGAATACAATATTGTTATAACATCCTTTGTAATACATCTCATACCCTATTGATATGTCCTTAAACAGTTATGTTACTTACCATTAGTTATCTGGGTACTATGCTGAAATCATTTTATTACCCTCATTTGGATACCTTAGTAAAGTTGCTAAGTTCCCATAACAAATGTAGGTGCTTGTTGACTTCTAAAATGCTTGCATTGTCGCTGGTCTTTGAATGACTTTGTAGTATTTTTTCTTTGAGTTTAAAACATTTTTCATAATGTTTTCTTAAGAAAGTGGTTAGGGGGAAAATATTCCATCTCTTGGAGGTAGATATATTAAAATATTAGCCCTTGAAATGGGTGTATCGTCCTTGGCTGACATCTTGGTTGAAATACCCGTTCTTGGGTTGATATTCTGATGCTGTTTGTGGGATAGGATGTTTGTATCATGTTCATCCTCCCACCAGGTCCAACATATTGCGGCCCAGCTAGTGTCCGCCCTCTATTATCTCCACTCCCATCGTATCCTCCATCGAGACATGAAGCCACAGAACATTCTACTGGGCAAGGGGGGCACAGTAAAGCTATGTGACTTCGGCTTCGCTCGAGCAATGAGCTTCAACACACTAGTTCTGACTTCAATCAAGGTAAGGTTGTGCTTTCTGTATTTATGTTTGATGTTGTTTTTTTTTAAATCAATGCAATGATTTCTGCCTTTAATGGAAGTTGTTGAGTCTGATTTAGGATTAATAATTCATTTGAGGAGGTCTTTTAGCTGACGGACAGCTCTCAAGAAAATCTCAGAGGAGAAAAAAATCCTATCCCTAACGGGATTCAAACCCAGGACCTTCAGATCAATAGGCTGACACTCAACCCTGTCGCTAAAGGGTTAACCCAACAGCAAGGCTGTTGGAAGTGCCTATATGCACTACACTCCTCCCCATTTACTTTTTCTGGGCTCAAGCCCATCTCAGGACAGCCACACCAGGCTTCTGGTTACTTTTGACACCATTAAAGTAAATCTGAGAGGAGAAAATAATCCTGTCCCTAACGGGGATTGGAACCCGGGACCTTCAGATCAGTAGGCTGACACTCAACCGCGTCACTAAAAGGGTTAACCCAACAGCAAGGCTGTTGGAAGTGCCTATATGCACTACAACTCTATCCATATTTTGACTAGGGCCTCTTCTCACAGATAATAGCTGTATATTATTTTTGTATCACTGTTGTCTTGGTGTGAAATGAATACTAGAAAACAAACATAAAAAAATGAAATTATGCTCAGCAAGTTGTTATTTTGAAGTCTCAATGATTTTTTAATTGTTGATAGATGCTTTTGTTCTAGGATGATTAAGAATTCTGCTTCTCATGCTTCTAATTCTATTGTGTCTATGGAAATAAGCTTCTTTTATAATGTGGACTAGTAATTTTTGCTCAGATCTAAATAAGTACATTAGCACAACTCTCAACTGGAATGAACATGTGCCCAAGTCACTTTTATTGTTAATGAATTATATAATTAAAAATTCAAGTTCTTAAAATCAAATTACAAAATTGACTATAAAAAATATTATTTTTTATTTGATCTCCAATGCCTATTGTCTTTAACAGGGTACCCCTCTGTACATGTCCCCAGAGCTTGTGGAAGAGAAACCCTATGATCACACAGCAGACCTGTGGTGAGTATATAATTTATATTCAGTGAATTATTTTTATTCATGATTACTTTTTACAAACCCACATAACTTCCTCATTAGCATCTAAGCCATTTATCTCTGACCATACTAAATATTTTCATGATGTGCTGAACTTGCTTCTCTAGTATGGTGGCATTGCATGTCTTATTTTGGTCAGCTCTCTGTATTACTGTCAGTGAGAGAGCAGTCTTGAAGATAACACCTTGTAGTAGATATGAATTCTGTTGCATTTTTATCAAAAGCACACTTGTGAACATCCAACATAATATAATGCCTATTGCTTAATCTTTGTATAGCCTTTTTTTCCTGTGTCCTTATAAACCAGACATTCATTCTCCGCAGCTTCTCTTACTCTCTTATTATCTACCCCCCACAGGGCACTGGGCTGTATCCTGTACGAACTTTTCACGGGGACCCCGCCATTCTACACTAACAGTATCTTCCAGTTAGTCAGTCTGATCATCAAGGACCCAGTCAAGTGGCCCAAGAACATGAGTCCTGTGTTTAAGGACTTTCTCCAGGGTGTCCTGACCAAGAATCCAAAACAGCGGCTATCCTGGCCAGAGCTGCTGCATCATCCTTTTGTGGCAGATCTGGTCAAAGGTGAGATGCATGTATAGAGCAGGTGTTGTAAATAAGTCCTAAAAGATGTGTGTGTGTGCTAAGAAAATAAAGCAAACAGGCTTATGCCTTAAGTTATACTTTCTAGAAAAAAAATACTTTTAGTCTGTATACGAAATGTTTGCTTTCTGTTGTTGAATATATATGAGTTATCAAACTGTATAAACTGATGTATTGATCAATGTGAATTATAGTGAAAGATGAGGATGCTAGCCTGCCAAGCCCATTCACCCAGCCTCTGTCAGCATCCATGGTGCGTATGAAGGACATGCAGGCCAAGGAGAAGGCTCATCCTAAGGGTACGTCCAAGATCCTGGCCAAGGCCCGAAAAAAGGCCATGGAAGATGAGGCAAAGAAGGACACCCACAATGTACAGGTAGGAGGCCATAAAGGGGGATAACTGTGATTATTTTTTTTATCAAATTGAATGATGTATTAGTTTTTTCCCTTTATATAGGAAATTGTCTCATTTGTATACTTACATTGTTTTTTCATCAAAATGCATGGTCGTTACTTAATACATATAAAACATGATCTATATGTAAATTGTATCTCCAAAAATATTTAAAAAAAATGGCCTTTTTGTTAATTTGACTGTAGTAAGCATATATAAAATGCCTACCTAGAAACGGTTACATTACACTATGCAATTTGTCAAGAAAATGCAATGTCCCTACAATTTCAAAAAGAGAAAATACTGCGTTTTGTACATGTTCATATATTTTGCTTAAAAGATCTCCAATTGACTTGATTATTAATTATACGGCTGTCTTTTGTATGGAACATCTATTTAATATTAAGATAATTAAGCTTGAGTGTCAAAAGCAAATATTTTGATGTGAAAGTCATCATATCTGCATGAGTAAATATTTTTTAACTTACTTATAAAAATTGATTTAAAGGCATGTTGCATGCTCAACAAAGTCTAACAACCTCTATATAATAATCATTTCATCTTCAGAAAATGACTAGTTGTCATTTTGTTGAAATAAAAGTTGTACTGAAGGATTGTAGGAAAGATATTCAACTTAACAAACAGAAATTACAATATTAAAAATGAGATTAAGCAAAGAGAAACAAACCCTTTGTTTAATAATATGGATACTTTGTAATCAATGTGACATCAAATTTACCATTATTTTACGCTCTGCTACATTATGGTGTTGATACTATTCTGTAACAGTGAAATAAAATATCTAGAAAATTTGCTGTTAGGGACCACAATCTTCAATTATTGATTATTCTGTAAAAGAAAAAGATTTTTAAGTTATTCATCATACAATAGAATCAGACAGTACAAGTATACATGGTATATGTTTATATAATTAACAGCAATGTTGTAGCCTACTATATACATATAGACATTGTTCAGACAAATGTTATTGATCCATGGAAGCTGGCAGGACTATCATACAAGGAACTACACTCGTTTCTGTTGAGTGTCTAGCATTAATTTCTTTGCATACTTTTATATTTGTTACTGACATATCAACATAAGTGCAAAGACAGACATATTCATGTAAAGCTGGATTAAAGTTAGCCAGTTTTTACCTACAAAGCATGCTTGTGTCCTTCTAACCTTTAGGCTGGTGGGGGAGGGGATGCAAACACAATCACCGCCAATCCTGCGCTTGTCGCACCAAAGAAAGTTGCTGAAGCTGAGTCCAAGGAGGCATGGGGTCCTGCTTTGAAAGCAGAGAATGGGATCATAGCCCCGTCAGAAAATAATATCCCAGTACCCTCTGACAGGGAACATACACAGGAGTGGGAAAACACTGGGCTGAGCAAGGTGAGAGATGTGATGTGATTGTTCAAAGAAAACTGTATTAGGTCAATTGGGGAGCTCCAGATTAATGGTGAACTTTCATTGCTGGGTTGGTCATTTAAACTTAAAGTTCTATGTTGCTGGTAATCATTACATAGTACAGGTGTTCACGATACAATATAATAATTTTATTAAAAATGCTAGGAAGTTGCTAGAATTGTCTGTATCCCTTTCTGTCTCCTCTAATTTTAGGTACTAGCAAGAGTTGTCTCAGTTTGTATATCACGTCCTCATGTTGCATAGAAAACCCTATTCTACAGTTACATTGGCTGCTCCAAGTCAGGTTTAGTCCACTTTGGAGTTCATTTTAATTGTGTAGCTTTCTGGTAAATTATACACACAGAGAACGGATTTGATGCAAAACTAGAACACTTAAAACAATTTAATTTAAATTTAAATTGGGTCACATGCGCCACTTTTCTATAGTGCATTTAAAGATGGTATCCGACAGTTTGTCCTTATCAAATACGGGAAAACCTGGATTTGGGAATTGGGGCATAATTTCTGCAAACAGTTAAACCTAAGTCTAACAAACGACGATTTTGAACACTGTCTAAATTGTAAGACAGTAGAAAATGTGACAAATAAATCTACATGCCCAACTATAAATAAGCATGTTTGTGATTTCTGCCAAAAGCAGACATCGACATCAGAGCAGATTATCCGAATGATTATATAAAGTTACAGGTCACATGGTTTTCTTAGTTTAAAAATAGCTAACTGTGCAGCGTGGCTTAGATAGGAAATACCTATTTGTAATGACAATTGATGTGTTCTGGTTCACTTTTCATATAGATGTAGGACATCAATTATCAGCATTTTGCACGATCTTTCCAGGCAACAATAATTGATTTGGTTCTGTGAGAGAGAAAATCTGGTTCAAACTGTCTGATACCACTTTTAATGTTGTCAGTTAACAGTAGATATTAGGCATTAATTATACTCTCAGTGTCCCTTCTTCCATTCATTATTAATTATTAACTGATGAATTTACTGATGAAAAACCCACCAGTTTGTGTCTGTTGAATTGCTTTTGTTTTGACATTTTGTTCTAATCACTGACATAGATAATCAAATATTAAACCACGTACATGTAATGAGAAAGCATGGAATTGGTAGTTGTTGTGTTTTTAGAAATGTACATGTAAAATAAATCAGCATTTTTAATGACATATATTCAAATAAATAAGTGTGACTACTTTTTACACAATTTTTGTTTTAGAAATGTTGTCTGATAAAATATAACATTATTTTGTGAAAACATATTTTAGTGTGAAATGTTATTGACAATTTTAAGTGTACTTTGAAATGATATAAAAGCTCTTAGAACTTACAGAATATTGTCAAGACAGACATGAATCTGCCAGTTTATATTTTACTTGTTGTATATTCATTGTTTTATGTTTCAAATCCAAGTTTGTTCCCAAAAGAAGTGTTTTTACTCTTGATATTTCTTTTTTTAGCATTCGGTGATAGAGGTAAATCAGCATTCCAAGTTCCGTACGATTATTATCTTCTTTACTCTTCATTTTCTTCCATTCTTTCTCTCAAAAACTTTCTGATACATTAAGATGGGGAAACATAAATCTACTCCTGTGACAAATTTAAATTATTAATTGGCTTGATTCTGATATAATAATATTCTTATCCTTATAATATCTTATTGAAATAATCAATAAACATAGCGTTGGTAGATCAATATATGTAAAATTATTAATTGGCTTGATTCTGATATAATAATATTCTTATCCTTATAATATCTTATTGAAATAATCAATAAACATAGCGTTGGTAGATCAATATATGTAAAGTTTCAAATTGATGTAAACCATATAAAAAAATATTCAGTTTATCAGCTATACCCAGATGATAACAAGAAAACTATTTTCTTCGGCAACTTACATTGGCAAGCTCCTTATCTACCAGTACTGAGAATCATTGTATGAATATACACAGTGTGTGATAAATACGTTTTAAGGTCTCAGTCAGTTTGTACTTAAAAGATTTGCATATACTTTGGTTTATAAGATTATCGCTGCTTGATATTTTGTAATGTTTGCAAAAACAATATATAAAGATCAGAGTAAGGTTTGTGTATATTCCCCAGCTTTTAAACAAAATATTAGGACTGTAGCATTATACTAACACAATTGCAATTTCATGATACGATTTCTTTCTGGGATAGTTGTTGTTATGATGGTATCTTTCATTGGTTGTGGTTTATGTAGATAAGCTGTTGTTAATTCTCCACATTGAAAATCAGATGATCACATTTGCTCCAAATTTCTACATTAGAGATAATAATTTGGACCTTGATTTGCTATATCTGTATTTATTTTATGGTGATTAGTGGTTCCAGTACCCTTAACTTAAACTTTCATTCTTGTTTCCACATTGCATTTTTTGGAGAGAGTTGAACGTAAATACACATTGCAATACACTAAATATAATCAATATTAAAGATTTGTAGATACTTTTAAAATATTAAAAATTCAATCACAAAAAGGATAACAATTGCTTTTTATCTCAAAATTTGTTAGTACAAGATCTGTTCTCTGTTAAAAATAGTGACATGTGTATATACTAAAATATGTTTTCTTATGTAATCGCATGATTAAAACTAACATGGGCATCAAGAAAACGGCTTTACAACTTAAACCAGGTCTTCATCAACCCCAGCATTACCTAAATGGCAGGATTCATCATTTATCACAGTCATTGAAGGTTTTAGAGAAGACATCTTGAATGTGACCATGTAAAATATATAAAACATTATTATTTTGGACAATATGGTAGAATAAATATTATGGTAGAATAAATATAATGTATTTTTAGGATACAAAACTCCACAAATTTGTACAATATAGAATCAGTATAAAGCATTAATGTTATTTTTCACTCTGTCCTACAATTGTTATAAGTTCTGTATTTAGAAAACTAGTTGTTCCATAGCATAGTTGTGTCTGTTTCTTGTTTTTTAGCCCCAGATGCCGGTAAATAAGCTTCACAGTGTGTTGTATTCTTGCTAGGGGATAGATTACACACTATATATTGTTTTCTAGACTATAGTTCATATATTGTTGCATATTTCATTTGTTCATAGATGAATGTTCACTAATATATGATATTTTCTGCTTAGATCTACCATTTAACTTCATCTTTAAAAAGTATTTTATTTAGATCTAAGACAAAAAATGGTGCAAGTGACTAGGTGATGTATTGCAAGTCTGTTCAACCTGATTATTTGACCACTGACTGTTCATCAACATGAAAACCATACCTATATCATTGCCACTGTCTTGACATAACTTTGACTATGAACACTTAAAAACTCTCTCTGTAAATGTTTCTTACAAATTTCACTTTTCCTATTAGGGTAAAGCAAGTGTTGTAGATAATATACAGACAATAAAAGTTAATACAATGGTTTTGTTGTATTCCCCAAAAGCACACATAAATGCAACAAAATAACAACACCCACCACCCAGTTTTTAAATTATGGATATCTTCCTTATCTACAATTCAGAAATGAACACTGTCTATCTGTCCGTCCCCCTGTACAACTTTATGTCCATCATAATTTTGTCCAGAGCATATTCAAAACTGTGACAGGCCACAATAGCTCAAGTGGTTGGCTTTGGGATCAGGAGGTTGCAGGTTCAAACCCTGGCCAGGTCAAATCAAAGACTTTAAAGTTGGTAGTAGTGGCTTCCCTCCTAATGCTCGGGGCTAAGGGGACAGCATTATGCCTTACTCTTCGGCGTCAATACATGTATAATGGACCGGCCAGGTTCAGTCCCTGAGCACCTCATAAGTGCCCCTGTGCTATAATGATAGAAATCCCATCCCAAAACTGTTGGACTTCAACATTGCATTGGAGGTTGCATAGATCTTGATAAATAGAAGTGCTGTACACAACTATAACTATCCTTTATGTAACCTTTGAGCTATCTCCCTGTCCAGAAAAAAATTCTACTTGATGGATTCACATCAAGCATGTAATCTATGAGAGGACTCTATAACCAGAACTCTACCTATTTGCATTCTTTAGGTTATTATTCAGTCCAACTTGCTTGACCAGAAAATTGCTTAATATTGGCTTATAGATTCACTTCAAACTAGGTACAAAGGTGCTGTGCACAAGAACCTTAACTCTACCTTTGTTAATTCTTATCTCCCTAAGCATAGTTTTCTTGTCTGAAGAAATCTAAAACACTAAAAGACTACTGGATAGAGTTACTTCAAATTTGGTATGTACATGTACCTGGTGATAACTAGAAGTGCAGCACACAAGGACCATTGCCGTAGCTATCTTAAGTCTGTTGTTTTTTTTCCCTAAGTTTTTTTTTTCTTTTGTTGTTTTTTGTTTTATGTTTCTTGTTGTTGTTATTTTTGTATAGATAAAAAAAAAAACTCATGATGGAGTAAACTTCTTACTTGGTTTGTACATACCTGATGATAAGTAGAAGAGTGGTGCAAAAGGTTCAGGCATCGTGCAGTCATCATTCTTTATATAGCATCCCTTCTGAAACCTCGGGCCCAAAGTCAACTAGACATCATCATAAGCTTCAGCAAGTTGGGGAATAGTGGGTTATATAATGAATTTTGATCTGTCAAAAAAACATGGCCATCAGGGGTTTGCCATTATCAATATTTATAGCTGTATTTTAATACTTTGAAATCTTCTTGTCAAAAACAACACAGCCCAGAGCATTAATAATTATTTATTGCATGTGCTCTGGGTAGTCATAACATTTAACTGCCTTGAAAACAGATGATAGCATTAGGCAAATAAACATTTTTTTGATCGTTTTGACTCAAAGTATAGGAAATATCTGATAAAATGTAAACAAACCAAAGCCTTTAAAGACTTATTTTTTGCTTACCATGCTTGATTAAAAAAAGCTGCCAAGCTCTAGATTGCCATATCATTTATTTCAAATTCCCTAAATTTACCATACAGTAGTCTAGTTGATGTTGCTGAGTAAATACTGTTTTTCGTTCATGGTTTGGTCTGAATTGAGTTTAAATATATCAGGTACTAAATTTTGTTATCTTATTAAATAATAAAAAAAACCTGTCACCATCCCCAACTTAAAAAGCAGTTTAGGTCTATTGTTGATACACTGTAAATAGAGGTGATGTGTTAACACTTGCTCTACCTTATTACTTTAATGTATAATCAGATTTTTGAGAAGGATTTGTGACCATGCCTCATTACACTTTTTCAATTTAACAGCAACTGTAATTGATTAAATTGTAGCAGTTGTGTTGTGGTGGAAAGAAACAACTTTCTAATTCTATGTGTGTTTTGTCTATGATGTAATGTCTATGACTCAATGTGAGAGTTTTTATAATATTGTTCAATTTAGGATATTGTTTCATGTGGTATAATATGTTTATCAACAAAATGTAGCATCACAGAAAACAGTGATATGTTATGTAGTTTGAAACAAATGACAAAATGGTGTTCAACTCGCAATAATTTTTAAATGCTTGAATCAACTTATCAGTTGGAAGAATTCCTTAAAAATCATTATTTTTTGACAAAATGTTTAAAATAAATAGTAGGCAAGACAACAAGCATACTTACCAATACTTAGAATGTCAAGCTTTATAATAGTAACTTCATTTATGGAAATAATGCGGCACTTGGTGGTGGTTTTACTGCATGCTTTATATAATAGATGTAGAATGTTGTCTATATCAAAACATACTATTGTCTTTTCTTATTTATGTATAACTTCTGATGGCATGCATGTTTTCTTCAAATATGTATTTTTTACTTCAGCATTAACATCCATTTTGTCTTTTATATTCAGTAGGTGTAGATAATAGTTGGATTTATGTGTAACTGTTTTTGATTTATCTATTTTTGTCATCATAATTTGATGTTTATTAACATCATTTGTTATCCGTAAAATAAAACTGTCCTTAAATTCTGTAACAAATAAGCTTAACACTGATTTTACTTAACTATTTCATTGTAATTAATAAATTTATCATTAGAACATTTGATTGATTCTTTACATAAGTTGGAGATGCAGGAAACTTAAAATGTCGATTTTTTTTTCAGAATGTCGACCCTACTCCGCGTACAGATCGTATCACAAAAGATTATGAGAAAGAATATCCTAGTATAGAGATAGAGGGTAGACGAACCATTCACAGATCCACCGAGAAAGCTGCCAAGAAGAAAAACATTGAGAATGTCAAACTTGATGGAGAGGTAAGTTTCTTTAAAATTGAACTGATAAGTTATATTGGAATGATTGATGAAAAGCTGTTATGATTGTGGTGTTTAAGAAAATAAAGTTTGTTCAGTGATTTTTTTTGCCTCAAATTTTAGCCGAATATCGGCCTTTTCCCCCCCATGAGAAGTAGACAATTTTTCCCCTAAATAATATATCGACTCCCAAATATTTCATTTTCATATGCATAAAATATATTTATTGTGAAATGAAAACACAAGACAATAATAATACTGCTATCAATGGCATTTTCTTATTCCAATGAACGCTGATGTCGATCATATCCCGATACCGGGATGCAAGTGGACAACAGTCCATAGATACATTCATAAAGAAGATGAAGACAGGTGAATAAAGTAAATTTGTAATGTTTTGAAAAAATTTCCAACTTTGGGACTTTGTGCACTTTTTTTTTCCCAATTTGAAAGCCACAGGACATTTTTAAAAAAGCAAAAAGAATCACTGTAGTTACAAATTGAAATGTATGTGTGTAAGGTATAGTATTCTTAACTATTAGCTTTATTAGTATGCTTTCAAATGCAATAAAACGCATTTTAAAATAGTATTTTTTGAAGGCTCTAATCAATGTAATATAGTAACATATTGATCAAGCTATACATATATTTATTATATTAAATTATGATTTGATGGCATTTTTTTCTTCATACTGCAGTTATTACCACTGTTGTGTAAAGATTGACTTGTTGCAAACAGATATTGTTCAATTAATTTTTAGTTTTAGCTAATTTCTAATTATCTTATGTTCGACTGCTTTTTATGTGCTCCAAAGCCTGTGCCACATTCATCCATTAAGATGTAAGCACACAATCAGTTTTATTTGACCTGACTATATGCATAATTATCACAAAAACAACAATACTTCTTACACAAAATTATGGTGTTTGATTTACAACAGTATTTTGAGAGATAATGCCACCAATTGTGTTGTTTGCGCCCCACCCTTGTATAGAAATTGATACGTATGTTTCATGTAGGGGGACATCCATGGACAAGAGGTAACTGATTCATTTATGTTTATCCATGTCCTAACCCATACAAAACTCAATAAAAGATTAAGAAAATACCCCTTTTGGTAATGATTTATACATTTAAATACCAGGTCCTTATTCTAATTTACATCTTGTTTGCTCTAACATTTGTTATGTCAGTATTTGGTGATATCAAAATATACAACAAGAGAAAAAATGCTTTAGGCTACTTTTAGAATAGGTGTTTCCTTGAATATCAAAAACAGAATTAAGATAGTTAACAGTTAAACTGAACTAGGTTATCCGAACTAGGTTATCCATGTGTTGGAGAGAAATTATATTATTATTGGTTTTCTACTGATTGTTGTTGCTAGTGTTGCAATAGTTGATTGCTTTTTTTTTTTTTTATCACCAGAACATTAGTTTTGTTCTTCATATTTTTATACGCCCGTCATATTATGGGAACGCCCAGGGCAGCAGGCAGGCGGCATCCACAGCATCAAACCTTCATGAAACTTGGTGAAAATGTTTATAGGCATAATATCTTGGCTAAGTTTAATAACCTGTCAAATTACTTTGGCCACTTCAGAGTTATGGCCCTTTATTTCTACACAAATTGGCAAATCGCCTTGTCTGTTCTCTAACTCAAACAGTTGTTGTCCGATCTTCATTACTTCATGAAACTAGGGAAAATGTTTACGGGCATAATATCTTGACCAAGTACAATAACCAGCAAAATCGCCATACACACTTAGAGTAATGGGTCTTAATTTTTACACAAAAAATATTTACCAAAATTTTTAGACAGGTTTGTGGTGCTTTGGCACTCATGTTTATGATTATATTAGAGTTTCTACCACGCTTTCTGCTACTTAGACACAAGCTGTAGTGGCTTAGTTTCTTTGTCATGAGTTCCCTAGCTCAAAACCTAGGATGAAACTTAAGTCAACATTGTACTGGTATAACTCGCTTACATTCAATGTATACACATATATCCAGGACTGGTTGGGTTGTATTGGATGTGATAGTATGTGGTATCATGTCATGCGTTTAAGACATGCTAACACAGTGAAGTCAGCACAGACAATGTGACACATTGACCCCAGATGTCATTAATTTTTATTAACACCTTTTTTTCATTGCTTCATTTATCATTGCAAGAAGTGGTCGACAAACATTCATTTACAATACACTTATTTACAAATGCGTCGTTGTAGAGTCTGCGAGTCCATACCAATCCATGTTGATGCGATTTGTAACTCCTCTAACAGCTTAGCCTCTCGCTGCATGGGTTTGAGTCCCATTCAAGGCAAAGGACTTGATATGAGAAGGTCTTCCAACTGACTTGCTGTGCACCAGACATGTGTCTGGGGTTGACAAGTGTCTGGGGTCATCCTCCACCAAAAAGCTGCACGTTGCTATAATGGTCATATATGGTCACTCTAAGGTATTTCAAAAATCAAAAAATCAAATCAAACAAATGCAGTAAATAAACATGACAAATCAACAAGTCACAACTGTGTTTAATTTAAGAAAGAACACAAATACAAGTACATTTCCCTGTATATGTATTGATTATTTGTATTATCCTAACCAATATTATATGCAGTAGAATCACTAGATGTTTGTGGTCAGTAATATAGACTAGTATCAGAATCTAACATGCATGATGTCAAACCTATATCTTACAATACTGTTTTCATGTACAATATATCTGTGTGTTATAATGCAATTACATGTTCTGTTAATTAAATGTATTTTTAGTCCATATATTGTACTGGAAATTCATTCATTTATTTGTACACATAATTTTAATTTAATAATGTTATTATTGAGACTAATTTACTATATGGTTATTTTGATTTATTGTTACAATATAATCATTGCATTGTTGTGCGGGAAAGAACTATCTGTGGTTCTAATGATACCTGTTATTTCAAAGTAATGGGACAATTATTGATTACAGTAATTCTTCTTGGATTGAAATAACTTAAAACTGATTATCTGCTAATATAATCTACTGGAACATGAGATATCTGTGTTTGAAAAGAAATGTTGAGCATTGATTTTTTTACCAATTTTCAACAGAAAACCTTTGTTTGATAGATTGGATATTGTCTACAGGCACACCCCAATTTCTTTCAAGCACAATAAGAATATATGACAAAGTCCAATGAGTATTGCAACATATGCCAAAATTTAAAAAGGCACAACACAAAGGTATTTACAGGCAATCTAAATGTAAAAGTAGGAACAAATCGATGGGGAGTCATTTAACAAAAAGAGCAAACCTGACAGTTACCGCCTTTGAATGGTCAGTCAGCAGTATGGACCAACTGGGACACTTAAACTAGTTTTATAGATCTCTAACCTCGCATTTCCTGATGGGTTTCATAAATGCAAGCAATAAAATGAAAATTCCTTTATTTCTCTACTGATTTTGACACAAATTTCATAGGTTTGTTGTGATCATGTGCTTTGTCCATATAAGTTTTGGTGATAGGTTTTGAGGATCAGAATAACTGATACCATATTTAAACTTCTCATTTCTTTCAGATAACTTCTTTTAGATTTATCAATGATGATCAATATTATTTGCTAGATATCTTATGTGAAGAGGAAAAAATGGGATTGATTTCCAGGTGAATATGTTCATGGTTGACGTTAAGTTGCTTTTTTTGCACAATTGCTCCTGCATTCTTTAACAGGATTTAACTAAACCTGCACAAGACTATTGTCATTAATTGACTCTGTGCATATTTTTTAGATTTTGTGGTATGATCAAGGTCACTGTTAGTGAAAACATATGTTTTGTTTCTTTTCAATGTCTTCTTTCAGGATTTACAGTAAAACATTTTGAGGTTGATATCCTCTGGGAAGAAAACAAATCAGATTGCTTTTCAGGTCAATAGCGTTAAGGTCACTGACTATAAAAATGGTTATATACATATCAAGTGGTGGAAATATACATGTACATATCAAGTGGTGGAACATATGGATTTTTGTCATTTCACCACTTCTTTTCTCAGGGAATCAATTGTATCTCATTATTTTCTCATTGTTGAATCCTTGTTGTTGATCTGTGGGCTTAACTCTAAGACCATTTTCAAACACCAAGAACTGAGGTTGTAAATTTTTGAGCTGGATTCTGAGATCACTATTAAGATTCTTACTGACAATATATTATTTTTTAAGATAACCAATCAGACCTGTTAAAGTTGGTGTTAAAAGCTTCTTTAGAACTTACGTTGACTTGTTGCAATTATACCGACTCAGGTGAATATTATCTTTCTAGCCTTGTCAGTGGTCTTAGATTTGAACTCAAAGAATCAAAACTTTATTCCCTAGTGACTAAACACCATTCATTTCATGCATACCATTAGGTTTTCATATACTCTCGTACAATAGGCCTGGTTTGTCTCTTTTCTATGTCTAAGTGTTTTAATATCATTGTTCTAATTCATATGCTGTATTTTGCTTTTGATTTGCAGGAAGTTGATAGTGATGATGAATGGCAGGGCTTGATAGATGTCACAGAGCAGGATGGGGAGCCTGAATATGCCCTTAAACTGCTCACAGATAAAAAGTTCCTGGCAAAACTAAGCTCTCGAATAGAGAGCAGTGCCGCCCAGGTTCTAGAAGGCATGCTAGAGGGAGCTGCCAGGCTAAGGACAGTTCTACGAGTCATTACAAATCTTGTCACACTAAAATGGTATGATAAACATAGCCCTTTATATTTCATATAGTTTTAGATGAACATAATTATATGGACCTGACCTGGTAGCCTCGGGTTTGATCCCTGGCCGCAACATACCAAAGTCGTTAAAAATGGTAGTGGTTTATATATATCCTTGCTAACACTCAAGCAAAGATACGGGTACTTCCACAACTGGTTGGCCCGTTGTGACAATAATGTGACTGGGTGTGGAATCATGCCAGGTGTTCACGGCATGCTATACACAGTGAAGGCAGCACTATATCTCCTTCAAGTGGACACCGTCTCAAGATAACTGAAATACTCTTGGTGGGATGATAAACTCAGCAAACAAACATAATTGTATGGGTTATTTTAAGCTTAAATAATTTAATTTGGAATGCTGCAGTGAATTCCTAGAGAACAAAACTGGCAAATCACTCATATGCCTTTAACATCAAATACCATTCATTCTGATTATTGAAATGTTTCAAAGCTTATATATCATATATTTAGGGCAAGAATATTTATGGCTTTCTAGTTAACCTGCGATACCCTAGTTGTTACTACCATGATTTAAGTCTGGGTTCTTCCACAACCAATAATTAGCTGGACATCACTAAAGTGACCATAATTGTTTTTTAAATATGATGTACCAAAAACAAACAAAACTAACAATCATATTATTAATTTTAAAAACATACATTTCTTTCTCCTATTCTGTCTTATGTTGTTATCAGACAAAGAGGAGGAGAAAGTATTTACATACTTTTTGCATAGCAATTAATCATGTCAAATGTTTATTTCAGTGTTGTTCTTTTGTATGTTATGATTGTTTATTGTCTGATTTTCAGTGATGTACAGTTGATCATCAGTGCTGTACAAGCTGTAAACCTACCTACAATGCCTCTGAAACTGTTGGCTGACATCATGGACAAATCGAAAGTGAAACAGGTTGATACATTTCCTTTTTGTTTTTCTGAAAAATGTTAACTGTTTATAATGTCATAAAATATCAATGAGTTTGATTAATTTATTAATTAACAAATTGAAATTCTCTGTCCATATACAAAAAAGAGAAAATCCATGTACCTCTGAAAGCATGTTTAGTTTTATATGCAACAGAGATGATTACTAAGGCATGATGTTAGGAATATGAGGCTTTCATTACAATAGTAATACACTTCAACTGTTTCTCTTAACATCATTATAACTTCACACAATAGAATAAGCTTAAATAATAATAAAGCATATGTCTCTATATATTTTTTTATATAACAATGATTGTTGATGATGCATTTGTATTGTCCCCTTCCTGGATGGTTAGTTTTGTGTTTCCATAGCAACCATGGTGTCAGCAGATTCTAGTTGACCTGGTGATAGCCCTGAATGCCTACTTTGCCAGTGAGATTAGTTGGTCGGACCATGTGGACAAACAGATGTGAGTTGTCCTTCCCCATGTAAAATTGTGGTCTTTACTTTGTTGGTTTCTTATCTGAGCCAGTTCTGTGAACATTTTACAGCAAGTGGTTAGTTTCTAATTCTGTAAATTACTTTTGTCCAATGCTTAGATTATTCATGTCAGTAACAGTAGCAAGATTTATTTTATATGTGGATTGAAATACCTTATTAACCATTTACACATTTGTACCACATATACACATTTTTGTATGTTGGCTTTCCTTTAAACACACCAATAAAAGTGCATGTCAAAAAGTGCTAAGTGCTGTATACGTGGCCGGATATTTGAAATATTTTCTTACCCAGAGCCAGCCAGTTCCTGGATGCTATGTGTCAGTTTATGTCCCTGCTGCCCAAACTGATGCACCAACAAGTGGATGAAGATCTCAAACTGAGGGAACAGTCTGTTCTCGTATGTGTTACAAGTGCCTGAGACAATTGTACTTTTTTATACTTTTTCTGCCTTGATCTTATCTATTAAGAATCTTAATGATTTTTCTCACTAACTAAAGTAAATCGTGTAACAAATTATAAAATCATTCTTTATATATAAGAATAATTCTTAGGTTCCTTTATTAAACCATGTTAAGCAAAGAAAAGTCCATTGATCTTAGAGAATTTTGCAATACTAGATATATATAAATATTGTAATGCCTATATTGTTTAACTGACATGCAATTTTGCTGACTTCTTGTGTCCACCATGCAAGAAATGCACAAAATCCTGTGAAGATAATTACAAAAGTGTTTTTCATTTACAATCTATGATACTCAGTAAACCTAAAATAGGACTTGTGTTATCATTTTGTATCTTCGAAGTATTCCATTCCTGTCATAATTCCAGTGTGCTATATACACATGTGAGGCTATGGAAAGAGACAAACTCAAGTTGGCTGACCAGTATTTCTCCAGCTTGTCCACCAAACATACAGCAGCTCTTGATGCTCTGATGGGGGCCACACTACAAGACAGGGCTGTCCTACAAAAACTCACAGGTACTGTAGCAGTTGTTTCATAGGTTCGTGAGCAAACAACCCAGTTGGTCCATTTTTTCTGCCCAGCTATATTTTTTGCCTATTGTGAAAGCCTTAAAGGTGGTATCTGACAGTTTGGACCAAAAATGGTTTCATTAAACATCAAAGTAAACCCCTGTCATCCAATTAGATCTCGCAAAATGTTGTTTAATGATGTCCTACACCAGTCTGAAAAATAATGCCACAATCTTCATTACAACATGTATTTTCTATCTGAGCCATGCTGCACTGTTAGCTATTTTTAAACCAAGAAAACCATGTGACAACGTTTACTTAAGCTCATCCACGGCATCCAATGTGACGTCACTGTCTATTTTTAGCAGGAATCCCAATCGTTCTTATTTACAGATATTGTTACATACATAATGCAAAGGCAAACTGTCGGATGCTTCCTTTAAGACTGGATGGGAGGATCCATGATTCCATCCCAAACATGACACCAGATATTAGTCCTAGGGGCAGTTTGTTTATTGCACCTAACTGTAACGCCTGACTCATCAGTGTCAGTATAATGGACCGGCTGGGTTCAGTCCCTGGGCACCTCATAAATGCCCCTTTGCTATAATGATAGAAATGTCGCTGCACAGTATCGGCTAATCCTATCCCATCCTTAACTGTAACTTGATGCTGCCTTAGTATGGGCTCTATCCATAAAGTAGATGGTGGACAAAGATTCAGGATTATGATATACTGAAAGAATTAGTTGTCCCGTGACGATACAAGTTGAAATAAGTGTGAGACAACGTTTTGTAATTTGTCAATTTTAGAAATCCCGAAACACCTCTTTACTTGATTAAATAAAAGCTGATAAATAGGGTTTTATTTTGGGTAGGCAACTTGTTCCTTAAAATTACTATTAAAACCACCTTCATTTATTGATAAATTCTAAAAAGTTAATTTGTGATAACTTAAGTATTGTTATCCAAATATGAAATACTAATGCAAAAAAATGAGGGAAACATTAGCAGCCAACCAGGTAATTGAACTGAAACAACAGCTATGAAGGCTGTTGTTGTACCAAATTTATTAATTAGACGGCTAACACAATATATGTCTCATCAACCAATCCGCTGTCCAACTTAAGAGCTCCATTGCTTTATAGCAATATTGATTGTATACTAACCGCCACCTGCCTTGGCAGTGATGAATTATATACTCACTTGCCCAGTATTGGCATTAAAGATTGTGTAATTAACCATTGCGTTAGCAGTGAAAAGTCTGTACTCAGCTCCATTTCTTTAGCAATTAAGATTTTGAATCAGCTATATTGCATTTGCAGGAAAGAATGTGTACTCAACTCAGTTGCTTCAGCAGTTAAGATTGTTTACTCAACCCCATTGTTGGGGCACCCATGGCTGTGTAGTTAGAGTCAGGACTATTAACTTCTCAACCAGTCACTGCAAGGGGTCGAGTCCCAGTCAGGGCAATATTTTTTTAAGGGGTTTTTCAATGCAGGAGGTTCTACCCAGATGTACGTCTGTGGTCTTCATCCACCAGTTCTGTGCAGGACATCACCAATATGGTCATAACTGTTTTGGTGTGATGTAGCAAAAACAAAACACAGCAACTCTGAATAAAGTGTTTTGTATGTTTTTTCTATATATAAGCAAAACAGACATGTACTTATAAAAGGTGATATAATCATGTATTGTTTGTTTACAGAGCTTGCAGATGGAAATGAAGAGATGGCAATAGACCGCCATGAGAACCTGACTCAACTGTGTCTGTCCTGCCTGGCTACCATGGTCAACATCCCCCTAGAAATGGACAATGGTGCAGATGGTCGCAGGAAGGTGAGTGCCAATTTGTTAAAGGGCATTGGGAATTTGTATGCGCTGCATTTGGCTCTGCAGATGTGAGCAGTGGCCTCAAGGGTGGGATGGGAATCATAGAGATAAGAGTCTACACTCTACAGTTACTGCTGACCTAGGGTAATGCAGAAGGCTCTTGTGCATCAAACATGACTGCTTAAACACCTCTTATTCCAAAAGTAATTTATGATATAATAACAATAGATGTTCTGACTCTTTATTTTTAACTATTTATGATCATTATGAAAATAGTTTATGACCGCTTTTCCCTTTTTTTCATTAGCTTCTAGTGGGGTACACTGTATCAGTTTTCTCTTATCGTTTGGTGTTGATAGTAAGACAGGTGTTTTCATACCTTTTAAATTCTTACAGGCATGGTGAGTTACAAAGTGTTATATAACTACATATACATATAATAACTACACATTGTCAAACATGCAGAACTGGGGGAGAAGTATAGAAGTCACTCACTGGATCTACATTGGTCAAGTTGTTGGAGTTTAAATTTGTTGATGTAGCTTTGTCTTTAACAAAGCTAGAAACATTTTTGACATTAGCGAAAATTAAACATACTAAAAAAGCCAAATTCATAACCATAAAGATACAGAGTGGACTGTCCGACATTTAAGCTTGGAATTGGATATAGACATAGTACCATAAGCATATTCAGGGTTGTGTGTTTCCTGTTTCATTATAACATATATCAATATATTAACTATATGTGATATTAACTATATGTGAAATTACTTTTGTAATTTTTGTTACAATTGTAGAATGCATAATTAAACTTTGGTGCACATTTTAAATTTCAGAGCAAGTCCGACTATGGATTTAGGGTTTGTTGATATAGTACACTACACTGCACATCCATATACAATTTACAGATTCTTTCTCTCATTCCTTAGGTCATCTCTTATCACTGGTTATATTTTTTATTTATTGGAAAAAAAGATGCTTGTTATTGGATAACTGCTTTCTAGTTTCATAATCATAATCTCATAATCTGCAGTATACATTTTTTTGTATTAGTGTTTAGTTTTTATAGAGAGAGATATGAGAGTCATATATGATTACATAACAAATTTAAATGTCGTATTTATCAGGAACAGTTGAAAGTGATATACTGTACACGGTGGAAGTTAGAAACAAGGTCAACAAATTCCCATTATTTGTACGATCTTAGAGCAGCCTCTCAAATAAATCCTATCAGTAAACATCGATTTTAAATGCAGTTTTTTTTAACAGGGAAATTTTATATAAAATTTATTACTCATACTTTTGCTTTCATCACAATTTCTGACCACATCAAAAATGGTCTTAGGTAGCAAAATGTGTCAAAGTGAAACAGTGTTGCAATAAAACAAATGTAAGTGAAGGTTGTCTTTGTTGTCTGCTGACCTAACAACCTTTCTCTACTGAGGTCATGTGCGCTTCAGAACACAATAACCTCTGCTGTCTCATACCAAATAAGGCTTTCATTCACGGAGGTCGTCCAGCTGACTCGCCTTTGGTTCTACCAAGATATATGTCTGCTGTTACATGTATGCTGCCTTCCTCCACCATTATGACCACAATTGTATTGGTGTCATGTAAAGAAAAATACAGCTGAATCTCATGGAACAAGATTGGAATGAGTTTATAATTTATTTTATTTTTTTGTTTTATTTAAAAAAAAATGCTACTGGTTTATTGATTAAGTCCTAGGAATGTTGACATAAATTTATTACGGATGAAATATTTGGAACATTTTTATGTAAACATGTATTTTTATTTACACAAGCATGCTCTCTTTTACTGACACATGCTTCTCAAGACTGCAGTGGTTGAAAAATTTAAACATTACAGACATCTTGAGAAAGTCTTTAACAAGCTATTTTTGGGGTCTCTTTTTGGCCTGAAGGTACTTTTAATTGAGTTGTGTCTGTTGCTGAATATGTCATCTCTGTCATTGTGTGTGTTATACACCAACATTTGTTTTGTATGTGTTTGTAATCTTGATACTTTGGAGGGAAAAAAGGTATGCATACTTGAAGGACTCATATGTGCTATTCACAAACATCACTATGGTGATAGCAATATTTGCAAACATTACCATGGGAACAGGTTGTGTGGTATCTTTGTCTGTTGTGTCAGATGTCAGTTTGGATATGGTTTATCATCTTCATTTAGCTTTATCTCATTCACAATCATATATATTGTATTAATTTGTATCCATATGTATATTTATTATTTATTTTTTTCCACAATCATCATAAAGACATGTAACTAGCTACATGATTTGTTTTTATAAACACTTTTTAACATTAAATATATATTTCAGTGGTTCTGTTAGTGTTTTCCAAACAATACAGAAGATGTTTTGTTGATATACACATCTGTTTATATATCAATGTGCCCAATAGTCATTTATAGGGCAGCTTTTCTTTGTTTCGCCTGCCAATCAGGCCTCTCTGGGCAGGGTGCGTAAGAATAGTAACCAATAAGCAATATTTATGATGACACATGATTACCATACTCTCTCTGCTCTCTCTTTTCTCTGTCTGTCTGTCTGTCTGTCTGTTGGTCTCTCTATTCGTCTCTGTCTGTCTGTCTGTCTGTCTGTCTGTCTGTCTGTCTCCACTTTGTATAAATATTTTACAAAGACAAAATGTTAACTTCTTTTAGATATTACCTAACATTTGATACATAATCAGATTGGAAAAATAGCCAAGCCAATATATGAAAATGTTCACATCCTTATTATATACCAAAGACATCTGATCATGCCTATTTAATATTGTTTTCTATTCAGATTGCCCACTATCTGGGTGACAAGATGGCTACCAAAGGGAATGAGAAATTGACAGATGACTTTCTGATTCTGCTACGGCACCCACCACAATGTAGCAATATGCTGAAGGTAAAAGAAATTTGCAACAGTTATTTAGCTTTTTCCCACTGTAAATTTAATATTTCTAATAATGAATAGAAATTTTGCTTCCTGTTTCAATTTCCTTACTATAATATTTACTTTATTGCCCCCAATCACATTCTGTTGATATTTATTTATTTTTTATATTCTCTTTTGTTCCACAAGTTGTGTACATGTGCTACCAGGTGAGCACAATATTCATTTGCATGAACCAACAACTTTTGTGCTTGAGCAAATTTCTATTCCATTTTTGGTTGTGTTTAAACGTTAACAATTCTTTCATTAATAATTTCTGTCATAATCCATTTTTCTTTTTTATATATTCTCCCCAGGTTGTATATGCATGCTGCCAGGTATCTACCACATTCTGTTCGTACATATCAAACCTGCAGCACCACATGGAGTCCCTGCTGGGTATACTGATGGGAAAGGTTGAATTGGCTGACATGGAGGTGAACTCTGTCATAGAGATGTTGATACACATTCTCAGCACCATTGTCATACAGCTACAGACCATGCCACCCACGTACGTACTCCTGACTCAAGCTGTATTTTTGTAATTTATTTGTTCAGCCTCTAATCTTCTAAGTGTGGAGGTCTTCCAGCTGACCTGAGGAGGTTCATTTTCCACCAATAACAACTGGAGGTTGCCAATATGGCCATCATGTGCCAGTGCTTATCTTAAATCATTATTACATTTGATAAAACTAAAAGTTTTGTGGGAGGTTTTCACTCATTTAAGGGACTCAAATAAAGTTAGCACTTCTTATTTACTTTCTTTCTCTTTTTCTTTAAATGTGGAGTATGCTACTCACTCATAAACTTTTAAATCTATAGTTGTTTGTTTTTTACATTATCAACAACATATTCACTTTATTAGTTAATTTAGTCAAAATGTGGAACAATAGATTTACTTTACAAACAGTTATATTCAGTTTGCTCTATATATATGTAAAAGAACAAAGTAAATAGACCATGATTATTTTTCTAGGTCTATTATACTCTCAGATATAAAAAATAAATGATGACTATGTTGGAATAAAATCTGTCTATGTTGGTCAATCCATCTGTAGAGGAGATTTAAATATGCTATTTTGTGGCTACCATTGATTTTGGTAAGATTTTTATGAAACTTTACACTAATGAATGGGCCCGATCTGGTAGCACAATCAGTAGAGCGTCGGCTCCGGGTAGCGATCCCCGGCCGCGACATACCAAATGGTAAAAAAACTGGTAATGGTATAGCTCCCTTGCTAATGCTCAAGCAAAAATACTATTAGTTTCATGAGTGGTTGGCCTGGGGTCAGGATAATGTGACTGGGTGTTCATGGCATGCTATACACAGACCTTCTCCAGATAACTGAAATACTGTTGGTGGGACGATAAACCCAATAAACAACAAACTAATGAATGGTATGTGCCAAGCCTGGCTTCCCCTGTCTTTAGCACATCTTGACTTAGTTTGATTTTAATGAAGTTACTAGCCTTTTTTTTTCTTCATTGAATATACCTTGGCAAAGCAGTATCCGTGGGTATTCAAAATCTTTGATGATTATTCTCTTTGACTTTTCTTCTTTTGATCAGTTTGACAGAAACAGCATCCCTGATGGTTTCCATTTTCCTAGAATCAACAATTGCCAGTCATACTGTAAGTAATCCTTGTCTGATGTAAGTGACAAATATTGAAATAAAAAGAACATTAAAATAACATAATGTTCTTGCTGTTTAGTGTTAGTTTCTTTAATATATATATATATATATATATATATATATATATATATATATATATATATATATATATATATATATATATATATAATGCTTTTATGGTATAATTTTACTGCCAAACCTTTTTAATTCGAGCTTGTGCCAAATTATACCTGTGCTTTAAAAGAAGGATAATTATTATAGAAAAATAAATAAAAGATAAATAAATCATTACAAAAATCAATATACCATTATTATTTATTTATTTAAACAAAAGTATTTATCAGTTTATGTTTATGATTACTGAAAATGTGATGAAACAGCAAGGAAACAAAACACATACATGAATTTTATCACTCACAAGAGTGGATACAAATGGCATTGATAGTTTATTGAGAGTTCCTCTAATCTTCTGAATACAACAAGCCATTGCCTTAATTTTCTTTACACACCTTATAATAAGAAAAATAATTCAGCCTTTTTATTCTAAAAAATGATCGTCCGTTCAAGCTATGACTAAGTAACCCGCCACAATAATATCCACTATATCTCTCCAGGCAGCTGCAGCCCTCCTGTTCAGCCAGATGGTATACTGTGGAGTGTCTGTAGAGGTCCAACCAGAGGAGATGTTACAGGCATGTCTGGCAGTCTTCACAGATCTGCAGCAGGTCTGGCTCTAGAATGGATCTATTAAATTAGAGACCTAGTTTTCATTACTTATACTGCTTTAAATCCAGATTAAACATTATTTCTAGGGATGTTAACGAATATTCGAATATTCGAATATCAAGTCGCTATTCGAATAGAGATTTTGGGATTCGAATATTTTATACTTTTATTTCACTTTTGTTAGGTTCGAAGGAACATTGAAAAGACATTTCTTTAGTTGATCGTAGTGTCCTCAGCGACTTAAGACGCTAGCGATATGTAATCGCGTTCGCTCTAAGATAGAGGGGGTGGGTCATGTCTCCTGATAACGAATTGCCATCTGGTTAACAGCATGAAATCACCTTACCGCGCACAGCTCCTTCTCTGCCCCCTCTCCCAGTTAGACCCAGTCACATCACCCACATCACCATACAGCTGTGGAAACAGTTGCCAACGTACAATAAACACACATGTCAGTTCAATGCTGCGGCAATTAGCTACAGCAATTACGTAACACTGACTCTACCCAGCTTCGGTCGGGATAGTGTGTAATAAATACATTATGTAAGGCTATACTTATTGATAACAGTCCACCAGAAGCTGTGAGCGTCTTTTATTTTTTGGAAAGCACAACTAGATCACTGTCAAACAAACTTTAATTGCAAACACTTTTTGTTTTTGTCACTCTACTTCATACTTGTTATTTTATTCCTATATAATACTGCGACATCTGTTATTTTTTGTCACCGCGATTTTCTGTCCTTTGTTTTTGCTTCGTTCTCTCCGAATAACAAAAATGTAAATCTACATACTTTTTTAATTGTTCGTCATAGGTTTACTTAACACACTTAAAACTCACGAGTTTACAATTTTAATCATTCTTTATATATATATTGGTTGGTACTTCATCAATTTATCAACAGTCAGGTAATCTTGACACTAGCCAATCGAAGTAATTATCGTCATCATATGGTTTTGTTTACATTCGCCTTTCACCCATAGGCATATGGCGAGCAGGTTCGTAATTGTCACTTGTGTATTGGTAACTAAATGTCTCTAATTGACATGTTATGGCTTCGGATTAACGCCCTTAGCGATATCAGCCAATCACAATTAAACATCAATCCGACCACCAACCAATCAAGACCGTTAATTGGCTGTACACTTGAGCGATTTTCCTTCATAAAACCTTCGTGGTTTTGCCTTATTGTCTTACAGTCGATCCAGTATCACCCGCATTTTGTCCTTTTGAAAATGCCGCCTTTAATCATTAATGTATTTTATGAGATTAGTTCACAAAACATAATTGACTGTTTGTTTTGGTTAGTAGAGTAAAATATTAAAATTGTAAGCTATTTTGCATGTGTTGTACAGTTTCATCTAATAAAATTATGATATGGTTTTATTAAATCGATGATTAGCCGCTTAAATGCGTCATATGTTAATACAAATAAGTAATTAATTTCACAAAATGCCTTTAAATTGTAAAGGTTATTACACGAAGTACAACACGTAACAAAAAGACACCCAAGTTTAAGGTGACTAATTAATAACGTATATATTATACGGGACTTTGCAGGTCAACTTAACATTGATTGGTTACTTTATAGTTTTTATAAGAGTTTCAATAATAATAATAATAATAATAATAATAATAATTGTTAAGTAGCAATGACATTGTTTACGCATTTACTGGCATTCTTCACTGACAGTATTTTCTTGCAAACTACCGCTGACCAAGTAAAGAAACGCCCCGTCTGGTCCTTCACTATAAACAGGATAATGGCGGATTCATAATATTGCCGTTTGTATTTCAAAAAGAAGAAATCGTCGTTTTAAAATTAAATGGTATGCTAAAATCATAAATCTACCGCAGCTTCTGCATTAAGTAAGGCTAGCAATGTTAATTGTGGTCATAAATAAACTATTTACAATGAATAAACACATTGAGTGTAATGGAAAATTACCGTGTTGTATGCCACTTTGATATAAATTCGTTCCGAATATTCGAATATGATTCGAATACACGTTCCGAATATTCGAATATCGTTTTGGGATTCGATTTACATCCCTAATTATTTCAATTGCTTAATATTTTAATTGATTAAGCTTGTTTTCTCTGTTATTGACTAGGATAAAGTCATTTCTTTTTTTTAACCTAATTTTATCAATAATATATGAACTCCTTGTTTTCAGCTGGTTTATCTTAAATATTAAAAGCTAAATGCTTTTACCTCTTGCATCTGTCAGTAACTTGAAATGAAGCCGGTTGAATCTTCTATGGCATAATAAGATCTACTGCCTGGCAGTGTTTCTTTAGGTCACTATCATTGGGTTTTCATTATTTCAGCAAGATACCACCAGCCACAGCTTACTTGGACACAGTTATTAAATGATATTATGATCATGTTAAAACCCTATAAGACATTCCAAACCCATCCTCATCTTGTTTTCTCTCTAGATCTGTGTCCGATGCCCGTTTGACTATGGTGTATTGGATGGCCTTATGTTGCTATTGTGCGAGATGTTGAGTCAGGTACATACTTTGTTTTTATTTTTGTTTATTAGTTGTAATGTTAATGTCTTTATCAAATAAAGTCTACAAATGCTAAAAGTTTTTTAGTACTGATTATTGCATGCTTGATATAGCAGTTCTAATCGAAGTTTTTATTTGCTTTCATAGATGTAGATGTTTATAGGTATTTTACATAATTGATATTTTTAAAAAGAGAGGGATGCTGTTAATATTGATGTTGAACCGGATGAGGATAGTTATGTAGTTGATAATAATGATGATAATGATGGTACAAATTATTATAAGAGATCATTGATACTCACTTATTGTAAAGACAAAGTATCATTTAAACATATGTATATACCATTTTTTTTTTTTGGAGGAAGACAAAAAAGCTGTAACCTTGTTATGACACATATGCACAATCAGATATCCCTTCTCTCCAACTAGGCAAACATCCCTGTCACTAGCTAGGTATGAAGACAGGTATCTGGACTTAGTTTGACATCAAATTGTGCTGACTATGCATATATCAAAACAATTGTATAATTTACCCATTTTAAAGGACATTAAAACTCGCTTTCCTTAGTACATGCACTACATACCTTGCAATATTCCAACTTCAAAAGCTACAACTCAATCTACCCATCCAGGCTGATGCCCCTGTAGCCCAGCTGTACATTGAGACAGGTATCTGGGGCACATTGTGGCACCGTGTGGCACAGGCCCTTCAAGTGACTAACCCTGAGACAGACATGCCTATCCATGACATAGAGACAGACACAGAGGCCCAGCAAGGGTTCCATGAACCTGACTGGTCCCTAGTCTCTCCCCAGGGCCTTATGGCAGTACTACAGATGTCTGTCACTGTCTTCACCAGGGTAAGTTTTCCACAAACACACTCACACATGTATGCACACAAACACCCGCGAACACGCACACACACACGCGCACACACCCCCACACACCCTCGCACACACACACGCGCGCACACACACGCACACTCGTGTACACACACACACATCCGTGTACACACACACACACCCGCGCACACACACACCCACCCAAGATACAATAGTTTGTTAATAAGGTACCACTAGAAGCCTTTCACCATGTTAAGGTGGTACTGTTGTAGGTTTACTCAGGGAATGTAATTAGACTGTGGTTAGCAGGTTTTTAATGTTTACTCCTGTAGCTCCTTTACGGATTTCTTCCATGTTCAGATATATGTTTAAATATCCATGAATTAAGTCATGCCAATTGTTTTCTAGTTTAAATCCATTTAGGCATGTCACATTATTCAGTTTATAATTGTGATTTTTTTTTCATTAACAATTTTTTGTTGACATTCATGTTGGCTTAGATTTGTATATTGCTGAATTTTTTTCTTATATAAGAAACCAACAAATAAATTTATTATTGGTCCCTAAAGCACAGTAAGTTTTAAAAGGGCTTTTTTCTTGAACAACTGTGATTCTCCAGCCACTGTCATATGGGTTTGAGATAGAGTCTGCCTTAATCTTTTTATGTGAGGAGATCTTCCAGCCGACCTATGATACATCAGTGAGTCTATCTTTATTTGCCCTTGGCGTTTCTTCATACAAAAATATATAGACATTGACAAAAATAAACATGTTGGTATGACTTTGCCAGAATAGCCATAATTTTATTGGATATAACAAAAACAATTATTGTAATTTTTGAGAATGTTGTGAATTTTATTTACCTGCACTTGAACAGGAGACACAGCAGTGTATCCCTAACCTTGCAGTCCCAGACAGTATCATCTTGCTTACATTGATCCATCTATTGAGGAAAGAATTCCTACACTGTCTTAGTAAAAGGTAGGATGAACTGTTATTTTTTTAATGAATTTACTTGTGTGTTTTATCAATCTCATTAAAATCATATCCTAATTTCCCTCATCTACTGTCCGTGATTAGGATCTGACTACATCGCATAAGAGGTCGTGTCAAAATGACCTTTGTGTAATTGAATATGCATAGACAAGTGCCCGTATTTCGACCAATGCAATCGCTCCTTTCAAAACTACTATAGAATCCTTCCCGATACACCAGTCAACACATACCACTTTTTAAACCGCTGAATCAGCCATCCTTTCTATTGGCATGCATTAATTTTTACACATTTTGTTCAATCAACAATTTATCTATCGGTATCTACCATAACATTTCATAATTCCATTTTTAAGTAGAATACGAAAGGATTTTCAACGCAACCCACTGCGAAAACGCTTTCGTTATCCGCCATGACAATTGCAGCGAGCGAGTTGTGAATGTATTTACCAGTGTTAATAAAATAAGGATTTCTAGTTCAAAACTTCTTTTTGTTGGATGGTTTATACATATTTGTAGAGGTTATATATGTCTCTTTTGAAATATGTAAAGTTAAGTTTAAGAATGTGTGTAGATTTCATGCAATCACGAGTTAAACGCGACCCTTTACCATTAAAATTTTATAGCGTGTAGAACGTTGCTCGCAGTATACCACAAGATTTTGTTGCCGAGAATTTCATTGGCTACTGAAAAGGTCAATTTGAGGTGAACCGTAATGGGAAGTCATCAGATCCTATTACGCGTAATACTGGAGCTGATTTTAATGAGATTGGTGTTTTATTGTAGAAAAACGAAATGCTCTTTTTAGGGGATGCCTATGGCCAAGCTGTTTGAGTTGCTGACTTGTAACTCCTCAGCCCTTCCCCGCATGGGTTCGAGTCCAGGTCCGGGCGAGAACTTTTATGCGGGGAGGTTTTCCAGCTAACCTGCAGTATGCAGGTGGTCTTCCTCCACCAATAATTAGCTGGACGTCGCCAATATGACCATATATTGTGTCGATGTAATGTAACAAAACAAAAAAAGTGCTTTTTTAATTGAATAAACTGTGTATATCTCTTATCTTTGCAGAATATAATTGTGTCCAGACTTTTCACTTTCCACCATAATTCTAGATGAACAAGATTATCAATGAAACTGAAGGACATTAAAATATTTAAGAAAATTTGATTGGTCAACATTTGCATGACTTGTTTATATTGAATGTGTAATGGTTAAACATCCATAAAGTATTTATTAATAATTGGCGAAAGATAAAATTTATTGATTTATATATATATATGTTAATTGAATTTGTCACTGATTATTAATATTACTGAATAATAAAAAATGTGCCATTTCATATTTAGCACCATATAAAGTATATTTCTTTATTATATTATTTTAAATATAAATTGAATATTCAGTAATTGATTATAAAAAAGATCATAGTATTACATCATCAGTCTTGTTTTTTCATAAACAAAGTGTTATTTGTAGTAGAAGTCATAATTCTTTTGTTGTTCTTGCAGTTTTAACACAGAGGGTCCCCAGTTGACAGTAGATTTGATACTGGAAATCACCCAGATCTGCTGTTTTCCTTTTGCCGTGGATGCCAATGATGATCTTCTGACTGAGATTCAAGTGTATGTATCAAGCTTTTACTAACAGTGTTTATACAAACAGTGTTTATACTAACAGTGTAACAATTGTGTGCTTGTCACTTGCTCGTTATTGTAATGAATACTGCTCCCTAATTCTAGCCAAACCATTAATATTGTTATTCTTATGAAAAAAAGCAAATGTAAAAATAGTTCTTCTCCACCTTTTGTATAGTCCTCACCACTATTTTATTGTCATTTTTTAACATTTCTCCCTAATTTGCAGTTTGACAAACTTTATTTTTGTAAAAAAAATTAAATTAATCCAAATATTAACTAAATATTAAAACTAAAATTATGGCAAATAAGGTTTTAACTTGGTGGCCATAATTACCGGACTATTTAGACAGATGCTTTTTTGATGCTGTTATAAATATAGTGTGCTTGACTCGGTAGAAATACCTTAACAAAGAGCTCAAGGTGCTCTGGTTTTCTAGTCTTCAGAAAAATTTTAATGTTTTGCCTGCATCCTGTTTCTTGGCAGTTTTACAACTTAGACAAATCAATGATATATTTCATAAGACTATTTTTATCTTTTATTATTAAAGATTATCCGTCTGTCTGGCTCTGCTTCTTCTGTCTCTGCCTTAAATCATATTTAAATAAATTCACTCCATATCTTATACCCTTACAGATGTTTACATTCCCACAACCTTCTGTCACGACTGATCTATGCCTGTATTAAACACCTGAAGGACGAGCAGCTGGAGACACCAGTAGGTCTCATCACCAGACTGGTACTCAGCAACAGAATCTTTGTGGACCAGTTCTGTAACACAGTCAAAGACTTAAAGGTATAGTTTGGCGGATTTCTAATTATCTCTATTGTAAGAAGAGCATTATGAAATTTCACATTTATATTTAAATAATTGAAGGTATGAGATAAAGTTCACCTTTATGAGGCTTTAAGAAGTTTACAGAATAACCAGTAATGCAACAATGACATCCATACATTCCTGTGTGTTATGGTTAACCTTTGTATTGGTTTGTTTCAGTGTGTACCATTCCTGTGTGTTATGGTTAACCTTTGTATTGGTTTGTTTCAGTGTGTACCATTCCTGTGTGTTATGGTTAACCTTTGTATTGGTTTGTTTCAGTGTGTACCATTCCTGTGTGTTATGGTTAACCTTTGTATTGGTTTGTTTCAGTGTGTACCATTTCTGTGCTCGTGTCTCTCCCCAACAGCCCCTGTACCAGTGGTTTGTGATATGATCTCTTTGCTGAACCATCTCGCTAGAACCTCTGCACAACACATACCTCTAGTCAAGACAGTTATCCATACAAACAAAGGTTGGTGTATTCTCTATTCTTTATCTTATATACATTGTAATTGGTTATAAATTAGCATTTAACTGCCAGTTTAACAACACTTTTTTGTACAGTATGAGTCATATTGCTTTAACACATACCTCTAGTCAAGACAGTTATCCATACAAACAAAGGTCGGTGAATTCTATATTCTTTATCTTATATACATTGTAATTGGTTATAAATTAACATTTAACTGCCAGTTTAACACCTTTTGTACAGTATGAGTCATATTGCTTTAAACTCATTAACTGCCTTACAGCTTGGGTTAAAAATTTCTTCTTGTGGTTTCATCGCGAGAGTCCCTTGGATTTACTGCATACTTGTCTAGTGGTTATGAAATGTAACTCTAGCAGTCTTTTTTAATCAAATACATTGCAGAGTTGTCTGCCTTGCATTTTTACATTGAAATGTTGTTGAAATGGGGACCAGTCACTTTGTTGGGTAAAAAGATTTTAGTTGTTTTTCTTCTTTATAACAACAAATGCTGCTATCATGCCTCAGAAGTGAACCATGATTTTCATTACATTTTGTTCTATAAACATTTTGTACGTTTTGTTCATAAATAGTTTTGCCTAGGGGCTAATGATTGGATGACCTGCCATTAGAACCTGGCACCCTCCAGTCCAACGCCTTGAAACTCTAGACAGTGATTGTACTTGTGTTGAATTTCAAATGTTACCAGGAGATACAGACAAACTGCACAGTTTGATCCGGCACCAATCGTCCTCTGTAAAGTCTCGGACTTGCAGCCTGCTAGGGAACCTGATGAAACACAATGGCCAGATGTACCTGTTCATCAAACAGAGAGACAAGCTACTGGAAGGGCTCCTGGCCTGCCTCAAGGATGAGGACCAAAATGTTAGAAAGGTATGACAATACTAACTTTGGGACTTCCAGTGCTAAATATAAATACGTAAGATAATGAGAAATAATGGCGATGTAGTTGATAATAAACATATTGACATATGAAAAAGTAAAACAGTATGTAGATAAGTAAAACAATAAGTAAGAAAGTACAGTCAAACTTGTATTAAGCAGCCACCCAAGGGACGGTCTAAAATTGGCCACTTAAGACAAGTTGGCTGCTTAACACAAAATACGATATTATTGATTTTTTACCTATTAACATGAGCATGTTATTTTATAAAAAGTATTATTTAAATAGTTTTTCTACTGCAAAGTGCGGTTTGAATGGATATTTAATACTACAACGTAACTGCTTTAGGAATGTCAACTAATGACTCAGAATATCAGAAATGCCTCACTAAGTCAAAGAATATATTGTTCCATTTTTAGGAGTTTGGTTACTTACAGTACAAAACATGCCATTTCAAATGTTTCACATGAAATGTATACATAGGGTACCAAAATCTTCATTAAATTTAAGTTTCACAAATCGCCGAAATATGTTCGGACAATTCAAGTTCTGGATGGTGCAATTTTTAACTAAAACAGCAAGTAGTGTGTTATATGATAAATTAAATTATGTTAAATATCGTTTAAACAAGGTTTGCATAAGAAATAACCAAAACTGCAACAATTTTATGAACATATAGTCAAGTAAATTCGGTATGTGGTGTTAATCTATGCATAAATTTAACTTGCTCATAGATTAACGCTTCTGGTACCCATTTCACAATGATATATGCTGAAAAGACGCTTTATTTTGCTCCAACTACCAGATGAATAGTACCTAGGAATCTGTCTTGATTGGGAGATTGGGGACAGTTAGTGTGATAATATTGACAAGTGGGTGGGGAGCAGGGGGATTAACGGTCACACATTCATTGTGTGATCACAACTTATAATTGACACATGTTGACTGATCATTAATTAGGAGTCAATTAAAGAAGGATTTGCCTAATCAAGCTGACCACTGGCCGCAGAAGGCACGTGACCGCCGATTAGACAACAATTAAAGAACATATTGCTTGGGAGGACCTAGACTGACCGTTTACAGCATGGCTACCACTCTTAGCATGTGACTGCTAACACAAGTTTGACTGTATATGCATAAGTAAGTCAGTATATACATACAACAGGACAGATATTAGTACAATAGGAAATACATAAGATGTTGTATACATTAGTATATTAGTCAATACATTAGTAAGCCAATATAAACTTTGTATGAGAAAGCCTTCCAGCTGATCTGTATTGTGTGTGTTGTTCTACCCAGACATTTTTCTGGGGTATTTCTCTACTAGTTTGACCATTATTATTTTATCTTGTTTCTACAAAAACAAAAACAACATACAAACCACATCTTGGCATCCGATGGTATTACAGGGTGCCAGCTACGCAGTGGGTAATGCTGCCTTCCACAACGACAACCTGTACATCAAACTGAAGTCAGCCATCCCTCAGCTTGTAGAGCTACTGAAAGACCCAGTCACAAAGACAAGGGGCAATGCTGCATGTAAGTTATGGGGGATGTTGTGAGAGTTAATTTTATGTTTGGTAATAAAATGGTCCAGTCTTAAAGACATATACCAATGATAGCAATACTGCATGTAAGTTAAGGGGGATTTTGTGAGAGTTGATTTTTGTTTGGTAATAAAATAAGCCAGTCTTAATTTAAGACATGTAGCAATGCTGCTTAATACTAATTTATTAATTGGGATAATTTTTCATGGATTTTTACATATTTTATATTCACTATCATGAACCACTTTGTTAGCTCTGCAATGCAATGTTGTTGTACCGTAAAAAAAAAATTTAACCCAAATTTGCAAAATCATGTTCTTTTGACCATGCAAGAATTTGCAGAGGTAGTAGTGGTTGATCAGCCTCCTCCCTAACAACAATATAGCGCAACTTAACAATAAGATGTGTATGTTTTCAGGTGCCCTTGGAAATCTTGGACTTCATTCCAGCTCATTATGTCTTCAACTCAAAAAGTGTAAAGTAATTCCAAAGTAAGTTGATGTTAAATAGTTTTACGGTTTACTTGACCTCATTTCACCAGCATGTGTACAAAAAACTCAATTTTATCAGTTCTATACAGTCTCAAACAAATATTTCATTAAAACAGTTAAAAAGAGAAGATGGGGTAATATGTCCCATCACACATCTCAAAGGCACGTTAGTTTGGTATCGTTTCTTTTGGACACCAGTTTATATACTTGTTCTTAATTATTGAAAATTCTTTAATCAATTATTTCTTCTTATTCTAGATATTCTAACCTCCATTTTACTTTGATCCTTAAACTTTAAAGGTAGTTCTTTCTTTTTTTTTTCAATCATTCACAGCCATGATAATGTTCCTTACTCTATCTCTTTTTTCCATTATTACATTTGCATCCTTGAAATAAGATTTGTATTTTGTTAGTAACACAACAAGGAACCAGGAATAGATGAAAATTCATGCAAGGAGCTGACCTGCTGTGAACGAGTGATTATGCCCACAAAAATACACCGCTTCAGCCCCTCATTGCTTGGGTTCAAGTCACAGTCGAGGGAGAACTTTCATGTGGGCGATGCGCCGATGGTTCTACCCAGATATGTGTCTGGTGTCTCACTGCTGGAAAAATATGGTAGCCTGACATTCTGGACAAGTCAGTTTAGGACTACTGGTCATGGATCATTAAATTAGTTCCGGTTAAGTCATTAATTGGCACTTGGACAAGTGACAAATAAACAGCGGTTTCTAATTCGCGAGGAAGACAGTCAATTTTACGCAAGGAGCATTTATCAACAACATGTAAAGGCGGTACATGTACCGTGCACACCTGTTCATAACAGCCAATCAAGATGTGCGATACCTTCACGCTTGTAGACAAAAAATAAAAAAGAAACACCTTGTTATACCTTGTTTTTAGTTGTAGATATGACAAATGTGTTTGTTAATTGAAAACGATGCATCTTTTCGGACAAGTCATTTTGTCCAGGTTACTAGTCTAGGACTAGTCATTGAAAAGAACATTTTTCCAGCCCTGGGTCTTTCTCTACCAATAATTATCAGGAGGCGACTATTATGACCATAATTGGGGTGGTGCAATGTAACTATAAACAAACACACTACACCTGCACCTCAACATAATGACTCTTACTGGGTTAATGTTATGGATACAAAACAAATCATGAACAGGTATATGTTCACCAAATGTCGGAAGTACTTCACAGACTAGGACAGCTTCACAATAGCTTAAAAATATTGCCATTGTTCGAATGAATTAACTCCTGATTAGGTGTTTATTTATGTCAATACACATATTATTATTTGTATTACAGCCTTGTGCAGACTGCATGCCATGACAATCACCCTAGTGTTCAAATCAGTGCTTTGTTAGCTCTGAGGACCCTGTCCAAACAAGAGGAACTGAAAAAGGTATTTTTTGTCATTAATTTACCCAAGAACGTTATGCTTATATCTGACAACATGATTTTTTGCACCATGGCCAAGCAGTTGGAGTCACTGATCTATATTTTCAGAGCTCATCACCCTCTGAATTTGAGTTTAGTCAGGCTGAAAACCTAATATAGGGAAACTTCCAGCAAACCTAAGGTGCAGTGGTTGTTCCACCAAGACTTTTGGCTGTAATCATTCTCCATAATTTCTAGCTAGATATTGTTGTAATGACTTTGACTGTGTCATATATGAAAAAGGCATCACACATTCCATGGCAACTCATATCAGAGATGTAAAAATGATAACATTTCTACTATTTTTTAAGAAATAAAAGTTTGATGTATTTCTGTAAATACACCATTTCATCAGGTATACTCATTCTAGATGAGCTCCACAAGGATATTGTTGCAAAGGCAAATACACAATTTTAAGAATACACAATTAGGACTATCAATGTCAAAGACTAACAAGATTACAGCCAGTCATATAACATGATATAAGAACAGAGTTATACATACTTTCCTTAAAGCAATCCTCATGAACAGTTCGTCTAAATATTCTTACGGAATGTTAAATGTTAAAAAATTACATCTATGTTTAACTCAAAACATTATAATTCCTTTCATTTGAATGACTGGTTTGAACTGGTAATCTTGTTTGATGACATTTTTCAAATCTATTTAAAATCTTTTCTTTTAATTTTGAAATAAAAGATTTTAAATAGATTTGTTATATTCACTTTCTCTAAATGGATACAATAACACTTATATTAAGCCTCTGTGCCCTCAAACTGTCAGAGCAATAACTCTGCTTAGAATAATTTGATAGAACTGAGGCAAATAGTGGTAATGCAAATTGGCAATCTCACTAAAGTCAGATCTTACAAAATGTAAGATCTGATGACGGCCCGCAAATACTGTCTTTAAACAAGAATGGTTCCCCGATTCTCATTTTTATAACAGCCAATCAGGGAGCATAATGCATAACACTTTGGTAAAAGTCTCAAATTGGCCACTATCAATGATGCAGTAGGAAAGTGTTTGACAAAATTTGGAATTAACTTGTTAGTTAACTTTAAAACTGAAGATGTTACTGATGTTGAAACAAATGCGATATCGCATACAATGCACCTGTCTTCAGTGACATAAGTCTTGCGCAGAGTGTCCATGTTTACATCTCTTTGTAAATGGGTGCAGCCATTAAAATGGTACATTCAGAACGCTTTGGATCATCATTTACTTTTGCAATTTTGTAGGCGACAATCTGATTGGGAAGGTTTTATTGACTCGTCAGATCCTGATAGCGGAGCAGTTTTCAGGATAAAATTTCAATCAAATTGTGCAGATTGGACACATGGCTAAAACTGTCTGATAAGGATCTACATTTTTCAGAGCTGAATCTATAGCAACATGTCTATTTACTAAAAATGTAATTGGTAGAATAAGTTTGACACATTAAAGAAGCAACTTAAGGATTGATTTGATTTTGATTCTTTTATCCCCACCACCAGGAGATGGCATCCCCCAAGATGGTGGAGCGATTGTCTGAAATGACATCATCAACCCCTAGACCTGGGTCATTGACCCCTCGTGCCAACAGCATCCTCACAGCCAGTCTGCAGAGCAGCAGGGGTCAGACAAGCTCTAGCGCAGTCCTCACTCACTGTAATAAACTGGTGCACTTTCTGCAGGGAAAGTCCTCTCATGGTTAGAGGGCCGTGGTGGTGGATGTGTCACTTTTATGCAACAAACCAGTGCAGAAACACTGAAACCTTTATGGAGATATGTGTCTCATTTCTTTTCAGTTATGGCAACTTAATTATAAGAGAGATAATGAATGTTGCAGAAATTGTTTGTGAATCTACAGCAAGACTTCAGAGGGAAGATATCACATGGATTTGTCATTTTTGGTCATTATTATCAGGTCTTCTGTAACAAAATAACACAGGAAATGCTGGAGATATAAACAATGAAGGAAAAATGGATCTACATCTAAGATCTACATCCGTGTCTTCAAGACTGTCCAACACAGCAGTAGCATGTCTGTAGATATCAGCTGTGGTACCAAAATATCTATCAAAGCCCAAGGACATGTTACAAAATATTCTGTGTTTGCAACCAGACTAGGCAGACAGTTCAGTAGATGCTTGTTTTGCTATACTGGTCATCATCAGCAGGCTCTTTTTCAAATAACTGGGGGAAAAATGGAAAAATAACAGCCATTACATTTTTGTGCTTATTTTTAAATCTGTTTGCATAAATTGTATTGTTAAGGTATTTTTATTTCATATTAACTGCAAAGATATTACTTAAAAAAGTACATTGCTTTGTGTTGCTTGTCATGACTTGGTCATTAGTACTTTTTTGTAAAAAATGTCAAAACTTTAAAGTTTGACATTTTGACCAAAAAAATAAATATTTAGTCAAAGAACACATGGTAATATAAAATACATTTTAATTATAATTTATATTTGTATTAAATATGAAATAAATACAACCAAATCATTGAGTTTATAAAACCAGATTTGAAACTAAGCAACAACAAAAAATGCTGATCGTTATTTTTTCCATTTATCTGATAAAGAACCAGTAGTACAACTCATGTGCAGGGTAGAAGATTTGGCATGTAATCCGCTGAAAGTATTCTTATAGGTTGATGTCTGTCATTTCTCTTGGTTGTCCTATGTAGCATCAGCTAGTGCAAGGCTTATAATTAAGGCATGTGACGATCTGCTCAATGAGCAGGTAAACAGTTCTCATTTCAGTGAAGTGGCTCCCCAGTCTGCACTAAGTCATTAAAGCCAGGGAGTCTGGCTAGGTTGAGCAAATCTAGAAGAAGGCCTAAATATGTCCTGAACAAATTTTAGCAAGAATAGCAGATGCACAAGTAGGCATATAGTCATTATATATTTATGAAAAGTATTATTTTTGATATATTAGCAACAGCTAGATAGTCGATTTTATTTATTTTAGATAGGCATGTGACTATAGCATGTCATGTTTGGTGGTTGTTGTTTTTTCAGAATTATATGTCAGAATTACCAAACTTTAACTACAGTAAACAGTAAAATCTTAAGCAGAACAAAAGGCTGTTTATGTGTTGATTCAAAAATACAAATACTGTGAATGAATCTAAATTTAAGCTGTATTAAATCTATTGATGCAGCAGAAAGGAAAACTACTAGTGTTATAAACCATTACATATACATGTAGAAGTAAAGAAGACAGATGTCTTCATATGTTAACCAAATATCTGCAATTGTACAGATTGTATACAGAAGAAGTGAACTAATCGACATCATTTTATATTCAAATCAAAATATTCTACCCTCATCATCATGTCAGGACATAATATATTTATATAATACCATTTTTATAACATTACCATCATTTCTTTGTTTGGCAGCTAACACTGAATCAATCTGTTTTAAGTGAGCATGCCTAGGAAGAAAGAAACGCTGCATGAATGTGGTGCAAAACAACTTAATATATATGTATGTTTACTCTTACACTGCAACACCTGTTGATTAACTTTACCAAAATCCAAGTTATTTGTATGAATCTGTACCCATACCACATTAAGTCATTCCAAATTGATGCCAGTTTCTCTAGTTATAACATGATTTGTGTGGTATTGTTGCCTCCCTATGTACTTGGTGACTTACCTGTGTTATTCAGGGTCTAGAAGCTGTCTCTTAGGTTGTATGTTGTACATTTGCCTTGCAGTTTTAGCTTATTGTCTTGATTAAAATAAATGTCTAAAATTGCAAATGGTATTTACTTAACACTAATGTTTTGGCAAGATGTTTGTTATTTTTTCTCTTAGAGGTTGTATCCGAAAGTTTGGACCAAAATTTACTCTCTCAACTAATCAAACAAGTCATTGTTACCTGAAAATTTCCTGCGAAATGCTGTTCATTGATGTCCTAGATCTGTGAGAACAGTCGAGCATAAATGCTCGTAATTGCAAACAGGTATTTCCTATCTGAGCCACGCTGCAGATATAGCTATTTTTAAACTTAGAAAACCATGTGACCACTTCTTTTGATATCACATTATATAGTCATCCGGGTAATCCGCTCTGACGCCAATAACTATTTTTAGCAGAGACCACAATCACGCTTTTTATACAGTTGGAAAGAATACACAAAGTGATTTTTTCGTGCTTAGTTCTGTCAAACATTTCAGTTAGGGTTCAAAATCATATTTGTAAAGACTTAGGTATGGGTTTCTACAAAAATAATACCAATATTCCCTAAAACAGTGGTTCGCTACTATTACATGTATTTTATATAGGCAAATTGTCCGATACCATCTTTAAACTGTCCTAGTCTGTTGTGTAAAGGCACACTTGCAAGGAATTATAGATTTCAAAGTGTTCGGAATGATTTGTGCTAAAAATTATGCTAAAAATAAACTTAGAACAGGTGATATCATTTTAAATTTATTAAGTTATATTATTGTTTCCTTTAAAAAGGAGATGTATGTACCATGCTGCTTGCCTGATATATATATGAAACATTCCATTTCAGAAGTGTATATGCTTCTTTATACATTTGTTAATATTTGATATGCAAACAACCATTTATTGTGCATTATGTTTCAAATGACACATACTTATATTAAGTAAAAATTTGAATTTTAATAGAAATTGCAGTCCTTACTCTGTTATCTCCAATTTGCTACTTTTCAAATTTTAGTATTCTCCAACTGAACTTGATAATCTCAATCTTTTTCCTTTCTTTTCTATAATATTTTACTTGTTACAACTAATTTTTATCACATGTTGAACTTTGGCTATTTTGAATTTGTCTGGTCCATTGACTTGAACATATGTTAATTCATCTTTGATTAGACTAGCCCTTTAAGTACATCGCAGACTTCCAACCTTGTCAACCAAAACATTTAGATACAAGAACAAAGTGTTAAAGTTTGTTGCTGCGAGTAAAAAGCTTAGTTTATTGGGTAATTTGGCTAGTTGCACTTAGGTTTTACTTTGTTTCACTATCATTTTGAAAAATTGTTATTATATAAATTGGAATTCCCATGCCACATTGAATTAGGAATTGTTATGATATATCCATGATCACTTTTTATAGTAGTGTTAAAACTGTCTACATTTTCCTCATTGAGACAGTGTTAACAACCAGTAATGGGGTAACTATTGCTTCATATCACGGCAAACTGAGGAAGTTTTTCCACAATATTTACATGCAATCTGTATGTATATAGAGTATATTGTATTTCTTTGCATAATCCTTGGTAAAATAAGAGCCACAGCCTAGAATCAACAAATCGTAATGTAAACATTTCTCAAAGAATACTGTAATACAGAATGAACAAATGTGACTGCAGGTGCGATAATTTTTTATTTTTATGATTATGGCCAATTTTCAGTATTTTATCTAACTTTACAAATTTCAGGGAAAGCTGAAAGTATAGAAATTAAAGATAATAATTAGTGCCAACTGTTTTGCAATATTTTATCTTTAAGATGTATTGTTTTGATGAAATTGTTATAACTGTTAATGAGTTTGTGGAAAAGTTGAGTACGGTACATATGACCAATATGTTATTATTCTAATGCAACATGTAAATACCATATTCAACTTGAGAAAGGAGTATTAGATATTTTCACACATTAACGTATGTGTAGCTGTTGTTTTATATACCAGTATGACCATATACACAATAAATGTAGATAACACCATGTTCAATCTGCCCAAGTGTATGATTAAATGATATAACAATTGTAAATAGATGGTTGCAAGGTTCGCACTATTTTAACATGGTCTGTACTTTGTGAACATGTGAAATTTAAATTTTCTGTTGAAAACAACCATGATTTGACAATAACAATGATAATATGGGACCAATTATAAATGATGTTTGTGAAATAATTATCCATTGGTGTTCTACCCAAACATAAATGTCCATAGATTGTTCTACTACTACACAAAACCTTCTCACATTAAGTCCTTCTCCACAAACAGGATTTGAACTCAAGCAGTGGGAGGCTAAGCAATCAACGAGATTTTATGTATGGTCTTTAAATTTATAATCTCTGCTACTGTTTTACAATGTCAAAACATGTAAGTCTGTGGGGTGCATAATAAACAAATGTGTTGTAACTTTATAAATGTAAATATAAGGCAAGGTTGCTAGTATAGGATAGTTTTGTTATGATTAACAATAACCAAATCAAAGTCGACCTACTACAGCTGCAGTATCCGGTAGTCATCGTAGCCATATATTTGTTTTTCTGATAAATGTTATGTTTTGTACAATTTTTACATGTTTTCCGTCCATTTGTACCTCCACCTTACTGTACAAATTTACATATCAAATTTTACATGTTATATTTGTGATGGATTGCTCTTAACATGTGTCAAAACTAAAAAAGATCTTAACTCGCAACTCGTGTTGATTATGTCTTCATTCCAATGTTGAGATACAATATTTTAAATTTCAAATAAAGAAATATGAACCTTTAAAAAAAAACATGATGTTGATGGTTGATATAGAACGTAACAAAAATAAGAAAGTAACATTTTTATTTAAATGCCTTCAACAAGCCAACTTGTTTCAAAAATACAAATACTGGGTTTTTGCATATGTCAAATTTTAATGTTAATTTGAAATAAAGGGAGTTAACATAGAGTTGTGTTGACAAGATGCAATGACCTGGAGCTATCAAACTGCAGTACCTGATACTGTAAAGCATAACTGCTATCATAATACAAGCATATGTTTATTTATTTATTTGGTTTATTGTCCTACCAAACATATTTCAGTTATCTAGAGACGGTGTCCACTTGAAGCAGATATGGTGCTGCCTTCACTGTGTATAGCATTCCGTGAACACCTGACATAATACCACAACCAGTCACATTATCCTGACACCGGGCCAACCAGTTGTGGAACTACCCTTATATTTGCTTGAGCGTTATCAATGTAGCTATACCACCTCCATTTTTAATGATTTTAGTATGTCGCGGCCCGGCATCGAACCAGGGGCTGTACCTGGATACTATGCTCTACCAATTGTGCTACCAGGTCTGGTACACAAGCATATGACCAAAACAATGAACCAAATGATTTAGAGTACATGTATCAGTTTATGAATCTTAATTTCGACTGTAGTCAATACATACAATGATTATCCTTCTGTTCAATAATTACACCAAAAATGACTTGCTTTTTTTCGAAAGGTTTCCAGACAATAAAACATATCAGAGTACTCTTATACCATATATTTGAAGCTGTACCAATTCAGCTTTTTCTGAAAACTGAACATCTCGTACAATGACTGTATGAAGACATTAAAGACATCATAATTAATAAAAAAAAGTCATGGAGACAAAACATCACAATTTCTGCAGACAATGTAGAAGTGTGTCTCTAATCTTGAGCCTCACCGTCTCATCTCCACCACACATGATGTGAGTGGACCCACTCTCCACCTGTATAAGTGTGTCATCACTGGGCTGCAAAAGTAATTTCAATATCTTATTAGCAAAAACAATATCTTGTCACCAACTCATTTATCAAATTGTTCAATTTCATCCCGAAATAACGAAACATTTCTTAATTGAAGCAGACAAATATATGCAGTTACATAATGGTTTAACATATTGTTACATAATGGTTTTACACATTGTTGCATAATGGTTGAACACACTGCTTTCATTTTAATCAAAACCAGAAAGAAATATATAAACCACTTAAACGTTTACTTCTACATTCAAATTTGTTACATTGTGTAATCTAATTATCATACTTTCTTTTATGCAGCGTTTGTTTATTTGCTTTTTTGTTTCTGTTTTCAGACTGTTTTTGTTGCTCACTATACTATAACAAATATGTTTGTTTCAACGTTTGAAGACATTTTCCTACCAGATGTATGATGGAGCCTTCTTCATTATCTTCTACCTTCACATCAATGATGCCCTGCTGCAATAGTCAGAATACAACTGAGAGAATCTTACAAGCCTTTTATTAGTTAAACAATATTGCATCAATAAGTTTTAAATTTCTTCTTACTTTATTATTCTTATTCTAAAAATATACCCTTGGAACATTTTTAATCCCAAAAGTGTCTTTATGTTGTAAATATATTTTATCATTTATCTTCTATTTCTTTAAAGAGAGCAATATACAACACCCTAGTTTATAGATCCACAAGCATACATGTATTTATGTTAAAAATGTCAGAATTAAAGGTTCTGTTTATGTATTTTACAGTTTGGGATTATTCCAAATACTTACTGCTTTTAATGACTCCACAAATGTCCTTGTGTTGAGTGTTCCATAGATGTAGGACCTAGGTTTCACAGGCGTCTCTCCTGGCTTCAATTTCTTGTTGGCCACTGACGCCAGAGGCTGAAGAGACCAAGGTTTTTTATTGTTTTGTTTTTAAAATATACCAGAGCATCAAGCCATACACAACTAACAGGGCTGGAAAAATACAGTAGCCTGATGTCCTGGACAAGTCAAAATGCAGTTTCGGGCTACTGGTCTTACATTGATCATTATATTAGTCCTGGACAAGTCATAAATCGGCAGTCACACAAGTGACAAATAAACAGTGGTTTCTAATTAGCGATGATGACAATCAATTTCATGCCAGAGGCATTTATAAACAATATGTAAAGATGGCACATGTACAATGCACTCACCTGTCCAAAACTGCCAATCACGACATGTGATACATAAATGATTCTAAATAAAAGAAACAACTCGTTGTTATACCTTTTTTGTTAGATGTAGATTTGACAAATGTGTTGCTGTATTCGTTAAATGAAAACCACACAAGTTTTCGGACAAGTCATTTCTGTACAGGCTGTCAGTCTGGGACAAGTTATTGAAAAGAAACTTTTCCAGCCCAGGTAACTATAGTCATTTTAACAATGTCCATTCATAACTGGTGAACAATGACCCTAGATAAATGTCTGTGTATAACAGGTAAGGCACAGAAGGACAACAACTAAACCCTCATCACATTAAACTTTTCACCCTAACCAAGATACCAGCCCATGCAGGGAAGGACTCGGAGGAGTTTGCCACTCTACCCAACTTAAACATATTTATTTTCTATGAATTATAATCAAGCCATTGCTCTACAATGAAGCTGTGCAGGATCATTTGCTAGGCATTCAAAGCTAGTGCAGGTAGAGTGAGCTCTATGCTCAGCTTTTAAATGATGTCTTCTTGTACATTTATATAAAGAAGTTATTTTTTATGTTCTATTTTATTAGATATCTTAAACATGGACTCCAGGTTTTCATTCACAAAAATTAAAACAATGTTATATGTTATTCTTCATGTGGCATGTATAACAAGCATTTTATAGTATTGCGGGCAATACAGTAGTCCCCTACCGGTCCCTCAAAAAGTTATGGGCCGGACACGATTTTTTTTGCTTCAAGGTCATGCTGTGACCTTGACCTTCAAGGTAGCGACCCAAATTTTGCGCATGCATATTGTACACATTGCTACCTATTAACGCACCAAGTTTCATGCGCCTAGCTTTAATAGTGTTTAAGTTATCAAAGGATCCAGATTTTTAGCGGACAGACAGACAGACAGACGGAATGACGGACGGAGGGTAAACCTATAGTCCCCTCCGGTGTAAACACCGGTAGGGGACTAATAACTTGAAATTAAAAATGCCAGGTCTTCACAACACTATGACAATTTTAAAGTGGTAAGTTATCGCAGTTTTTTACCTCTAGTATATATTTGTTGTCCTTGACGACCAGGGTTGCATTCACCATGGAGATTGCAGAGCCTGGCTTGACTTCTACTGGCTCGAGGGAGGCTGCAAGCTGAGGTAGAAGATAATTAAACAAAATATCAGACACCTGGATCAAATGCATTATGAATGATTATGGTTAATACTGGTTACAAAAGTGAAAACATGTCAGAGCCTAATTACAAACTAAATAGTTTTATAAAGCAAGAAAAGTTTGTGTATTAATATAAAGAAACATAGTGCAAAATTTACCACTGACAAAACATTACACATTTACTTGCAAAAATAAAATACTTATATGCTTACACATTTAAGACAAAGTACTTAAGAATGTTACACTAAAGACACTTTATGTTGTCAACCCCAGTAGGTTAAGACAGTCCTGGTAGTGCAATCGGTAGAGTGTCTGCTCTAGGAATGGGAGGCCCAGGGTTCCATTCAGGGCCGCGAGTATACCAAAGTCGTTAAAAATGGTAGTGGTATAGCTCCCTTGCTAGCGCTCAGGCAAATAGAAGGGAAGTTCCATGACTGATTAGCCCGGTGTCCGGATAATGTGACTGGGTGTGATATCATGCCAGGTGTTCACGGCATGCTATACACAGTGAAGGCAGCACTATATCTGCTTAAAGTGGACACCGTCTTCAAATAACTGAAATACTGCTGGTGGGACAATAATCCCAACAAACAAACAAACAGTTTTACATGATTATTTAACCAGGATGGATATTCTAAAATGGATTTGTCATATGTCTCACAAACAATGTTACCTCTGGGTCAAGTTCTATACATTCATACTTCCTCTTCAATGGCAGAGTCAAGACTTCACATGGTTTGTAGGTCAATGGAGGTGGATCCTGTTAAGTAATCAACATTTATATGTTTCCTTGTTTTATCTATATTTAATAATTTCAGATATTTCTTCAATATGATGAGACATAAGGTTCTAGGTTCAATCGCAGACCAAGACAATAAATTACAAAAAATGGTACTTACAAACTATCCTCAATTACAATGAGCAGTTAAATAAAGACTTACCCAGATTAAGGATAAAACTAGAACTGTAATCTGGGGCACTCATGGCTTAGTGGTAGTCATTGATTTGTAACTCCTCTGACTGCTTAGCCTCTCGGCACATGGGTTCGAGTCCCGGTCGGGGCAAAGGACTTAATGTGGGAAGGTCTTCCAGCTAACTTATGGAGCAACGGTGGTTCTACTCAGACATTTGTCTGGTGTCTTCCTCCACCAAACAGCTGGATGTCACTATAATTGGTCCCTGTGATGTATTTAAAAAATACAACAGAACTGTTATCTTATGGCTTATTAAATACTAGAATTAATATGCTCCCTGTTCATGAGTCTACACATTAAATTAATGTCTGATATATTGCATAAAAGGGGCAATAACTTCTGCAATTGCCTTCTGATCATTACAAAAAATAGCAAGTACACAGGTTCTTATGGTACATGTAAAGCTTCATGTGAAATGAAGCAAAATTGGAGAAGAGGCCCGGACAAATTTTATCCAAAGGCAGACTAACAACGAGACACAACTTTATTGTGGGGGTATTAATAATATATACTATTACAGGGATTAAATACTCTCACACCAAAGGCAGCACTATTTTCTCATCAAGTAAAAATAATTTTGGATGATTGGAATATTAAATTGGAAAATCTGAAAACAAACAACATAGAAAATACAGTTTACCATAAATGTTGTATTTTATTTCAAAAATATTTCAAATTTATCTGTTCAGGAGTATGCATACTTTATTTACATGCAACTTATACCAGACTTACATAATTGACCACCAGATCAGTCCTCTGAGTGACTGTGGTGGGAGGGTTGGTGTAACTCTCGGCAACCACGAGATGTGCTGGCTTCAGGTCCTTGATCAGTTTGTTGGCCTGAGCAAAACTCAGACTAGTGTCAATTGGGCAGTAACACACCTAGGAGATAAATCATCACATCTTACCATAGGAGATAAATCATCACATCTTACCATAGGAGATAAATCATCACATCTTACCAGCTGATCTTAAATGTCTGGTTATTATGATATTTTACAAACATAAGCAAATTGTACATTTGGAAAATTGGCCAAAAAAAGCAAAATCTTCTTCTTGCGTGCTGTTTAATTTTTTAATTTGGCAAGTTAAATGATAATTAGGTAATTGCAATATTCTGCTTACACTCAGTTGGAATTCTTAGTAAAAATTACAAACAATTCTGAATAATTTATAGCATGTTGTGAAATTGATAAATAAAAGGTTTTATTATCTGTAAGCATAAAGCATGCACTTGAATTTTTTGTAATTGTGCAACTTCATTACCCAATTAAGAAAATGCAAAAGAGGGAACTTAATACTATTGACAAAAAAAAATTAAGAGTGTAAGAAATATTTATGAAATGCCAGACACATACCCTCATCTGTAGTGGTTGAAATGGAGTTAGGGCTTCAAGATATGGATAGTCTGGTTCTGTAAAATGTATCAAATTATTAGTGAGACTATCCCACAGTGATAGTTTATATTATATACTTTGTTGTTTTTTTTCTTTTGTGCATTCACTATAATCAGTCAAAGTAAAGATTAAAATCTCTCAATATCTACAATGTGTTTTAAAGTTATCTAGAACATATTTCAGAGATTTTTTTTTTTCCATTTCTGTTTTATCTTAAAGAAATGGTGGTTACACTAATGACAGACTGTCACCTTGTAACTAGTAACTACATGTATATATTCAACAACAAACTAATTAGAGATACAAATGTGCTGTTTTGAGGAAAGAAATAATTGATTGTTTTAAAATAAAAATCTTAATAGCACACCTGAAAAACATATTAACAATATTTTTGATCAAAGTTTTGTAGACCTAATTATTGTTATATCAGAATATCCAGGTCCTTAAAACGATATATATAAACCTCAACACAGTCTGCATATGTTTGTTACTACCTGTGAAGATGATGGTGTTGGTGGATGATTTGCCCCACAATTCTAGGAAATGTATCACATCTCCCAGCCTCAGTGATGGATGGCCGGTGAATACAATACATGGACATTTGAAGTCATTCTGCAGATCTGTAACAACAGGAAACATTGACATGCACATATTATGAATTGAGCATCATCAGTTAGATTGTTTTGTTTATTGGGTTTATCTTCCCACCAACAGTATTCCAGTTATCTGGAGACGGTGTCCACTTGAAGCACATATAGTGCTGCCTTCACTGTGTATAGCGTGCCGTGAACACCTGACATGATACCACACCCGGCATGATACCACACCCAGTCACATTATTCTGACACCGGGCCTACCAGTTGTGGAACTACCCTTATATTTGCTTGAGCGCTAGTAAGGGAGCTACCATTTTTAACGACTTTGGTATGTCACGGTCTGGGACTGGTGAAAATACTTATGTAATGTTATCATCAGGAAATTTTGAAGATCCTTTCACGTTCACACATTTACATGTGTAAGCGTTGAAAGCTAACCTGGAGATTTTATTCATGTACCATTCATTTTATAAGCAGACTGAAAAATACATGGAGATTAACACCACTGGAAGGGAGACCTATGTTTACACTGTATCCCAGGTTGCATTGATGTCATGTTCATACAGCCTGCTGACAAAGTTCATATTATGTAGATCAAAGCTTCAGGTTAACTTTCAATTATAATATATATACAAAACCTTGTTGTTCTTTATATAGTCCGTGTATCAAATTTCTATGTTTAAGATTACAATCAAGATTTGTGAAAAATTGATCAAACAAAAACTATCTTTAAAAGAGAGAATTGCAGTTAAGGATAAGGTGAATTAAAGAAACACTTATTACCATGAACGTTGTTAAAATGTCTGAGTCGTCCCAGGCTAACAAGCTGAAATAATGTATAACCTACAAGTTATGTTAAACACTATGACAGATTTAAGTAATACAGACTTTAAACAGTAAAATTGGTTTAAGACAGAAATGGACACCATTTTCAAGTTTATGTTTCATGACCTTTATATATCACAAGTTTTGAAAGGAGACTTCATCTGCTCTTTATATATATATATAAACAGTAAAATTGGTTCAACTGAATCAAGATATGCAGGCTTTAAGCAGTGGAAGTATATACATATATATACTGTGAAAGCATTTTATTTCGTGGGGCAGAAATTTCGTCGTTTGAAGAGGACGGGCATATTCGTGGGTACTTGACTTTGTGGATTGCACTACCCACGAAATTTAAAAAAAATTACCTTCGATTTTTGACAGATGCGAAACTGAGGCCTAACACTGAAACAGGGTCAATTGCGAAACTACAGATTAGCGAGTGACCCTGCCTATTGTCTTACGTCACGCCTGATGATATTGATCCACGGCAGCCGGTCAATGTTTTCACAGCCGAGTCTCATAAGACGACTTTTATGAAACCAAACTGTCAATTAGCGTGTCATTTAAGGGATTATATTCATAAAGATGTTAGGGGCGCTGGTTCTTTTAAGGGTCTAATTTAACGAAGCCATTGACTGTCAATTAATGCCAATAAGCGTACTATGCAAACTGACACAAAACAGACCCTTGAATGTAAATAAAGTGTGGTGAAATCGTCTGTTTGTTTGAGCTTTATGTCCTGTTTAGTAAAAATATAATAAGGTTGATTGACTAAGTAACATCTTTCATAAGTTAAACAGGTTTACCAAATGAACGAAATCAAATGACATTATTGCACAGCTCCTAAATAGAAATGATTGATTACGTGACAATCGAGCATACTTCATCAAGCGAACCTGGGTCAAAGGTTAATAATTAGAACAGGATGCTTCACTTTATTTGAGCACAAATAAACACTTAATACCTTATTGAAAGCAAAAAGGTGTGATATTAAATTGTACAGGCCAATATTTTGTAATAGCCATTAATTACAGAGAATTAAACCATCGTTTAATTAACGTGTTACAAACTTGCAATATACATGGCTCATACCAAAAGTTGACATGATTTACACGTTAATCTAGCATTCGAAAGTCTAACCAAGGGGATTTTATATTGTTGGTACTTAAATTCGTGGATTGTCTTGCCCACGAATTCCACGAAATTAAATGCCCCATGAAATAAAATGCTTTCACAGTATATATATATATATATATATATATACTTGAAAATGGTGTCCATTTCTATCTATTTACTGCGCACTGTGAAACTAATACTATGCACTTAATTTACAAACATTTCTGTTGTTAGTGTTTTGTTTTGATAAATACAATGACAAATGACACAATTATGATTACTATAATATTGTCCAGCTTTATTAGTGCAGGAAGACTGCCATCAAAATGTCAGTGTAGAAACACTAGCACATCATAGGTCAGCTGGAAGATTTGGTTTTCATCTCCTCCAAGAGTTTTCAAGCTTACAACTCTACCTCTTGGTAAAAAGACGCTCTCCGTTTTTTCCTTTTACAATAAGCAATAGCAAGTAAATTAAATAACATTGTCATGCAGTAAATTATGATTTTCATGTATGTTAAGATGAAGCTTAAGTCATTATTAAGTTCTAACCATCTATGCCTCTTTAAACATATTACATCTAGGAGCCAGGTGGCCTTGTAGTATTTTCAGATTTACAAAACTGATTCGGTCTTAAACCCTAGCATATAAAAGTACACTGTCATATGAACATTATCTAATCTCAAGATTAACGCAATTATGTCAGGGTTTTTATATCACATACAAGCACAAGACTACAGTCATCTTACCTCGGCATGAGGAAATGGAGGTTCAGGGAGATACACCTTGGACTGTTTAGAGGCAGACAGCCTGAAAAACACACGATGCATTGATGGACTGGTTTAATGATCTACAAATAATTTCTCAGTTATAAGGAGATGGTGTTCACTTAATGGTGGTAACCAACAGTTTGACTACATCAAAATTATATGATAATATCGAACCATTGCTTTGGGGAATTTAGGCTTCATTTTTGCATAAGATCATACTTTAGCATTTAAAAATACAATTTTGAACTCTAACTGAATAGTTAGACAGATCTAATCACGCCAAATGTGTATTCTATCAGTACAAAAAGCTTGATAAAGTGTCTGCTAAAAATAGACATCAATGTCAAAGCAGATTACCTGGATGACTATATAACGTGATCTCAAAAGTAAGTTGTCATTTGGTTTTCTAAGATTAAAAAAAGCTATCTCTGCAACATGGCTCAGATAGGAAATACCTGTCTGCGATGATGAGTTGCAATATTTTTGTGTGACTGTTCACACAGATCTAGGACATCAATAAACAGCATTTTGAAGGACCTTTTCATGTAACAATGATTTATTTGGTTATATAACAAAAGAAATTTTGGTCCAAACTGTCGGTTACGACCTTTTAAGGGAGATATAGTGCTGCCTTCAATGTGAAAGCATCCTATAATCACCTGGCATGATCTCACACACAGTCACATTATCCTGCCAGATTGACCAATCATAGATCAATCCTTTTACATGCCTTGACTAAGTCATGAAGCTATAACAATACCAATTCTTCAGGCTTCTGTTTCTGTCTGGGATTAAAAGTGGGAACTTCTGTACCTGGAGATATTTCTCTATTCACTGCTCTACCTTGAAAAAATCTTTATACATTATAAACATATTCATTTATGTTATCTTTCTGAGCTCTGATAAAAAAATAAAAGAAACCTGGTCCTCATGTTAAAGACATGATTGATATATGTTTTTGCACTATATTTCCGTAACATCTGTCCTGCATTCAAGTTATTTTCTTTTTTATATCTTTATTTGTACTTACACATATATAATATACTTTGACATTGTATGTTCTTTTCTTAGAGGATTCCTCAAAATCTATTTTTAAGAGACATCAGATACCTAATTTTTAGTACTTCAGTATCAGATCTTGTATTTTTTATCCTGATGAAGACCCGATGAAGAGTTCAAACTAGTAGATAATAAATTAAGACTTTTTAGAACCGCTGTTGGTAGTTTGGTTGTTTGTTCTATTTGACATGTTAAGAAAAGTATACAAGTATGTCAGTAGAAAAGAAGAATATTTGCAAAGATCTTTCTGACTTGAGTATACATGTCACTAGATGTAGATCTTTCTTAAAAATAAAGATAAATCAGAGTCAATCAATGACAACTATCTAAATTGTACCTTTTTCTGGCAATATTTGTGTTTGCAGGATGTTTTGTCATTTACTCAAGGCTGAAATAACATTTTCTTTATCCCAAACCACATGTAGATACAAGCCATTCTCCAAAATTCTAGAGTACAGAGGTCAAAATAAGCGCTAGTCCATCAGCAAAAAACTAGTAGATTTTCTCTCGAGCTAGTAAAAATTCCCATTTTACTAGCCCAATGGGCTTCTAAGATCCTGATTGTTAAAAAAATCATTGTACTTTCATTTTTAATTTTTTAAACTTTTGAGCTGCTTATTTCATTTGGCAAGCTGTCGCTTGTATCAGAAACACGTTATGTGCACTAAACCGATAATATGTTTACTGTCCTGGAACCACATGGTATTCTGGTGCCCGCATAGTACATTATGTTCTACACCAAATTAAAATCAGCTGGGCCACAGAACAAAATTAAACTGAAACATGTTTCTGGTGCAAAACCCGAGGAAAAAACCATGAAATTACCAGGCAATTGATACTTAAATAGTGCTTTTTTCTGTATTTATCAAGTTTTTTGGCTTACTTGTAAAATTAAAACAGAATTTCATTCAGGCTAATGAATTTTCTTTCTGGCTTGTGAAAATTGTTTAGTTACTAGCCCGACTTGCTTGTAAATTTCAATCCTAATTTCTATGACTGGGAGTAAGATAGGATGCTTTGATTAATAAAAACATACCCAGTACAAAAGAAAACTAATTTTAAAATCATAACACTTGTTAACATAATGAACAAAAGTCTTGCAAGTAGAATTCCCAGTAGTAAAATAAGTTGTAACTTTGAGCTAGTGACTGATCTAGCATAAAATATAGTCTAAGAAACAATAAAACCTTTACCATTCTCCAAAGATGTTTGAGTATGCGAGAGTACTGTTTGAAACAGGAGAGATGAAGTACATGGGCACAGTACTGAGTCCACAACTATCTAGATGTCCAGACAGACATTCAAACAGGTCGTAGGTCACACCAGACGGGTAACATGGCACCAACACATTACCACCATTCTTGATTGTAACAGCTGCAAGTAAAAGGATGAGATGATATTGTATTCATATAATGAAGGGATGTTTTTGAGAAATATGGATTTAAACATGTTAGCTTATCAACAAATAAATTTGTGGATGAAATAACATGTTATAATTATGACATAGTCTGTTCTCAAAATTCTCCCCACTTTTGTTTAATTCATTCAGGAACGAAAACCAATTACATTCATGACAGAACTTAAAATGCATGCATCAGATTTTTAACATATCATGTAAAACAAAAAAGTTATGTACAAAAAATGCAGAGACACACTTATCCAATTAATAGTGATGGCAAGTTTTTAATGGTGGAGGAAACCACACAGGTAGAAGATGAGATCAGCTGGAAGACCACCCCATCATTAAGTTTTCACCTAGACCAGGACTGAAATCCCTGCAGTGATGGATGGAGAGGTTAGGGGAGTTACCAGACTTGGCAATACAATCCACGTGGCAACAAGTATACTAATTAAGTAGGAACATTGAAATCTTCAAGTAACAAAACAAAAAAAGGCAGCACAATACATACCTGCATTTACACAGAACTCTCCTATCATGGAGTCTGGATTGGTCAATGGCGTCTGAGTCAAGCAGCTCATGATCAGGATGTCACTGTGTCGTAAAGGGGCCTGGTCTATAGGCTGCAATAGGAAACAAAAGTGCCACTAGATGTCAGTGTATGAAAATTTTAAAAAGTCAAATAAATAAAGGGAAATCATTACAAACTGGCATGGATAGGAGTTAAAACTTACATCTTCTGCAATTTGTCTCATTACAGGCTAACGATATTTCAATTTTGAAGTTCATCTGCCTCAAAAGTGATGAAAGTTTTGCCCACGACCTGCCTTTTGACAAAGTCTAAAGATCCATCTGATCATTTGACCATCATGGAGAAAGGTTCCTCTAATACCTGATATCAGTATGAGCTATTAGTAAAAGTAAACATTCTTACCTTTGGATGTGTTGTTAGAGTGGAAGAGCCAGAGACATATGTAATCTGAAATAAAAAGGACAATGGAAACCATGAATAACAAACAAAAATATTTAAGAAAATTTATGTTTTCTCTTTTCACCCTTTCATTCATGCTTTTGTAATTTTACATTTTTGCAGAGCATACACAATTATTATTATTTTTGAAAGAATCTGCACTAATAAGGGTTTTTTTTTTGTCAACTGATTTACACTAGGACCTACAATTACAAGCTGAACATACATGTATTCACAAACTACTTTTCAAAAAAAAAATCAACAAAATTAGGTGAATATTCAAATGTATGTACAAATACTTTAAATGAAAGGGTTAACAGCCTAATGATTATTTGGTACTAACGCAGAAAGCTGACTTCTAATACTCCCTGACATATAGGAAGCATCTGCATATGATATTGACAGGGTTAAATGGGGTTAAGTACTACCAAGCCAATCGATGCCGCACAAATGCATGATATGAACTTACCTTTTCATACTCTGAATGCACGACCCAGTTGGAACTGCCCAGTGAATACCCAGAGCTACAGGCCATGGCCGTCAGGGCTCCAAATATATTCTGAAACATGTACAGATATTTTTGTTTTAATTTTGTTTTATATATCAACATTGCTCCGACACAATTATTGTTAAGGTTATGTCTAGCTATCACTGGTTGAGTTTGACCCCCAGACATAAAACTGTCAAAGAGCACCACAGATCAGCTGGAAGACATTTTTACATAGTGATTTTGTCCTGACAGTGGAAGAAAGTTTGTCTGTTTGTTTGTTTATAAGACTAATCAACCCATCAACATTATTTCAGTTATCTGGAGATGGTGTCCACTTGAAGCAGATATAGTGCTGCCTTCACTGTGTATAGCATGCCGTGAACACCGGGCATGATACCACATTATCCTGACACCAGGCCAACCAGATGTTAAACTACACTTATATTTGCTTGAGCGTTAGCAATGGAGCTATACCACAATCATTTTTAACGATTTGTCATGGTTAAGGTTCCAACCCATGGCCTCCCATATCTGGAGCCGATGCTCTACATACTGCGCTACCAGGTCCAGTCTTAAAGATCTGTATTCACCAACCAATTCCTAAGAAGGAATTGCTCAAGTCATGATTTTCTTGACATAATATTTTCAATTACTTTAACTCATTGAGCCCTACTGCTAATTGACCAGTCATACCCTAGAGGCATTTCTGCAGTCATCCCCTACACCTGGTGGGGGTCTTATCTGCCCCTCATGCCGAGACACATCTGGTGTGGATTACCAGTCAGTGGAAGATATCGGGGATGGTTGTATACACAACACAATAAACATGTCATTTTGGAAATACTCTAAAGGGATATTTTCACATACTTGTAGCACAGAAAGTGCTTTACACAACCATGTAATTTTTAACATGGTATGAGAAGAAATACTTCAGAAAAGAGTGAAATCTGAAGAACACGTAAGATTGATAATATCAAAACTAACATTTTTCAAATTATTTAAAGTGACATAATATTGACCTCATCAAGTTTTTTATGTTTATAACGTAAATAACACTGTTTTATATAATATTTTATATAATGTGTAACTTTAAAACAGTCGGCCATCTTTGAATTAAAGTTGCGATTTACTGATAGTTTGAGAAAATAACGCTCTTAAACTTCATATTTGATAGAAAACTTCGGCGATTTCCAAGAGTTAGAATGCGTCTTTTATCTATTGATATCTGCAATTATCATATAATTATTGGATCTGACGTACCGGAAGGTAATTCCACACATCCGCCGATACATATGCGTATAAGTAGGAATCTTAAAGCTAACAGTAAGGCACATCGCCGTTTTCTTTGTCTCGACATAATTAATTCATTGTGTTTACATCCGGGTTACATGAAATTCCAATATATTATGTAACAAGGTTTCTAATTGGCTGAGATAGAAGTATAAATTAATCATTTGAAAACTGCTTTTACGATCGTATTTCAGCTGAGAAATGTTGCAAATTAGATGTGAATCAGAGAAAATGTCGCCGATTTTTCTGTTGCTTGCTACAATAAATGAAATAACAAAAAAGGATTTAAGCCGGCAGATTTAGATAAAGATGACATTAGCAATTACGATACTGTGATGTACTTGATTGGCCGAGACTCGAAAGTGATTGAAAACATGAGTTTTATCCACCATATATGATGGACGCATTTACGCGGCGTTCGGCAGTAGCCGAGACATTTTCAGGGCCGCCTTAATGCGGCGCTCGGCGCCAGACACAGGTAAAATGCGACGCGATAAGTCATCTCCCAGCATGAGGAGGCTGTTTTTCGTGCCCCTTTAATGCATCATTCGGGTACAATGAGTTAAGATCAGCTATAAGTCCTCCTCACATTAAGCCCCATCTGAGACTTCACCTCCAGAGTGAGACAATGAAGAGCTTCATATCTGCAACTTTTCCTTGGCCTAGAGCTCACTATTTGATCTTAGATTTTGACCATCTAAAATGATTTACCTTTCTCTCATTGAAGCCAACCACCTGCACCTTAGAGAGACTGGACTCAATATCCTGTAGGCTGTAACATTTCTTCCATAGACTAGGTGTGATGGCATCTCTGAGAGGCAGAGGAAGGGATCTGTGGTGAAGATATATCAGTCAATACTAACAATTCTACTGTACTGTATATATTTGTTACACTACTCCTTGGTCCTGGCAATGTGGCATTTTTCAGAAAGTGGTGAAGAAATAGATCTCTGATAAGTGTTTATCTTGAGATTAGATAATGTTCATATGACAGTGTACTTTTATATGCTAGGGTTGAAGACCTAAGGTCTAAATAAATAGTTTATAAACAGATTAAAATGACACCAAATATTTTGGTAGAATGACTGACAAACACTTCATCTGCTGAAAGACCTCCTTACATGGATATGTTTTTTTGTTTGTTCTTGTGTTTTGTTTTTGAGATACATCACAGCGACCAGTTATGATCTTTATAGTGACGTCCAGCTGTTTTGGTGGAGGAAGACCCCAGACAAATGTCTGAGTAGAACCTCCAGCGCACTGCAGGTCAGCTGGAGGACCTTCCCACATTAAGTACATCACCCAGAACTGGACTCAAACCAGTCAGAGGAGTTACAAATCGGCAACTCTACCATCAAGGATATGGTTTTCCCTTACATGGATTCACTACCTAAGGATGAGAAGCTGACAAAATACAAACTGGTTACTGCTCATCCATGTTCAGTTGATAAAGATACTGCAGTAAGTTGTTCAAATGATGACAGCCTCTATTTGCAAAACTACTGCTAATACCAAAGCTTAAAAAACATATCTGTTTATAATAACTTGCTTTGAATATTCTGGCAACTGGCTATTGATGTTATTGATAATAATAAGACCCAACTATTTAATAAATCAAGTACTTGAGAATATCCTCACGCTTCCAAAGACTACAGGTTTTTTCCCTTGGAAATCTTTCCACATATGTGACCAGCTCTCGCATAAATTGTCTGAAAGTATAATTAAAATAAACAAGTTTTTTATTCTTTAATGTTATCATGGGTGATGGTCAGTAAAATGGCTATAATAAAACACTGGTACATACAACTGTATATAGTAGTAACACATGGTATAACATGATTATTGTTTCCCCTGTGGAACCAAACTGTAGTGATAATTGACATGTAAAGGATAGTCACCTGAATAAGCAACAAACTATACATTTTAAACAGTTTCAGGCTTTGTAACGGGATAAAAATGAAAGGAATTTTTACTTAAAACCACCTAGTTGTTATATAATGCAGATGCTATGCAGAGAAAACTGAATGAAAGAATAAAAAGCAAGGACTGGTAGAACAGGGTTATTCTTATGGACAAAGGAATATTATCCAGTCAAACAAGTCAAATAACTGAAATAGAAGTTTTAATTTAATATTAATAAATTAGACATTGGATCTGCCATGTTATTGAAATAATGGTAATAAGTGCTAAATGAATACAGGTAGAGATATGGTTAGAGTCACTGTTTTTGTGCAAACAAGCCTGATGAAGACAAATTATTCAGGTATACATATCTGTTCTGGAACCTCTGCTACCTTTCACAAGTTACTTACATACTAAGGTTGAAGTGAATCCATTCCGTATGTATTTATTCATTCATAGGACAAGCAAGTCAGATGGATGCCAGACAGACAATGTACCAACTATGTGTTTACCTGTGTGGAGCATACTAATGTAAAGAAAACATAAGATATAATCATAATATTAGCTACGATGGTATCATCAGGCAGACAGATTGCTAATAAAACTGCATTTTAAATCCATTACCCCCAAACTCACCTGCCAATCTGGAGTGTTGGATCTGTACAGTAGATGACCCCCTTGAAGCCGGTGTATTCTGTGATGAATGGCAGGGCTAACATACAGGAGGAGTTTGAGATCAGGATAGCATCCACTTGACTTAGATCCACTATCCTGGTCTGTATCACAAATAAATTACTTACAAAAAAATCCTTTAAAGGCTCCCATAGGGAACTACATCTCCTGTCCCAAATGATGTAGAAGCCAAATGGCAACTTTATTTGTGAGACGTTAGAGATGTAATTCCCTTTGGGAGCATTCTGAAGAAGCAACATCATATCCTATGTATATATATATATATAATTAGCATGAAAAATTTAACCTGGCCGCTGTGGTGTAGTGGTAGCGCGCTTGACTGGTAATCAAGAGGCCCGCGATTCGATTCCTGGCTGGGGCGGTCAATTTTCCATGCTGATTTTCAATGTTGTTAAAGACATGATTGTTTTAAGATATTTATATCTAGCCCTTTCTCTGGTTTAAGGAAAGGGTGGCCAACCTTAAGATTTGTGAATTTTGCATCACAAAAAGGCATTTGGGGGGAAAACATAACAATATCAAGGCAAAAATATATTTTGATGTAAAAGTATATGTATTTGTACTTTCCTATATTTGAGGTTTTACGGCACACTGACATTGGATAGGTCAAACAGTGCCGAATATGATAAGACTCAATATAAATAATGTACAACCAGACCAAAATACAAACAATCTAAGGTTAAAATAATATGAATGACAACTGAAAATAGGTTATGATAAGATACAGTTTAAAAATGTTTACATTGTTAAGAATATCAATCTTGTTTATGAAGCCAACAAGTTTAGAATCAGACATTGTCCTAAATAGTTTGTGTCATTGATATTAAGGTATTTTAACAAAACATGGTTTGAGTCCATACAGTTTAATAAAATATTAATATAACAGTTAGTGGTTCCTGGCGAGAAATACATTCAGGTTGAACTTCTCTGTTTAAAAGATATGAATAAGTTAGTTAACTATGTCTAGTATGGAAGTGTGAAAGGCCTACATCTTCCTGTCTGGTTTTTTACATAGAGAGATACTGGTACAGACCTTAGGTTTAATTACATTTTATTTGTTGTATATAGCTTTGTCCCAACCTGTTGCTTAAATTATACAGACTTATTAGTGGTTTAAAACCCATGTATGGCATGCCAAGATCAGTCTCAGTTAGGATTGAAGCAGATGTTTTACTCTTATCTGCATCCTTGTTCCCTCAGATGCCTACATATGAATGTCCCATCATTCTAACTTTAAGCTGAGATTTCAAGAGAATAAAATAAGCATTATGTAACACTATCAGCATGATAGGGACACTCAGGCTTATCCTTTCTCAGACCTTGAAAAAAGTTGAAAGCAAACCTGAGTCTAGCTAGCTGTCTGCCACTAATGCCAACTTTTTTATGATCAGCAAAGAAATTTTTTAATGTTAATATATATCAAAATAAAGTGAGTGCAAAAAACAAATTCATTTAAATGCTTTCAGATCATTGTAAATTGTTTATGGCTTACGACAATTATCAAAGACAGTGCAGCATTAAATTACTGAAATTAAAACCTGAGATATGATTGGTTGTTTTATCAATAGCAATGGCTGATTGAACTGCTAAATTACTTTACAAAAAAGACCACAATCATATGCAACAAGCAGATACAACAGCTTTTGTTGCCAAATAAAACTATAACCTGGTTTGAACCTTATCTAAGGAAGATAAAATGATGGAGAACATCAACATGAAACAATTTTACTACTGATGCTCACCTCTGGAGTAGAAAATTCCAAAGTCCCATTAACAAACACTCTATTGTTGCACTCTTTGAGTTCTTCTTTCTGTAAGTAATTCATCACACACACATAGAAGTTAAAACATAAAGTATTCTTAAAAATAATAGAATTAAAAAAACAAAAAACTTAAATTAAAAAATGATGACTGGAAACCATTGATTGTGATCTAATAATTATTTCAATGCTACAGTTAGACATTATGTCACTACTAAATATTTTATCAAAGACATACAGGTACTCTGATCATATAAAAAACAGTGTGTATTTCAGCTTTCAATTTCCAATTCCAAAAAACAGGAGCTTTCAATGGATGGAGGGTGTTGATATGTGGTGGGATATTGTTGTGCAGAATGGTGTTGCTGTATGGAATGGTGTTGATATGTGGAGTGATATTGTTGTATAGAAGAGTGTTGTTGTGTAAAATGGTGTTGATGTGTGGAGGGATGTTGTTGTGCAGAATGGTGTTGTTATGTAGAAGGGTGTTGTTGTGTAGAAGGGTGTTGTTGTGTAGAAGGGTGTTGATGTGTAGACGGGTGTTGCTGTTAAAAGGGGTGCTGTTGTATAGATGTAACACAATTATGGTCATGTTGGTGGTGACCAGCATATTTTGGGTTGAAGAGTACACCAGACATTTGTCTGGAAAAAATGGCCAGTCCACCACAGGTCAGATGGAAGACCTCCTCACATGAAAGTTCTAACCTCGACCAGGGCTCAAACCAGGTGTTGAGGGAATGAGAAGTTACAACTTAGCAACTTGAGGATAGATGTTCTTATCACTTAATGCTGCTGTGATAGAGTGTAAAACAGGTGTTCCTGCTGAGATGTGTGGCTTTGGATTTGTGTTGCTATATAGAGGTGATTCTGCTAATATGTGTTGCTGCTGAGATGTGTTGCTGTTGAGATGTGTAGCTGTGGTGATGTGTTTTCTCTTATTGTTAATGCTAATAGGCATAGCTGTTGAAAGATGTTGCTGCTGAAAGATGATCTGCTGATGTGTTTCTGTGCTAAATGATATTGCTGCCAAGATGTTGTATGAAGAGGTGTTGTTGTTGAAATGTGTTGGTTTCAAGATGTAATGCTGAGGAGATGTGTTTCTTTTAAGATGTGTTGCTTCTGAGAAGTAATAATGTCAAAATGTGCTGCTGCTAAGAGATACTGCTGCTACAACATGTTGTTATGTAGAGATATTGTATAGATGTTGATTTTTGTTTAATTTGAAACAATGAGAAATAGTAATAAGATAAGATGAGTAAAGTTTGGAAAAAGTGTGTGTTTATTGGTAAATTAAAAAAGGACCTGAGGACATCAAAATCGACTTGAAAAAAAAGAGTTAAACCATCAATATAAAGAAAATCATACGAGTGCTTCGCCATCTTTTCCAAATTTCTCTGTCGCTAACAGCCAATCTGGTAGTTTGTTGATTTTGGACCTAAAAATGTAAAGGTTAAATTTAATATTTATGTGATGAAATTACTATAACAAAGGACTTTTAAAGTATGTTTAAGAGAAATCCATTTTATTAATGTTACAAATGTAAAAAAAAATTCATAGTAAAAGCAGACCAGTAATAAAACAAGTGTCAATCTCCTGCCTAGCAGGTAGTTGTACTGACTTGAAGGTTCTCTGTATCATACCATGGTGGCCCCAGCTCCAATGGGGTTTGGGCGGAACTATTTCGTGAGATTGTACACCTTTAATGCATGTGTATTCCTAGAAAAAATTGTCTAAGGTTTTGGTACTTCTATAAAAAAAAAATACAAAAACCAGAAGCTTACCCTGACACCAGTGGTAGTGGCACAAAACTGACTATCTGTGAGAGATCTAGGCCACAATCTAGCATCAAGGTAACACCCTTAAAGTACAGCACAAAGCATGGCTTGCTGGGGGCATTTGAAAGGCATACCTGTTAATATAAAAGTAAAAAAATATTAAAAAAGAGACACATGGAAATGATCTTATTATATTATAATATATCAATATGTCTTAAATTATCAATGAGTCACAATGTTTTAATAATGCCAACTGACAAAGGTATCTTGTAATTTTTAATAATATTTGATAAAATAAACAAAAACATAGTATATATGTTACTTGTTAGCTTGGTATTTTTGTTATTTCTAGTAACTGTTCTAGTTACTGAGAGAGCAGTTGTTATGAAGTATTGCTGGGTATTTACTTTTGTTATTCAAATTGGTCTTGTATTATGTTGCGCAATGTTTTAATTATAATGAAAAAACTTTTCTAATTAAAATAGGAAATAAACATAGAAATAAATGCTTCATCATATGGCAAATACTAGCAGTATAAATGAAATTTTAAGTGAGGTTCAATATTGTATTATTCTTATTCTATCAGTTAAATGATAAAGCAGAATGCTAGAATATTATATTGTTTTTTTAACATTAAATTTTACATCATTTCTCTCCTGGGATAGGTCACACTCGTTTCTAACCACCATGCTGTCACTGTGCTAACATGGCTGTAAATCTCAGAATGCTTAATGCCAAAATTCATTTGTTTTGTTTCTTATTAATTTGTCAAAATGAACACAAAGACACATATGTTTTACAACAAACTCAAAATGCACACCATTAACAACTACTTGATTTACTAACATAGCAATACTGACAATATATATTCTTTTAACAGAAACTTTATTCAGTTATGAAATGGCCAGCTGATAAGATAAAAAAAAGAAATTTGTCAGAGACTATTGGATTTCATAACGACCAACTCCCAAGTGGCTCTTGGGTTTAAAAAAATTATTTAAATGGATGATTGTCATTTTCAAAGAAGTAAAATTTTAAAACGGTAAGGAAAAGTCTCATCTAAGGTGATTAATGCATGTAATACAGACCACTTTGGTATGGCAGGTGTATTCGTCATGCATTGTTACTTGTATTATATATACTGGTGCAGATATAGGTGCAACCTTATAATAAGGTCCCGTTACTCTTCCGTTTAAATTTATTTTGTGAATATGTTGTTCCCCAGGGCTGTCTATCTGGCTAGTTCAGTTGGTAGGACAACTGACTTCAGGGCAGAAGGTCCTGTGTTCAAATCCAATCCTGAGTAAAATGTTAATAATGCCACTGTGTTCATAAACCATCGAATACAAACCTTCAAAATGAAAACTCAATAGGAAAGCTAGAAATTACCGCTGTCATTTCATGTATACATGCATAAAACAAACCCCTCAATTGGCTCTTTAAAAGGTACATATACTTACAAGTTTCATTGCGTCGTTTTATGCTGTCAAAATATCTTTAAATTTTCGATTGATTTAATTTCCAATGGAGGCTGCCATATTGAAGCGTTTCTCACGAAAGTAATTTTCTCACTATTAACCGTTTGGTTAAAATCCGGAAGCACTTTATAAACCACGGTAACTATTTCGGTAAACTATGATATTTGGATTAAACTTGTGACAGAAATCGTGTTAAACATTACAAATGACAGTATCTTTTTTAATTATAGAAGTCGTTTACTTGCCATGACCGATGTCCCTACCAAGTTTGATTGGAAACTTAAAATACGTGAGTAGGCGGTGTAACCTTGACCTTTGACCTTCTTGTCCCTATTTAATATTACCTCAATTGTGATAGAATACAAATCGAGAAAATGCCGAAAATTTACACTGTTCATTTTGTTTAACGATGAGCCAATAACTTTATTTATTTCTGTGCAATCAGATGAATTGTACAGATAGTTTTCACGTCAGTGAAGATCCCTTATCTTGGCAGTCATCTTTGATGGCAACTTCAAGGGCTTTTCAGATGATATTGTGTAGAAGCGTAAATTGTATTTTCTTGTAATTTCTTAATATGTGGTCCAAAAATTAAAAGCTATACACCATTGGAAAACTCTTTAAATTTACATATCTTTAGAACGCAATATTTTTTTAAATTGATAAATGTACAAAGAATCTATACACAGAAATAAATACAATTATTGGCTCATCCTTAAACAATATGAACAATATTTTTGCTTGTAGAATTTTACCTTTTAATCTATCAAAATATAGCTTTCATATTTCAAATACTTCATAAAAGCTGTTAAATTTGATATAAAATTCAGTTAAATAGACTGAAACATAAAAACGCATTGCGTAAGTTTAATATCAACATAGAATCATAACAAGAAAACTTCCTTAACTGTACTGGATTCCTAAGCTTCACAAAACACCATACAAGTCACGATTCATAGCTAATGCCAGCTCTAGCACCACCAATCACATATCTAAACTACTTACGTCTTGCATTACAGCCGTTCGCAATCACGTTGTTAAATACTGTGAAAAGGTGTATGAAAATTCAAGAATTAAAATTTTTTGGTCTATAAAAAAGTCTTCAGAAGTCCTAGACAAGTTTCGTTCTTTAAACTTTCATTGCTCTGCAGTTAATACTTACGATTTCTCTACGCTGTACACTTCTTTACCTCATGATTTAATTAAGACCAAATTGTTTGCTCTTATTGAGAAAACATTTGCCCGAGAGCAACGTCTATATATTTCATGTCATGAAAGTAATGCATTTTTACCAACATTTTCTTAGAAAAGTTTACTATGCTGACTTGCTCGGATGTTTGTGAAGCTCTACGTTTCCTATTAGACAATAATTACATAAATGCGGTGACACTTTATTTAGACAAGTAATTGGTATTCCTATGGGAACCAACTGTGAACCATTAATTGCAGATTTGTTTTTATACTGCTTTGAACGTGATTTCATGTTAACTTTATCCCCTTCTAACCAAAGCCACATTATAGGGGCTTTCAATTTAGCGTCAAGCTATCTTGACGATATTCTTACTATAGATAACCCTTTCTTTTCTCAAATGATCCATCTGATTTATCCTCCAGAACTTACCCTTCATAAAGCATTTCTAGACATTGAGATCGCAATTTCCAATTACAACGTCTCTACTAAAATCTATTACAAAAGAAATGATTTCAATTTTAGTATTGTGAATTATCCATACCTTGACGGTGATTCACCTCGTGCTACCTCCTATGGTATTTACATATCACAACTTACAAGGTTTGCACTAGTTTGTACTTAAGTAGAAGATTTCAATTCTAGAGGTTTACTTCCTCTAAACTGTTACAGCAAAGCTTTCGTTTTCATAAATTAAGAAAGGCGTTTTCAAAATTCTTTCACCGCAATGGTTTTATTGCTTCTAAGTATATTAGCAGTACCAAAACACTTATGCAGAAAGGCATATGCCACCCTGCATTTTATGGAAATGTTTTATACAAGTTAAAGACAATCAAGGGTCTCAATAACTTTTCTGAACACTTTACAAAACTTATCAGAAAATGTATTGCAGACGGTTACAACCCGAGAATCCTTCGTTGTACTACATTGCTTGCAACTGACCCTTTTACATTCAAGAACTTGCATTGCTTTTAAATTACATGATGACCGGACAGGTCGTTGAGACTATATAAAAACAGTGACTTAAAACCATAATTAGACAGTTACTGTTGGAATCCTTGTCTTTTCATCTCTCCAGTCGTGCCCTATATAGGTGAGACAACTTGAGCAGTCTCCATACCCTTTACGTGTTATTGCACAGTAGGTATAACATCGGGATTTTTGGTACCTTTATTATATATAATATGCCAAGTGCGGATAGATCCTCGGCTTTTTATGATTTTTTTAACTTATTAATAAGAATATATGACAAAGTCCTATGAGCATTGCAACATATACCAAACTCCGAAAAGGCACAGAACAAAGGTATTTAACATGCAAGCCAAGTGAAAAGTAAGAACAAATTTGTGATGAGTCATTTAACGAAAAGAGCAAACCCGGCAGTTACCGCATTGGAACGGTCAGTCGGCAATATGGACCGACAGGTGTGCTTAAGCCGGTTTTACAGAGCTCTAACCTCGCACTTCCTGACGAGTTTCTCAAATGCAAGCAATGAAAAGAAAAACTATCTATTTGAATACAAAATATCCAAGCGCTAATATTTTCTATAATAAGTTATGACGAAAGAAGTGACGTCATTAAAGAATATAGTCCACATAGTGTTTAGAAAAGAATTATGGTATTATTTTTCGATTTGAAAAACTTCACAAAAATGGTTGACTATAAATGAAATTAACTTTCTGAATCATGAACAAACATGACCAGAGACAAATAAATGGTTGTAGCATCCTGATCATGTGAAGGTGGAATTGAAGAACTAAAGTCAAATATCCATCAAAGGAAATACACGCAACAATCCGTATAGGATGAATTAAATGACTCTTAGCAATTCTACATTTTATTTTGTTGGTAGGTTGTATTCTAAAATTGATATTTTCTTTCGTAATTTTTACATTTCACTTTTGGCACATGATGTCAGTCATGGCATTGTATGCCGTAATTTAAATGTAATTGATCTCATTATATATCAGCGCTTGGGCTGTTTTATTTGTTCTTATATCAGCGCTTGTCTGTTTTATTTCAAACTAATCTCTTACTTGGAATTTTAACGTTGCCGAGGCTGTACATATTGTACATATGTTGATAGTTTATTTTATTACTATATATTATGTATGTATATACGTTTATTATATCTGTTTTAACTCTCGATGCAGGAGCTTACTGTTAGTTGTTTTACTTTGACGGGATATTGTTATTTACACTGTTTGACAGAAAAACCTTCAGGAAGTGCGAGGATGGAGCGCTCCACAAACCAGGTTTAAGCACCCCAGTCGGCCCTTTTGCCGATTGACCGTTCCAAGGCGGTAACTGATGTTTTTTCTTTATGTGTGTTGTGTCTCGTCTGTGTTTTTGTCACATTTACATTTACCCTGTTTGCCTTTGTCTACTGATAGATAAAATTTAAATATCTGTGGAAATTTTGATAGGACCTTTTCTTATTTACCTACTTATACAGCACATATTTCCTGATTTTGGCTTGCATTAGCTTCTGGCTTCAAAGATGGCTGCATTAAACTGTCTTATCAGTGTCTATGACATCGCAGGGAAATCTATTGGGTATGGTTTCAATATCCATTAATGAAATACAATGTTATTAGAAAGAGCACGATTTCTCTATTTTTGTTAAACTGTATACCAACTTTCATCTAAATCCAACATCGCACTGTACTGTGTTATGGCTCCGGAATAAAAAAAAATCATGTTATTTTCTTAATCATTAGGCAACAACAACATTTATGGAAAGTGAAACATCTTAATTTTTTATGTGCATTATTTTCCCATTAATATATATCTTTCTATCAAGTTTCATCTAAATCTAACGAAGCACTAAATTGAAGAGTCTTCGACAAAACCCTGTGGACTGTGACCCCAATCCACCCAAATCTATGCTGGTCCATTAAATTTTATAAGTTAAATGGACCGATGGTCCACCAGAATTTTCAGCCATATTATTTCAATGATTCTAAAGTATTATGAAAACATGTATACTAAAATAAAATAAACAATGCTTTACAGCCTTTTACTGAACCTAACCACTCGTGACACGTGGGTTAGCTTAACCAACCTTTCGTGTCAAAATTCCAAAATCATACTGGTTCATTATACATTTGTTCCAGTCCAGTAGATATTGCCAGCTTGGTGGACCGAAGGTCCAGTGTACTTAAATTTCGTTTGTAAAGACGGATTGAATTAGGAAAGAAAAATATGATGGACAAAAGGCTGGACAGAAAAATAGGACAGAAAAATAGGATGGATGAAAGGACAGATTGATATGCTAAAATAATATCACCATTGCCTTTGTAGGAAAGTCAATTACAAATGTGTATAGATTTTTGTGCAATTTCAACATTTTACATAACTTGTGATATGCAAAAATTACCGGTAGTTGTGCTGATTTATTTATGTATGTTTATACTCTATTGTTGGTTTTCTTATTCTATTAATATCGTTTATCACAATGCTGATAAATATCTTTGGAACACCATCCCGGTCGTTGGCACTCATTAATATTCCTGGGAAAGTATTCATTGGTTTATCTCACAAGATGTTAACTAGTTTTGAGAAAAACTGTCCTGTGCCTTTTTTTTAAAAGATTTAATGAATGTACATCATCATTATTGTTGTTGTCATTTTATATAGTAGGTAAGTTATTGTCTTTGTATCTTGGCAATAGCTATAATGTGGCTCAAATAAATCTGTTAGCAACCTGGTCATAGTTAATCAAATTTGCATTTAACATTTTAAAAACGATAAAAGCTTTCGCTGACAAAGTATAAATAATGAGTGAAGAGTACCTACCGGTAATACGTATAAGGAGCAGATGGGGCAGTTTTATGTGCCATAAGTTTATGTAAAATTGTTACCAAGTGACTTTTTATACAATGAATTGTCAAAACTTTTATGCGAGTATGGACTGTTTAAACTACTAAGGACACATTTTTGTAAAAATAAATAAATTGTAGCCTCATTATTATCCTCACAATAATCCATGTTAGCTAATTTACCATCACCATCATAGTCAACATCATCATCTTTGACAGTATACAGACATATATGCTATCCATTATTTTTGGAGGAGGGTGGTCTTTACAAAACCAATCTATAAAAATTTCTTTTATTGAACTTCAAAAGGATAGTTTACAGCTTATTTATTATAATAAAAGAAACATGGTGGCATATTTACTTAAAAAGAAACACAATATAACTGTGATATTGGTAAACCAAATCAATTTCTTTGAAACATTGGTTATGATATAATATGGGTCACCGGAAATCATGGCATAAACAATCAAACTATATCAAGAGTCCTGTCTGACAGAATGTATAACTGACTGTCTGACAGATTGCATAACAGGCTGATTGACAGAATGTATAACAGATTGTCTGACGGATTGTATAACTTTTCTTTTTCTTTTTTTTGATTTTTATATTCACAACCTAGTGTGAAACAAATAGAAAGAAAACAGCTTTAATGAATAAAATTTCCCATAAAATATAAAGACGTAATATTTTAACATGGTTTACAAATCAGCATTATAATCTCTTCACTAAGTAACCAATTAAACCTTTTCAATACACACCTATATCTATATAAAGCTGAATATGCGGTTTTGTCCACATACTGTGGACTTCATCAGAGGACTGATAATCTACTGGGGAGTACCATCACGCAGAGCATTCCACATTTCATCAATTATTTATAAATTTCATAAAATATCATGGTATGCCACATACAATTACATTAAAAATTGATAAAATATTTGTTTGATAAAATATTTGTCAAAACCTTTTGATAACTATTTTTGGCCAAAGTTGGTTTTCTTCAAATATCCCACTAATGACGTCATACAGTAAAATATATCATCGCTAATATCTGTAGAAATTTTTAATAATTTTTGTTCAGATATGACAAGTTGTCAAAATATCTATGATGTTTCAATGGATTATTATTATCCTACATGAACTGTAAATTGAACATACTTTTGTTATCAAAACTTTACAGTTTATGGTAGGGGTATATAGACATAAATAAATGCCTCATGGGTATAGCTAGTGATCTCTGGTAGAGAGATTAAACATCCTAACCACTCGGCCATCAAGCTGTTACCTGTTCATGTCCCCCACTACAAAAAGGTACCTTGTTAACAAAATTTCTGATAGTTTTTTTTAGTATATTTTTAAAGAGATACACTTCAGTTAAAAGAAATTGCAACCTTTGTATTTAAAAAATGCAAATTATTATCATTGGGAAAAAAATAAGGAAATACACTGGTGAATTGTTTGTCCTGCTGTTTTTATGTTGTATTTGTAACCAACAAAAGTATGTTACAACAATATATTACTATCTAAAAATAAATGACGGAAAAATATGGTGTCTTTCAAGCACAAATTTTCATGGTGATGATGCTGTCTTCAATACAAGGATATACTTTTCATAAGCCAAAGGACAAATATTTTACCAATAAGTTGCACAAATAATTCGTTAAATCTTCCTCATGAAAAAAATATATGAAGATAGGTAGTGAGGAAATACGTGGTGAGGAAGCTAAAACTACTTCATTAGTAATGTTTATTTAAAACTTATCAAATAATGCATCAAGAAAGGATAACAAAGTTTTATGTTAATTTTATTTTCTTTCAGCAATTAGACTGTCAGACAGGACACATATATACTGATTAACCATTAAAATACAGGTATATGTAAATTACTTGACAAAATGTACAATAAATACACAGATACATATTGACTCAAATCAAGTAATAAATATGTAAATTTTTAATATGGCTAGACATACACATTTTGATTTAGGCACTTCAATAAATTACTTTGAAGTGACATTCTGACAAATTTGTATGACTGATTATCATAAATGCGCCAAATTGCAATGATTTAAAAATGTCCGCTTGCAACTGAGGGTTTGGAAAAAATTGATTGTACATCATCTTTATCTTCCAATAAGTGGTAATTCAATTTTAAGAATTCCATTTTCTAAAGAGACATGTGTCAAAGTCTTTGCATTAATGAAATAGAGAAAAGCTAAACAAATGAACTCTTTGCTCCTATTGAAAAGTGCAATCCATATGGTCTTAACTCTCTCACATGTTATAACAAAAACCCTGCAGCTGAATTCTTTTAACGTCCACACATATAGAGGCATGATTGTTAATATATCACAGAAAAAGTAAACAAGCTATCATTACAGTTCTCTGTTCCTGAGTCTTCAGCGATGTCAATCACACTATGTTCACGACTCATGACACGTCATATACTTGTACACAGGACAGGTCGGTCTGAGTCCCTATACTTATACTGCAGGTGTCCCTCAATGGTATCCATCCATCTCTGATCACTTGCTGTTGAGTTCCACTCTTCTCTCTGCTTCCATTGAGTAGTTTGTTTTCATTGTAGTCTTGTACCTTACGATGGTAACCATTTGTTTTTCTCCTGGCCTTTTTTTGGTAATAGTACCTGAGTTTATTCCACATCCCATGGCACATGTCAAGGAGTTTCTGGTCCCGGATTTTAAAATGCGTGGCAAAGTTATACACCATCCTGAGTGACAATATAAAAAAAATATGTTAATAAACATAAACAAGTAACAAAAAAAAGAATATGTAGTAGCATTGTGTCGTAATGTAATTTTTAAAGCTACCTGATCAATAGGTTCAACTTTTGTTCCAAAAGGAAAACTTTATTTAATAACATGGAAATAGTGATATAAAATATTGTACAACTCTTCATTAGTTTCTTTATGGACATGCTGAACTTGAACAGATTGTGTTATCTCACTTACTTGATAGAACAATCTCAAAATGTTACCAACTAGTACCAACCATGACGTAGATAGATTTTCCCACTGAAACACTTCTATTACAACACAGTTTTTCGCTATTGCTAAATTAAATAATATGAGTAATATATAAATAATTCAAGTGAATATAAATGGTACAAAGGGACATCACATAGTCTGATGTATACATGTAGTTAAGTATAATGTTAATACCTTTAGAGATTAAATAATATTGTCAGTGTTAAAGAGCAAACACATAGGCTTAATTAGCAACAAAGTGTGTGTGTTTTTTCATTCACCAATATGCCTGCAATAACTTTTTGTCCAATATTTTAACATATTCATCATTAAACACTAATTTCAAGTTTCTTGTGCTTTTGTTATGCTATGTATCTGATTACACAAAAAATAATCTCCGTATGTTTTTATGCTCATTGGGTAGTAAGAAAAAGAATAAATTATAAGACTAGATGTCAGATCAGGTGATTCCATCTCTCGAGTAACTTATTTCAATGGAAATTCATCAAGGTTTGTTTTCTGTTCACTCTCAGATTGAGAAAGGCCAATCTCACATTTCATACGATAAATCCTTTCAATCTTTAGGATAGCGTAGAATCAAGTGCAATGAAGCTATTCAACTATGATAAAAGCTATGATAAGCACAACAACACTGGATAGCTCAGTACAATACATGTCATGTGCCCATTACAACAATATACTGATTGGCATAATAGAGCACTATCATGATATTAGATGTCCTGTGCGAATCAAGAGGTTCTATGCATCCTTTACCTATGCAAAACAGTGGCCAGTTTCCTTTTGGAATATTTCTTGATAATTTCAAAGATAGGAAGACCTTAAACAAAATGGTGACTTTGAAGTGACTTAAATGAAAACCAAGAAATGTGAAAAAGATTAAAAAAAAATAAAAAAATGCTGGTTTAGAAAATCTTTGTGTAATTGCTTATATAAAATTTATTTAATTTAAACCTATTTATTTACAGTAGAAACTCACAATGCGGGCAACTCGATAATACGGCCATTTTTATAGTACGGCCAATTTTCTCGGTCCCGAACAGTTTACTATTTGATTCTATATACTTGAAACTCAAAAATGCGGGCAACTGGCTATTGCGAATTACGGCCATGAGTTTCGGTCCCGAACTGGCGTCTAAGCGATAAACCAAACTGACTAATGCGGCCAAGGGAAATAACTCTTATCGACTGTTGCCAGACTGGGTGCGTGAATTTTACTACCATGCAGCGCAGCCTATTCATAGACATCCATCAGCATATCATACACCAGTCTGTGTTTACTTAGAGGCGGCCGACATTTTGACACTTTCTTTTGTTTAGACTGCATTTCACAAAGGATTAACAGACATCATAGGCATGTGTCATGTGTCGCCATAATTACACTTTGTACGATAATGCCGAAATCAAACTGTTTTAAGTTGATTGGGTAATTTTAATGGTCGTTAATATTGATACGAATGGTTAATTGACAATCGTTAGGTGTGAAAAACGCAACGTCCTTATATACTTGAAGGTTTGGTTTGAAAACGTATGCTTTATTGATTCTGCACTTCTCTGTGTAGATTGCAGTTTAAAAGTGTACAAAATCAACTAAAATAAATAATACTGAAAAAAATTAAAGTGTTCACATTTTATGAATCATAATGCATATTATATTATTGATTTAAACTACTACTATTATACTAACAAAACAAAATATGATATTGGTTTAAACACAAATATAAAGTATACAACACGTATATAAAAAGAATATAAACACACATGTAGTTCATTTTGTCGAAGGGGCATAACTTGTTACAGCTTTTATCAAAACTCGCTATTAAGGCCAAACTTTAAATTAAGGCCACTTCTTGCCGGTCCCAAAAGTGGCCTTAATAGCGAGTTTCTACTGTATAGTCAATTGGGAAACAAGTTCTTTTAACTTATATTAATCCCTCTCGACTGCCCACTTCCTGGGTAGAACCAGTACTCAGGTACTGAATACCTAAAGCAATGTGCAGTAAATAGTCTTGCTCAAGGACTAACATCACGTGGTCAGTTTCGGGGTTCGAACCCGGGACCCTCCAATCCGGAGTCCAACGTCTTAACCACTAGACCACGAATGCTCCACATATTTATTTCATACTTATAGTTAAAGAAAATGTCTATCTGCATGTTATAATATCTTAACAAGAGAAATCGTTAAGGGCACTGTGCTTATAGGAAATAATAGCAAGATAATTATTCTTTTTTACACTGATGAAGGGAAGGAATTTATAAGAAGCCCAGAAATCTAAGTTTGCAGAGCCATGATATCGAAAGGTCATAGGTTTTATAGCAGGACTGGTTGCACTTTTTTATGTAACATTTTGGTGCACTATATAAAAAAAAAGTGTATATGAATGTTATAAACTGAATATTGAATAATTAAAAAAGTAAATGTCATTATATGTACCAAATAATGATGTGCTATGTTCACGTCACTGCCAACTATCCAATAGGAATATAAAACTTTAATAAATCTCACCTGATGATTGCCTTGCTGGTTCTCAACATATCCCGCTGCATGAGACTTAATGCATAGAACAGACGACACTTGGCTGCCATGATGGGGTCTCCCATCTCAATGGCAACCCGTAACTGGGTCATCGACAAACACCCAGCCTTCTCAGACTAAAATAAAACATGCCAGAGAAGTATTGCAATTAACAAAGTGATGAAATTATGAACGTTTATACCAGTAGTCCTTTATAAGTCATTAAATTGTGAAACTTACTGTATTTCACAGTTGTTATCATTAGTTCTTATAAAGCATTTGCCTGCTAGGTTAACTAATACCAAAGTCTTAGCATATAGCGCAGAATCTTACATGACAACTCCCAGTGGCAGTTTTCTGATCAGGACATACATTTTGTACCAAATTATCATTTCAAGAGTTAAGCCAAATGGAGAAAACTTCAGTTATTATGAGTTATAATTTCAATAAGCACAGTCTGATTGAGAAATTGGGCATTTAGCATGATTTGCCTGCCTGCTTGATTAGGGATCTGTCACGACACAAATTGCCAGCTCCCATATTAATAGCTCCTGCTGACATTTTGTGCATTGATAAAAAAAATATAAATTTATACCAATTCAAAGAGAATAAACTTACAAAAGTGGTGAAGTAGTCACCAAGTGCAGAGAATCCCCCACCGAGAGTTGACAACCAAGCCATTGTCTCCTCAAGCTGTTCCCTCTTCCTCACCAGGCTCAGCATCCGACCACACCTGCAAAACCCAGACATCGTCAGGTAATATTAGGGCCATCACTGACTATCTTCTCGAAATATTTATGAAGCAACATAATTTTGATTTTATATCAAAAGATATATAACAAAAATAGATCAATATATAAATATATTGTAGTTTTATGTTACATGACTTCAAGTTAAACCTTAAAAAATCAAATTTTTCATTATAAGAATGTATGGCCATTTTTTTCACTTTCTTGATAAATTCTTATTTAATTTGGATGTTTAAAATCTCTTGTAATAAAATAGAGATAAACCTGTTTTTCTTGGATATTGTTTGACAACCAAATTTTAACAGTTTGTGATAATCCATATAAACATATCAAATTCTTTAGCATTGTTTAATTTAGCCCAAAATGAAACAAGTGAATGTACATCATAGGCTACTTGGTAAGTACTTGACTCTTAGTTACTTAGGGATCGATGAGAGGAGAATTTTCCTTAGATTCTATCAAAACTGAGGAATGAACTTCAACAAATTCCAAAGAGTTTGCTTCCAAATAATAAAATATATATTATTAATAGAATAAAATAATGCCTTCACAAAAAATTGGGGGGAGTGGGGGAGGGCAGGGGTCATTTAACTTTATCGCAGTAAATACTAGATATATATACACAGTACAGGACCCTTACTTCGATCTCAGCAGTCAAAAGGCAAAATTTACTTTAAAGTTAGTATTTTTTAAGCTTACATGTATGTGTTTTCACAACTCTACTCTTTTACCTGGTTAGTGGGGGGATGCATCCCTACCATCCCCACCTCCCTCGATCTATCGCTGATGATATTTAAAGACAAATGCCTTAAATAATGATAAATTTTAGGGATGGCAATGGTTAGGACATCAGTGACAGCTTAACCTTTCAACATTTTACCAGTTAACCAACAAACCTCAGCATTATCACTGAACAAGTTCCTTAGAATGAGATACATCCTAAACTGGTGACTTCTGTCCATCTCGGTAGATAATGAGATACATAATATACTGTTAGTAACAATGTTACTTTGTTAATCTTAGGAGACTATCTTCACAAAGATTTGTGCTAAATAGATTAAACGGAAAAAAAAAATGTTGCCATTCCTAAAGTATTTGTGGATATAATAATTATATTAACTACAATTAAATGAAATAGGTTAAGTAAGGGTTTTTTTTATTTTCATCTTATATTTCTCAGAGATCATTAATAAAAGATTTGTCCACAGATTTGATAATATGTTAGAATATTGTTGCCACTATCAAATCTCAATACCTCAATGTGTCAAAGTCAAATGCTTACCATGCATAGTTCACAGTGGGTTTACAATTCTTTGCCGAGATTTCTATCACAAAGGCAACTTTCAGAGAATAATTCACAACAAGATGAAACTCATAGCATCTGCAAATGTTGTCAGATGTGTCCTTCCATTTTGCATATTCTTCAAAGAAGTGAACACAATTCAGCCTGAATCTATCAGACTTGGTGAATTCATTAAAACAGCAGTAGGCAATGTCGGCTGGATATCTCAATCTTGTTCGCATCTCTACACAAAGATGCATGAAAGAGATTTCATTCATACATACGATGTTTTCTTCTTGGAGTCTATTTTGTTGTAATCCTGTTACAGTTCCATCTGGATATACTACGGGGACAAGAATTCTTCCTGGTTGGGTTGTTGGATTATTTCCATCTAAATACACAAGTGTTGACTTGATAGCAAAAAGTTGTCGCATTTTCAAACAAGGGTCTCTTCGAAGAGCGATACCAATGGTGCTCTCATCAAATTCTACCCTGGCCAGATTGCGGTCGTATGCAGCAAATCCAAGTATATCCTCTCCTTGTCTTACAATCAATAGAAGATAAGCCATAGTTATTGCTGTCTCAAGTTATAGAAGCCACATCTATATATGTTGTAATTATGTTCTCTAAGACCAATTTTTTTCGTTTCTGAATAAAAATTCACTCATGACAAAGTTTGCAGATCATCACATTGTCTCCATTCTGAAAAACAAAGAAACAAAAAAAATCTTTGTTAAAAAGATGCTTGATATGTCTATGTGAAATTAATTGTAGTTTTCTTGAGTGCCTGCTAATTACAAGGGATGAACACTCTTAGGTAATTATTATAAGGGAAAATGTGTGACCAGCCCTAGGCACTATTAAGCTTATACTTGCTGGCTGAGTGCTCTACTAACCAAGCCACCTGGAACAATCAATCATCATGTACTTCTCTCTACTCCAGACAATGAATAAAGACATTGATTAACATAATATTCAAGAGCATAGCTCATTTAGAACAAAATGTGTAAGCATCCTTTTGCTGTGGGGTCCAGGGTCATGATTCATAGATAAAAAAAACATTCAGGATGACATTCGGTGCAGTCATCAACACTGATAACTATATTTCAATATCAGATGATAATTTAAGGACTGTAGACACATGTTAAGTTGGATACTAGCCTAGGACCATTCAGAAAGATAATGCACTGGTTTAGTCTCATTTTCCCAACTTTAAGATTTCACACATTCTTCACAAATTGTTCTCACTACTGTCTAACCTGGATTCTCTATATACTGTTAAAAAAAATTGTATATTTGTTTTTTTTTGTCTTGTATGTACATGTATATATGCTAACAATTTATTTTTTAATTATGTGTGTTTTTCTTGATTATGTGCTTATTTTGTATATTTGTTTTTTGCCTTGTATGTACATGTATACATGTTTGTATTTCTATATAATGCTTACTTTTCTGTATAAATAATATCAAAATCTTATCCCCTACCGAACACTATTGTTCACCTAAACAATAGAGTATCACTTTCCCAGCCTAAAGTTTGGTCCAAAATCTAAAAGTTGGGAAAGTGAGAACACACCAATGCTCCAAGTCATGCTTGGATAAAAGATATAGCAGTATTACAACATGTGTCAATAAAATCCATAAGAACAATGGCTTTAACAGAGTTATGATGCAGATTTGGACAGGGTTAACATAGCATTAAATACAGAGCTTAAATCAAAGTTACTGAGATGAATTTGTACCGTGATATTTTCAGAGCAAGGGGACATATCTCCAACTATTGAAAGTTTCAGGTTGGTCTGCTATGTTTCAAGGTAGTGCAAATGTAATGCTGCACCTCCAACTGAAGAGTATCAACATTAAGGTTAAAATGCTTCAATGCTTGGGGTTGCGGGTTCGAATTCCAGTTTGGGCATGAATGGACAACTTTTTTTCTTTTTACTTTTTCACTTTGACAATAAATTCTACATCACTATATTAGGAAGGAAACATGTATAGTTTTCAATTTAACTTTTGTAAATGTATTTTATTTGTATGATTTGTGTTAATTTGATAACTAATTCATTACCTGGTATACTCAAGGTCTAAAAAAAAAACAACCTCTGTGGTGAAATTATTTTTTTATTTGGCAGCATCAACCAAAATACTTTAAAGAAGATTTTAGGCAACTCTGAAATAAATTGTGTGGCTATCAAGAGCTTGGTGCTTTTTGCAATAAGTAAGTAAGCAGACAGACAATTGGGAAAATCAGTCTTAAACGTGTTGGGTTTGTAAACAATTAATTACTTATTTGTGACAGTTTGAGTCAAACCAATCAAGTAACATGTTTGGTTGGTTTGTCTAATGTTACATCTTGTTTCCAAATGATACTCAATAACAAAACAATTCTTCCAAAGAGGAGATAACATAATATTTGGAGATTTCTTTTTCTAATAAAAGACACCTTTATTATCAATTTAGAAGACACAAATATCCATAAATTCAAAATGAGATGTGGTATTTTCTTAAAATTTGGCATCCACATCCACATTAAAGTACAACTCATCTGTTGTGTTAATTTCAAATTCTATATATTTTCTATTACACTTGCTTTATCTTAATGTCTAAATGGCTGGTTAAATGTCACCCCTGTTGTCAAAATGGTGCATGACATCACCCAAACTTATTTGTTTGATTATTGGGATTATAATCACACCAACAGCATTTCATTCATTTGGCAATGATGTTCAGTTGAAGCAGATATAGTGCTGCCTTCACTGTGTATTGTATGTCATGAACACCTGGCATGATAGCACACCCAGTCACATTATCCTGAGAACAAGCAAGGCAGTTGGGTTAACCCTTTAGCAACATGGTTGAGTGTACTGATCTGAAGGCCCCGGGTTCAAATCTCAGTTAGGGACAGGATTATCCTCTGAGATTATTTTAGCAGTTTGAACAAAAATGAAACATACCTACTAATTGGGTATACTTGTAAAGCATATACGAAATCATTAGAATTCACGAAACTATGAGAACTTCAGAAGTGAAAATACATATAACTCAGTCATTCAAACTAGTTCGAACTGCTTTTCCCAGGACCCTGCTCCTAAAATGGCATATGCACGTTGTTATTACAATAAACATTGAATGCATGTTATAAGTAAAAAGAACTTACCTAAGATTTCCTTTGTGAAAACGCGGCAGTTTAAATGAATCTGCTCATCTTCGTTTATATAAACCTTGAAACCTCTTTCAATATTTGTGTTTGTTCTTACTAGCGCATTCGCATTAAGGGAGGTTAATAATGAATTTCAAATGTATATCTGCATTTACGTTAAACTGTACCACAGTGATCTCCCCTTTACTAATGCGGTGACAGTCGTGATTTATCCGGGGTGTTCCGATTGATTCCGCGAATCATTGAGATCGCCTCAGCTATTTTACTTCCAGGTTCATGACACTAAATGAATTGGTTCTTTAATGCATAGTGAAAGTCATAACTGTGGAAGCCATTTAACAGTAAACCGTTTTTGGAGAGCCCCAAAACTATATAAAGTGAAAAAGACCGCTGCATTATCTAAAAACAGGGCCTCTGCGAAGAAAAGTTATGAATAAGAATAATTTATATGAAACACCCTATGAGCATTGCAACATAAACTAAACTCCGAAAAGGCACAGGACAAAGGTATTTCACATGCAAGCCAAGTGAAAAGCAGGACAAATTTGCGATAAGTCATTTAATAAAAAGAGCGAAACAGACAGTTACCGCCTTGGATCGGTCAGTCGGCAGTATGGGCTGACTGGGGCGTTAAACCGGTTTTACAGAGCTCTAACCTCGCACTTGCTGATGCGTTTCTCAAATGCAAGCAATGATGTTGTTGTTGTATGAACTAGTTTAATAAGGGTCTACTCGCCCTGTTGAGGCTTTTTCATGACCCCGCCATGTTGCCCATGCATGGCTTAAATGTTGTATTCCGAAAATTTTGCCTAAAGTGGGCCCTAATTAGGTACCTAGTTTATGTACCCATTTACTGAAAAAATGGTTTAATTTAGTATTTTTGGCTCTTAAGGGGGATTGAACATGTTTTGAGTGAATTCCACTCCCTAGTGCCTGACTCGTTCCCATGACACTAGGTTCTGATGAGAATAATTTATTTTATTTTTACCATAAAAAGGTTCCCCGTTTCGGCGTACCTCTTCCTCTAACGAAATTGTAAGATAGTGGGGAAGGGGTGCACCTTTTAGGGACCTGTGTAGCTAATAAGCTGGGTATTTAATAGTTAGTTACGGTAGATAGTTTAGACCCTAGTGTTTGTTAATGTTTGATGTCTGGACGCCCGGGGCCCGACCGCCCACTAAACCATCTTCCTTGTCTTACATATGTAATGTATGTCAAGAAAGAAGTCCCCGGCTGGTGGTATAAGGTAATGCTCGCCCTTGTTTACTACTTAATTTAGGAGAATTTATACAAATCTAGAGTATGTTAGGCGGCCATTACCTTGTAGTTTTCCCTACTCTACCACACACATAATCCATGCTCTCAAGGTTCTCATACACTCAATCATGCTTATCACTACTAAGTCTACGGACGCTACTCTACGCATTTCTATACTATGTACAGCAGTGGAAGGTTGGTTTTTTTTTGTGTTTTTTTCCCCACTGCCCTACAAGTGCAAAAAACATTTTTAGAAGGGGGAGCCATGCATGTTATAACATAGTAATATATATTAGGCCTACACAAAGATATATTGGTAGGCTTAATGAACTTTAACTGGGTAGCCTTTGTTTATACGGACCCCCTAGTGGGCTTCCGTTTATTCAGCATACCCTGGTTCTACTTAGAGTTAATATGTATAGAGTCTATTCTGATGTTGAATTCTATGTGGGTTTCGTACTAATGAGCCCGGGTTGTCGTTGTTTTTACGGGGCCCTTAAGGGGGGCGCCCGTTTATTTGGCAACTCAGTATACTTTAATGCAAGCAATGAAAAGAAAACCGATCTATTTGAATACAAAATGTCCAAGCGCTGATATTGTCTTTGATGAGTTATGACGAAAAGTAGTGACGTCATTGAACAATAATGCCCACATAGCGTTTAGAAAAGAGAGGGGTATCATTTCGAATATAAAAACTACAAAAATGGTTTATTAGAATTGAAATTAATTTAGAATAAAAATTATCTAAGAAGAGTAAATATTTAGCATCCTGTTCATCTGAAGATGGAATTGAGGAACAAAGTCCAATGTCCATCAGAGGAAATACAAATAACAATCCTTATAGGATGAATTAAATGACAACACAGATTACCTGCACGAAAGTAACATTGTTGTGATCAAAAATAAGAATGTATATGAAAAATCCTATGAGCATTGCAACCTATACCAAACTCCGAAAAGGCACAAGTAACATTGTTGTGATCATGAATAAAAGATAAATATGAAAAGTCCTTTGAGCATTGCAACATATACCAAACTCCGAAAAGGCACAGGACAAAGGTAGTTCACATGCAAGCCAAGTGAAAAGCAAGAACAAATTTGTGATGAGTCATTTAACGAAAGAAGCAAACCCGACAGTAAACGCCTTGGAACGGTTATAAAAATTACAAAAATGGTTGATTATAAGTGAAATTAACGTTGAATAAAAAAACATGTTCTAAGTGGGGTAAATATGTAGCATCCTGTTCATGTGAAGATGGAATTGAGGAACCAAAGTTCAATGTCCATCAAACGAAATACACGTAACAATCCTTATAGGATGAATTAAGTGACAACATAGATTGCATGCACGGGGAGATTTTTTACGACCGCCACACTGCACAAGTAACATTGTTGTGATCATGAATAAGAATATATATGAAAAGTCTTATGAGTATTGCAACATATATCAAACTCCGAAAAGGCACAGAACAAATTAAGGTATTTCACATGCAAGCCAAGGGAAAAGCAAGAACAAATTTGTGATGAGTCATTTAACGAAAGGAGCGAACCCGACAGTTACCGCATTGGAACGGTCAGTCGGCAATATGGGCCGACTGGGGCGCTTAAACCGGTTTTACAGAGCTCTAACCTCACACTTCCTGATGGGTTTCTTAAATGCAAGCAATAAAAAGAAAACCGATCTATTTGAATACAAAATGTCCAAGCGCTGATATTTTCTGCGATGGGTTATGACGAAAGTAGTGACCTAGTTTTAATAATCGAAATG